>CM066967.1:6195748-6625469 GCA_033971965.1 Cucurbita ficifolia | reverse complement strand
AACGATATAAATTATGCATGATAATACAAATTTAATACATCCAACGGTGTCAACTAAATCAACTTTAGTAAAAGTACGTTAAACTGACCAAATAAAGGTCATACTACCCAATTGCTGCCATAGATTTCCCAAAAACAACTTAGACGACCTAAGATTTAAGAAAACCCTCCAAATATAGGGGGGTTTAGATCCAAATGTTAGAGAGTTGAAGGGGAGATGTGTGGTTGGTGTGGGTATGGGATCTGCGCACCTACCAAGAAATCTTGTGATTTTTTCGCGGCCAGCAATATATATTATATATATATATATATCTTATATCATTATTTAAAAAAAAAAAAAACTTGGGTGAGGTTACGTCATAAATTTATTCTCCGAAAGTGTCTAAATCTTGGGAAAGTTCCGGATATTTCTCCTTCATCTCATCTTCTTGTTCCCATGTGGCTTCTATATTTGACGTAGTTTTGACACATTACATGACAAACTGGACGTTCTAATGCGTAGGGCCTTCATTTCACAGGGTAGGGTATTTACTGACACTTTCATCGTAACTTAAGTCTGAATCGTATATGTAGGGAGTCTTTAAGTATAGTTTAGTCATTTCTTTAAATCTTGATTATATTCAAAAACATGTTCTAGTGTCCTTATAAAAACTGCATAAACTATTATCATAATATCATACATGAGCCTCTTAAGAA
This sequence comes from Cucurbita ficifolia, assembly GCA_033971965.1. Taxonomy (NCBI): domain Eukaryota; kingdom Viridiplantae; phylum Streptophyta; class Magnoliopsida; order Cucurbitales; family Cucurbitaceae; genus Cucurbita; species Cucurbita ficifolia. Next base: position 6,624,774 of record CM066967.1, on the reverse strand, counting down.
GTTTATAAAATTGGAGTCATTAGAGCCGTATATTAAATTCAATTATTGTTTTTAAAAACTCTTTTAGGGGGTCCAATGTAGGGGCATTTAAGGTCATTTATCACCCCAATCATGATTTCAAAAACTCTAAACTTGATCTAAATACCCTAAAATCTTAGATCAACTTTCACGTTTTTATGTATAGGCATTATTTAAAAGTGAGTCATTTGGAGGTTATTTGGATCTTGAAATATCTAAAGAAGTTCTAGGACATTTGGGTCATTTTATCCTTAATTCTTGGTTTAGCCTCTAAAGTTTTTCAATTAAAATCTTTCATAATAATCTGAATATCCTTTCAAAATAGGCCATATATACAAAAATCTTAGTTCATTGGGAGTTCTTTTGGTTCATAAATTAACACTTAGCACGGTAGGGGTACTTTGGTCCATTATGCACTTATCCTCGGTTCAGCCTCTAAAAGAAATCCTATGACCACCCAAACCTTTTCCATACATATCATTAGCGTTATCATATTAAGAATTCTTATTAAAAACGTGATACATAGCAAAAGTCATTTGATGAGTTATTTTAACGTGACTCTTGAATTCTCGAGCAAAATGCTCACTAACAATAAATTTTTTTTTTTTATTTTTGGGGGCCACGTTTGTTGGCTCGATGGTGAACAAGGAAACAAAGTCACCTCAAATTTAGGTAAATAAAAATATCGTTTAAGATCACAAAAATTAAGTCCAAAATTAGGAATTGAAAAATGGAAGTAGAGTTCCATGCAAAGTATGGAAGAAGTAATTAAAAAGTCGAGTTTGCGTCACATCGGCCACCAAACCCCCCCCATCAATCTCAACCACACAAATTCCTTTGCTCTCTTTTTCAATTTATCCTATCTTATTTGATATTCCTTTTTTAAATTCATTCCCAAAATGCTATTCTTATGCCCCGTTGCCCTCCGGCTTTTTACATCTATTTATTTTAGTTTAAATTATAAATTCTTTGTTTTTAAATTTAATTCTATAATCTTAAAAAGTCATATATAAAATCATAGGATAACTTTATAACAAACATATTCCCATACTTTTTCATATCGTTCGTTATTAAATAAATATATCAGATAATCATAGCCGTCGCGTGATTTTGAGCAGACAATTCGTTTGTGTACTACAAACAAAAAATAAAAAGCAAAACAATTTTTTGTGACAAAATAAAAACAAAGAGAGTAACAATATATAATATATTTACATTATTCTAAAATAAAGTTCATAAATAAGTAGTTAAACCACCAAAATAATAGTTAAAACACAAAATAAGAAATGGACATAAAATATTGACAACAAAAGAGTTGAGGAAGACAGGTGAGACTTGTCTATGGTAACTTACTCCATGGTCACGCTCCTGATACTTGATCAGCTTCTTACTTTACCTGAAAAACATGGAAAAATATGGAGTGAGTACAAAGACTCAGTAAGCTAGATACTTGTAGCTCGTAATCGCGTCCTTGATATGCCTAAATTATTCACACTTCTCTCTGGTTTTGGTTCTTGTGCAAGCTACTTAGGCCCTTGGTTCTATCTTGACTTGTGAGTTCTTATCATGATCTTTCTTTGAGGGTCTTGGTCCTTGGATTTAGAGGTCTTTTAGATCTAAGGGCCTTAGTACTGTGCGTTCTGGGTTCTTGTCTTCAGAACTTGGATCTTGATCCATGTTCTAGTCCACTCGTCGTTGTCTTGTTTCTTGGTTGGGTTCTAATGTTCTTGTTATGTTTTTGTCTTGTTTCTTCCATAGACAATCCCTAGAATTTACGGTACTAGTCATGAATCTAACAACCTATGTCCATGAATTCATATGTTCCAACGGACACACGCCTAACCTACGTCCCAAGGCCTTCATGCGTGTCCAAGCGATGTAGTCAGAAACTGCATCCAGGGTTCAAGCGTTCACTACGATATGGTCTGAAAACCTATGCCCAAGGCATTCACGCACTCCCTCCAAGCGGCATAGTCTGAAATAGACCTTGCTCAAGACTTCTTACATTCCCAGAAGAGTAGTCTGAAAGCCTACATCCAAGGTTTCTTACGTTTCAAGTAATGTAGTATGATCTCATCATCTAGTTTATGTTTCGATGCTGGGGGTTTCCCTGCGAGTCCATGCGGCTTGAATATCTATACCAAGGCGTCACCCCCCCCCCCCCCCCCCCTCCCCGTTCCAAGTGGCATAGTTTGAATACCTACACTCAAGACGTCATACGTTTCAAGGAGCGTAGTCTAAAAACCTTTTACATTTTTCCAAGGCTTCTACGTTCTAAGCGATGTAGTCATGGAATCATGAACATGCTGTAATCATGGGAGGTTCTAGGAGGTTTCTTGAGGTTCTGAGTCGGAGGACCTGGTCCCTTATTCTTGAGTGGTACCTAACATCTTTCTTATCTTAGTAGATGAGCGCCAGTGGCTATTTTCCTTCGTTCTAAATCGTATAAGCTTCTAAGGTCTTAATTTCTTGAAGCATAAGTGGTACAAGCATTCTGAAGCTCTACATAACTTGGTAACATGCATAAGTCATCAAAAATGTCATGAAGTCATGATGTGTTCTTAGACAATTCTATAAAAAGTCTTGGATCTTGGGTAGGAGTTACTTTTGGTATTCCCTTTAAGCGTTTCCCGAACTTTGGTTAGATTCTAAATTTTGTCTGATCAACTTAAACTCTTTGAACATTATTATGTCCATAGGAATAGACCGATACAAAAAGAGATAGTAATTCATTTGGAGGGTGGTTAGGTACCTTCAAAAATATCTTAAAAGGTCCGGGGGGGCATTCCACTCATTTGACCCCTAATGCCTTGGTTTATCCTTTCAAATGTGTTTCGCATTAGCTTTAAATACTATACCATGTCATGAATCATCATACAACTAAGGCATATTACAAATTTCATAAACATTAAGCGATCATTTTAGATCATGAACCGAAGATAAGTGACCTTAGGTGCATTATGATCATTGTACACTATTACTTGGTTGGCATACATTAAACCTCAGTATAATGACACCAACATTTAATATATAATCTAACATGTTTCATAATATGCGCCACATTAAAAATTTCATGGGCAATCAGGGTTTAGTAGTGGGTCATTTTAACGTTATTTAAAATCTCAAACAAATCGATTGGCTTCAGGGCCTTTACTCTCGAGTCTGGTGTTTTTTCTTTCATATTTCCTTAACATGACTTATTTATAAGATCATACTGGAGTTATTCATACTAGTAATGTTCTTAAGAAACAGTCCACGATAACTCACTTACCGCTTTGTCGGATGTTCGGAGACCTCTGTTTGTAGCTTTCGATCCCAGCCGCAAAAATTTTCTAGTTTTCTGGAACCATAAAGTTTTTCATGAGAACTAGTTTTTAAGAGGGTTAAAATTGAAAAAAAAAGTTGAGGGAGGGTTGCGGTTTGGTTTAAACATGGCAATTTAGTTGAACCAACCACGTCATCGTCTTCTTCCTCTAGAAGGAAGAAGACATGCGCGATTGTTAGCATCACTCGTCTGAAAACGCCTCCCTCCAAGCTTCGTTTACAATGTTTTCCTTCGATTTCTTCATGAAACTTAAAGATGGTGTTACGAGGAAGAGCTAGGAATTGATTTCATACCTTATCGTGGATTGTAGGCTAAGTTATTCTCTGCCAAAGTTCATCACGAAATTTGTTTTCGTCGCTGGATCTCAATGTGATGTCCCACATTGGTTGGGGAGGAGAACAAATCACCCTTTATAAGGGTGTGGAAACCTTCCCCTAGCAGACGTGTTTTATAAAACTTGAGGGGGAAACTCGAAAGGAAAAAGCACAAAGCAGGGACAATAATTGCTAGCGGTGGTATGTGTTCGGGTGTTACACTCAAAAACCCATAAAATTTCTATTTGGCAAATTTTTGTTTCCTTGGGCAAACTTGTTCTTAGGACGTTTTCAGCTCCCGATTCCTTCAGCAAAATTACTTTATCTCAATTCTCTTAAGCTAAACGGATGCCTCAATTAAGAAAAAAATGAGACTTTAGCACGGGAAATCAATCCTTGCCCCCAATAGTCGTACAGAATATTATTTGCTATAATGTCGCTGCTCCTCTAGAACTTTCTTCAATATAAATGTCTTCGCAAAAGTACTATAGGAGCGAGAAATTGGTGTCAGCTGTCCATTCATCCCTAGGCTATGATGTCCTAAATGAGCTACCCCGTGACACATACGTGAGTCACGATACTGATCAGCGTGTTATGAGATAAGTGTGTCGACGGAGTGTTTAGTCTAGGTAGAAACTGTGTATCTTTCACGGCACAGTGTTAGAGAATCACAGCGGGTGCTGGACATTCCGACCTAGCGCATTGGGGTGTTTGTCAGAGGTGGGTATATGAAATCTTTATATGGTATAGAGTTAGTAAATGACAATGCAAATGGAAGCATGAGACGGGAGCCCACCCACTGACACGACACCCCCCAAACTACTAACCCCCATTCAGGTCCCCGAATGAGAACTCGAATGGGTGGATGTTCAGGATACTCCCAATGATGATGAAAACGACACCATCAGTAAGTTCTGATAGACTATGTCCGAGGAAAATCAAGATGGTCGAGCTATCCAAAACATGGGATGAATATGAAGATGCAGGCTTTTTTTTATTGGGAAACCAAGATGCTGAGTGGAGATGCGCATGTCGCACATGAGAGAGACCTTGACCTAGAGTAGAAGCAAGGTCGGAGTTGAATAAAACTTGGCTCGAGTGCTCCAGACAAGTCGACATAGACATCCTAGATGATTGAACATGCATACCATGGCGTAGGTATTCGTGTGGCTAAAAACAGTGCATTCCCATATGAGTTGTGTTCTGTTGATGAAGGAGAATGATACGAAATAATGTGCCCTAATCATGTCACAAAGACCATCATGTTGGATGATAAGATTGTACCATACATGTTTGGAATTTAGGGAGGTTTCATTCTAACTTTCAATTTTATAGTATTATTTTAAGAACTTAAGTTACAAATTAGTTAGTGATCATATGGTCATAAGAGCTACAACCTTTCTTACTTTATTTAAAAGGTATAAATAAGCATTCATATGGTTCATTTAGTATGAAGATTTTCAGATATTAAAAATGAAGCGTCGTATATTAGACTTCTATAGGCCATGAATTTGTTTCCTTGCCAATTCTCGTATTTAGATTTTTCATGCTATAGTCATTCAAGTAGTTTTTATTGAAATATCTTATGGAGTGATTCGAATCAGGAATTTATAAAATGAGTTTTTCTTACATATACTGTTGCTCCTTCAAGGTAATCCTGTTCCTAAAAATGTTCTCGCTGAGTTGATCACCTGATGAGGTTTTGGGAGTCTTGGAAAATTTAAGATCTAAACGATATCTAGTCTCCTCAACGACGGTGGTCTAGTATCAAATTTCAATAGTTTCATAACGTTCTAGTATTAGAGATTTCGGTTCTATGTTTTTCAAAAGAACAAAATTGTTAAATATGTTCTTGGTATGTTGTTGTGTTATTCTTTAATTTTCATTTTTCATGTTCTTTTATTATCTCATTTCATCACATTTTTCCCCGTCATTTTAAAACAAAAAAAAAATAGTCATTTTGTGTATATATTGTTCTATTTTTCTTTTCGTATTTGCCTTCTTATATTGATCCATCATGGTCAGAAACTTTGTATTTTATGAGATTTGGGTGGCATCATGGAGGAAACAAATATATACTTTGCTAAAGGACATGAGGAAAGATTCATTTTCTGGTATTTTGGCACTCTTTGCAACATGTCATCCAACTAAATCTAATGTTTCTCAAGCTACACAACACAAAGTTGGGTGCAGCCTTTACTAATGACCCACGGTGGAGATCAACAAAAAACAGTTTGCAAGTAGATATGGGCTCCTTGTCCACTTAGAGACAAAAAAAGTGTTAAAGCGATTAAAGAGGAATGGAGGGTTACTGGAACTAGGTGGTTGTATAGGAGAACAATGTCTTGTGTACGATACCAAAAAATAATAAAAAGCAAAAACGACCTTTTTTGCTTACTAACAGGAGCACCTTAAAGTAAGTGTACTTACTTTTTCTATTGAATAATGGCAGAAAAATTAGAAATACTTATTTCCAAAAGCAAAGAATACCAATGTTTGATTCCCAACCCAAGCAAAACATCCGAAAAACTTTTCATCGAAAAAAACAAGACCAATGGAACTACGCAAGAAGCTGACACTCCACTTTCACTATTCTTACAGCCATGGGATGGCCTAAAGATAAAAGATGAAGGACTGGAGGGAAGATTAAGACCACACAAAATGTAAATAATTTTAAGTTTGCATTACAACGGGGATCGCCTGACATGATGGATGAATCATCTTGAAGAAGATGTAATGTACATGTATACGAAATTAAGGTGCCTTGATCATGCCATATAGACTTCAAGGTGGATGACAAGATGTACGGTACCATGTTTGGGATTTAGGAGAGGTTCATTGTGTTTTTCAATTTTGTAGTATTATTTTATGATTTTAAGTTACCAATTAGTTAATGCGTCATTATCGTAATTGATGGGCATTGAGTGTTAACAAACAAAAAAGAAAAACTTTTAATTGGACAATGGACTTCCTTTAAGGTTTATTTCAATGCAATAAATAGTTGCTTTTACAGTAGGTACCATATTTTGGAATATTTAAAATTATGTTTTCATAGTATGCTTTCTAAGGCGTTCAATTGCTATGTCTTGTGTTTAGATTAGACCTGCTTAGGGAGTCTTCCGAGTAGTCTGGATAAAGTAAATCCGTGTGGCCTATGGAATTGATTGGATCAACAGAATGTAGAAACGAGTTCTTTACTATCTCATTCCTTGATCATTAAATAACATTCCAAAAACTTTCGTTTAGGTTGATTCCTTATCATGTTTTGGGGCTATGGATAATTTAGATCTAAATGTCTTGTATCTACAAACAAGTTCTTAGATCTAAATTCCAAGAGTTCGCCAAGAGTTTCATATTAGGAGAAACTCGCCTAAGGTCACAACGAAGCCACAAAGTCAAGCAAAAAATGTGTGAAGGAGTCTTGAAGTTTTCATTAAGGTTTGTCATGAGCATGTCAAGCATCATGATGTCACATGATTGAATATATACAAAACGTGACATTGTGCATGAGGGCTCTTGAGGACAAATATTTTGTTAAACTCGTTCGGCCTTGTTTGGACGGTCTAGCCTCGATTTCAGTACCAACCTTATTTTAAAGGTTCGGGTGCTTAGTAGCAGTCAAAATGTGTAGTAGCCTATGCGGACTACGGCCAAGAAGGCCTATGAGCCGATATTTTGGGACAGGTACATTGGCCATCTCCCCGTTGCTCATTAGTATTTACCGTGTTTGACTTGGTTCTATGCACTTTCCTTCTCTTAGGGGTTTGTTGTGCTATGTACACCTTAGAGCTTGAAGGACTTAAAGTTTACCCTCGACCCTCATATTATCTACATCTGCAAACTAGTTATAGTGACCAACCCCACAGGTTTCCAGGTAGGTAGGGTGACTATTTTAGGACGAAGTTTTAGATGTTACCCTGACTTTTTGTGCATATAAAAGTTTGACGTTATGTTAGGATGGAATGACTATGTGAAAAATCATGTCCTTATTAAACTGGGAAGCTCGTTAAATGACCTCTAGAGGTGCCTCGAGAGTTATCATAATGCAAAAGGCCAGAAAATTGATCCACCATGGTGCTATGGACATTTGTAGCCAACATGTCATGGGCATTAAACGTATCTTTTTTTTGGCAGTATTTCTGGCATGAAACACAAGTCATCCCATCCACTACATGGACGTAGAGTATGCCATAGGTGTTCACATTGAAAACATGGTGAACACTACCTATATGGAGAGAAAGTACAGGTGTACACTTCCCATAAGAGCCTCACGTATTCTTATCACACCGAAGAAGTTGAACATGAGACATAAGACGATGGCTGAAAGCTGGTTAAAGGAATACCGATATTAAATCCTACTACGTACCCCTATGAAAGCAATGTAGTAGTAGTTGATGCTTTGAGTGAGGAAAAAATGACGCACATATCATGGATTGTTCACAAAGTAGAGGGAACCTATAAGATGAGACTGTAAGAAGGTTGAGATTGATGTTATGCTGTCAGAGCGTTACGCGCACAGTTCAGCACAAATATTGGACCAAACCACCTCTCTGGTAAGCTATGATACGACATTAAAAAAAATAACTATGCAACCTCAACAAGGTTTTGAAGACAGCAGAAGGTAGACGAGATAGAATGGAGTTATCAGCCTCATAAGATGGGGTTAGTGTGGCAAAGGTCATTGTGCAGGCCTTTGGGATGAGGAAAACCTAAAAGAGATATTGACTGAAACCTATGATACATACTTATATGTTCCACACTAGAAGTATAAAGGTATACCATGACCTGAAAACCAGTTATAGTTGCCAAGGATGAAAGAAGATGTAGTAGAATACTTTAGCGGGATGATTGACTAATACCAGCAGATAAAGACTTGAAGACAATGACCTACCCAAGTTGTTACAACCGCTAAATGTCCTCAATCAAAGTGGGAAGAAAGTTAGCATGAATTTTATCTTGGGGAGTACCAAAATAGGCAAGTCTTCAATGTCATTTGGGTAATTGTAGACAGATTGGTAAGACAATTCACTTTATCCGATGAGAAAAGGCCATGTACGAATAGACCGGTGGGAATTATACGTCTGAGAGATAGTCTATCTATATAGTAGTGGGGACAGTTTTCTATCGTGTTGTAGGGTTAGCAGAGTGTCCCGTCAGCTTTGATGCAAAGACAATCAAGACTTACTCACTCTGGCCTAGTTACCACCAACACTGCCAGGTAATGAGAGCTAATAGCACCCTCGAATATTCAGTCTGAATGCAGTGCTACAAACAGTAGAGTAAGAGTAGGAGTTGAACGGAAGATCTCCAAAAGCAGTGCGGATAATGCTGGTCACCTTCTTGAAAAATAGTCTTCAATAGGTGGGCCGATTGACTCACCAACGAAAGAAAGGCGTCTAACCCTGGAATAGAAGAAAATGATAAAAATTGAAAAGGAAGTCCTACATCCATTTCTTTTTCTTGAATCAAACTGCCCTTATTATTACATGCTACTGTATACTTACACTCATACCTGTGAATATTTTCATCATTTTAATATATATTTTTAACAATCAAATCAGGTGCGTATGGGCATAGATACAAGACTTTGATATGCTGGGAAGAGGTAGGCAAAGCAACAACTTTTAAGACTGAGAGTTAGTGCAGGTTACTGCAGTGCAGCGCAGTGCAGAAGATTTGGTAGGGATGCTAAGTGCACCGAGTCGGTAGAAAAGCTATCCAGACTCTCGAGAAAGATTTCGAGTTTACCCGGGGTGATCATGTATTCTTGAAGGTAGCACCCATTTGAGAGGTATTGAGATTTGGGAAGTTGAGGTCCAAGGTTTCTTTAAGTCCATTTGTGATCCTAGAGAGGATAGGGCGCGTACAAACTAGCATTGCCACCCACCCTTCCTGCCGTGCCATAATGTGTTCCATGTTTATATGCTGTGAAAACCATGTTTTAATCCCTAACATTTCATAGAACATGCGACACTCCTTTGAGAGCATATGTTTTTATGAGGAAGAGCCTATCAAGATATTAGTTTGTGATGAGAAGTAGTTGCGCAATGAAGTTCCATACTCTTGGTCAAAGTTCCTATGGGAAATCTTGGGACTATGAGGCAATTGGGAAAACATAAAAGAGGACATGAGCAAAGTCTACCCCCGAGTTCTTCCAAGAATAAACAATTTTGGAGGCAAAAGCTTCCAAAGAGGGGAGAATCTGTAATTTTCTAAGCTTTTCCTTTTAATTCTGAACTTGTTGAATTTTATTGACCTTAGATGTTGAGTTCAGGTGAGCTAGATGGGAAAAATGCTTAGAAAAACTGAGAAAGGTAACATTTAAAAAAAAAATTTGGCTTCGTTTTTCCTCAAATTTGTGAAGATTGATAGAGTTTGTGTCCGAGCTTTTCAACATGTTAATTAAGAAAATATTCTCACAATTTTCATGAATAAACTCAGGGATGAATCGGACTGAAAGTCGGAGTTCGACAATTTTCATGAATCTACGAAGAAAATGGGCTTCTGCCCACTTTGAGTGTGTTTAGTTCTTCTTGTGAATGATTACTTAACTACCATATTTTTTTTAAAAAAAGAAAAAGTAAAAAACTACGTTTGGTAGGAATGTTTAAGAAATTGAAAAATTATTGCGGAAATTTTATAGAATATGCCTATGAAGGAGACGAATGAATTCACAGCAGACACGTATTAATTAAAGAGAGGGAACATGTTAGGTCCGAGAGTTGAGTGAGCATTGCAACAGACGAATGGGTAGCCGGAATCGGTTGACCTAAATCCATACCACCCACCACTTTCGACCCCGACTGCAGGCCTCTACGCGGACCCAGTATGGACATGTCAATCTAGGAGTGCCACATGCCTTCATTAAAAAAATCAAAGGTAAATGGCGCACTCGCTGAAGTCGAGGACGAGCACTACCTGCGTGCTGCCCGTCTGCCCAAGCGTGAGTTCTTTGCGCATGGTTACATGAATATAAAGCAACCTATACGATGAGTGGTGTGCGGAAACAATATTTGATCTGGATTTTGAATACTAACCTTGTTTTCATGTGGAGTGCTGTCCAGCTACTCTTGACCTCCAGGTCACGCCTTTCTCCAACAAAATGATTCACAACACCAACACCAACACCAACACCAACACCAACCCCAACACCAAACCCAACCCCAACCCCAACAATCCCTCCACCTTCTTTACCGTAAAATAATGTGGCATATCAGGTTTTCTCGCCCTACCACTTAACAACTAAAAAAAACATTATAAAGAAAGAAAAAAGAAAAAGAAGAAAAGAAAAAAGACAGAAAGAAAAGAAAAAAAAAAAGAAAAAAAGAAAAGAAAAAGAAAAGACAAAATACACGTAGGATTCAAGCACCCACCAGCTCTCTCCTCGGTATTCCGATTTCCCAGATCTGCCACATCACGTCACCCTCGAGTTGTATTATAAATTAATGCTCCATTCCACCTTCTTCCAACTCGCGCCTTCTCTCCTTCTCTCCTTCCCCAATTCCCCCTTCTCTCTATCTCTTACTTATCTCTCACTTCTCCAAGGGGAGCCTCTGTCGGTGATCCACTTCTCAAGGTTCGTTCTCTCTTCTCTCTCTCTGTTTCTCTCTCTCTCTCTCCCTCTCTCCCCTCCTCTCACCTCTCTCTCCCTATCTCCCTCCCTCCCCCTCTATCCTGATCTTCTCCTATGGATCTGCTGTGAACTACCTCTGTTTTTAGATTCCTCCTAATTTTAATGCCTCTTTCCCATTTCAAACACCCTCTTACATCTTCGCCCCCTACCTGCTCACCACCCTCATTGGTTCCCGGATTCAGGCTTTTCAATTCAAAATCTCGCCTGACAACCTATTTGAATTTACTTACTTCTAACCGCCTTACCCCCTCTCCACCAGAACAATGGCGTCTCACATTGTTCGGAGATCCTCGCTATGGGCCCCAAGACGGAGCTCAAGTTTGCCCTTGAATCATTCTGGATGGGAAGTCCACCGCTGAAGACTTGAAGAAGGTGGCCCGCCGATCTGAGGTCCTCCATCTGGAAGCAGATGTCTGTGCTGGGATCAAACACATGCACCCAGCAACACCTTTTCATACTACGATTCAGGTGCTTGACACCACTGCATTGCGTGGTGCCGTCCTCCTCCTAGATATGGTTGGATGGTGGTGAGATTGGTTTCGATACCTAATTCTCCATGGCTAGAGGAAAATGCGTTCTGTTCCGGCATGGAAATGACCAAGTGGTGTCGACACTAATTAGTAAGTTACCACCGCCTCGCCCTTCTTACCCTCGGAAGGGAACATCAATTACAACATCATGACTCTACTATGCGATGATTAACCTCTCATTGCAATGAGCAGCCACTTCATTGTCCCCGAGTTTGGGCCCAGAGGTGAACCTTCTCTTATGCTTCCCACAAGGCTGTCGATGAATACAAAGAAGCCCCAAGGCTGTAAGTGTTGTGTTGTTTTAGATATGTACCCCCACTTCTGCTAAAAGTTCTCAAAAAATTAAGGTATATAAGACATTGGAAATATACTCTTCTTAGGCAGCTTTGGAGAGTTAAGACACTGCTTCCAGTCTTGTTGGCCCTGTGCTCATACTTGTTGCTCTCCAAACCTGCACAAAGGGTGTCGACAAGACCTTCTCCCTTCTCTCCCTCTTGACAAGATCCTGACCGTCCTACAAGTAAAGAACTATCTCTCTATCTAGACACCATGCCGGAGTGTTCCCATAAAACATAATGGTTTCTTTCAAATATTAATGGTGGTATTATAACTTTTCAGGGAGGTTATTATCTGAACCTCAAAGCCGCAGGCGCTACTTGGATTCAGTTTGACGAGCCCTACTCTGGTGCGGGATCTTGACTCACACCAATTGCAAGCCTTCTCAAATTGCATATGCTGGACTAGAATTCAACTCTCTCTGGCTTGAATGTCTTGATTGGAGACATAATTTTGCTGATGTCCCTGCTGAGGCATTACAAGACCTTACTTCTTTGAGGGTGTCACTGCCTATGGATTTGATTTGGTCGCGGTGATAAAGAACTTGGTTTGATTAAGTGGTGATTTCCCCAAGGGAAGTTCCTTTTGCTGGAGTAGTGATGGAATGGAACATTTGGGCTAATGATCTTGCTGCCCTTCAGTAGTAATTGGAGGAAACTGTCTACCCTCTGTGGGTAAAGGATGCGCTAGTCTTCTGCTTATGTTTGTATTTACGATGTTGGTACATGGTGCCTTCATATCGTATTATTCTTTGTGTGGTTTTCACTGATTTCTTTTCCCTCCAAAAAAAAAAAAAAAAAAAAAAACAAAATGCAGATAAGCTTGTTCGTCTCCACCTCCTGCTCACTTCTTCACACTGCTGTGGACCTTGTCAATGAAACCAAGTTGGACAATGAAATCAAATCATGGCCTAGCTTTTGCTGCTCAAAAGATTGTTGAAGTTAATGCATTGGCAAAGGCTTTGGCTGGGCGCAAAGGACGAGGATGTTCTTTGATTCTGATGAAATTTTATCTCTTAAGGTGTTAAGCTAGGTTTTCTAGGCATTGATATCTAACCTTTTGGTTGGGGTTGTCAAATTATAGTCAGCCGAAAACGGGTTTTTCTTTGGTAAAAAGCTGGCTGTCAATGAGATTAAATGCAAAAGCGGCCAAAACTTCCCCCTGTAGTTCATTTTCAACCCTTCTAAAAATTCCTTATTGCTTTCGTTTTCCCTAAATTGAAAACCCCACACAATAGCACAAAGACCGACCTTTTTTCGCGATAGGGGGTGTGAGAACGAAACTCCTCCAGCAGGATCTTCAACTCCTCAAGCCAGAGGCCAAGTTGATGTAAACATAAAGAAGAAGCCACTTAGGCATACTAACAAGACCGAAGGATAGCATACTGACAGTTCTAATGTATCTCTAAATCCTTAACCTCCACTTGTAACCAAGACCGAAGACATTCATCCTGAAAATCCTAATCCACGTGAAGATCACCCTTTTTCAAAATTGATCTTGAAAATAAACCTCCTCGCTTTGCAATTTCTAATAATTCTTCAAATAACCTTATCTGGCTATAAAGAACCTGATCGATGTTTGTCTTGGGAGAACTTTACTGAATCTGTTTGCCAACGCATTGCCAAAATTTCACATTAATAACTAAACTAATGTGATTAAAATCCTTACACTCAGCTGATAATGGGAATTGTTCACGCCATGTTATGAGGGGAGGAAAACTGCTAACATCCCATAGATTATTCTTGAACGTCCTTTCCCCATGGTACTTAGATTTTGAAAATTGGCAAGTCACAAACTCATGAGCTATGATTTATTTTTCCCAGGCATTCTTTGCAGCGCTAACGCTGAAGCTCATGCATTCAAGGAAAAGTCGTCCCCCAAGGGGTGACCAATGAGGCTGTTCCCCCAGAAAGCCCGGGTATGGTACATCTACATCCATTTCTTGTCTAATTTATAAGGTGTTTTACTGTCTGTGTGTGGAATCCATAACTGATGAATTGCTTTTTGATTGTGCAGGCTGCTGCTTTGAAGGGCTCTGATCACCGCCGTGCTACAAAATGTTAGTGCAAGACTTGATGCTCAACAGAAAAGAAGCTTAATCTTCCAATCCTTCCAACCACCACCATCGGTTCTCCTCCCACCAAACCATTTAAACTCAGGAGGGTTCGTCGTGAATACAAAGCTAACAAGTGAGTAGAAAATTATATGTCAGCTTTCTTTGAAGTGCAAAAAATATGCTTAAATCCTATTTAATAATTCTAATGTTGCAATTTTTTGCTTTCCCGTTTAGGATTTCCGAGGAGGAATATGTGAAGGCTATTAAGGAGGAAATTAGCAAGGTTGGTCAAACTCCCAAGAAGAGCTTGACATTGATTGGTTCTAGTTCAGGGAGAGCCCGAGGTGAGTTATTTAGAGCCTTGCTTGAGGACGAAAATCAAGAGCAGTGTGAGGATGTAGTACTATTTTACTCATTTTGCCCCTGCTGACGTGAAGTTCTTAATCTTCACTGCAGAGGAACGATATGGTTGAATACCTTTGGGGAAGCCCAGCTGTCAGGTTTTGCATTTCACCGTCAATGGTTGGGTGCAATCATACGGATCCCGTTGCGTGAAAACCTCCAATCATCTACGGTGATGTGAGCCGCCCGAAAGCCATGGACTGTCTTCTGGTCTACTCGCAGCTCAGAGCATGATCTGCCCGCCCAATGAAGGGAATGCTCACGGGCCCTGTCACCATTCTCAACTGGTCCTTTGTTTAGAGTTGAACAGGCCAAGGTAATATACGATAATGGTCCCCACATGCTTATACTGAAAGAAGCTATTGTTAGTTCCCCCCACTTTATACCATACATTTTGCTAATGCTTCTTGTGTATATTATCATCTCCTAGGTTTGAAAACATGCTATCAGATTGCCTTAGGCCATCAAGGACGAGTCGAGGATCTCGAGAAGACTGGCATTAATGTCATCCAAATCGATGAAGCATGCTTTAAGAGAAGAGAAGGATTGAAACCTTAGCCTTTTAGGAAGTCTGAGCGAAGCTTTTCTACTTGGATTGGGAAGTTCATTCTTTCCGTATCACAAACTGTCGGTGTCCAAGACACGGACTCAGGCTTAACTACATTATCCACTGAGATTTTCATTACCTCAACAGTTTATAATATCTTCGATTAGCCTTAAAATATTTCATTATCTCGACAGATTCACACTCACATGTGCTACTTTCCAACTTCAATGACATCATCCCAATCATCATATGGACATGGATGACGATGTGATCACAATTGAGAACTCCCGTTCCGACGAGAAGCTCTATTGTCAGTTTTCGCTCCCCTGAGGGAGTGAAGATATGGATTGCTGGAATTGGGCCCCGCGCGTATATCGACATTCACTCTCCTAGAATTACCATCAACCGAAGAGATGGCAGACAGGATCAACAAGATGCGTTTGCAGTGCGCTAGAGACCAACATCTTATGGGTCAATCAAACCGATTGTGGTCTCAAGACACGCAAGACGCTGAGGTGAATCCCGCTCTGAAGAACATGGTGGCTGCCCGCCGAAAGCTCCTCCGAACCCAGATTTGCCAGTGCCAAGTGAGTATGCTTGGCCTGAGTTCTATTAAGATTGATGCACCTTTTTTCTTCCCTTATTACAGGATATCCAGAAAGAATTGATCTGTTTGTTCCCCACAAATAGAGGAGTGGCGACATATTTAGTAGCTGTAGATTGCTCTTTTGGTATTGTTTTTTTATTGAAGCTGTAGCTCTGTTTGTTCAAAAGACACAAAATGCTATCTGTATCAAAGTGACATGAAAAAGAATACATAGCAATGCCAGTTTGTGGAATTTGTTCTAACGCAGCATGATGAATTTATTTTCATCTCAATAGTGATTTCTATTTAGATAATCTTAGTTCTTATTAGCAACATTTTCGAATAGGCCATCCATTAGGAAGCATAAGCCCATTTCTAAATAGTCATGGATCGGGGTGAGTGTTAAAAAACCAAATAAAAAAAAACCAAAATAAAGTGAGGGAATTACCATTCAAGATATCACATTAAAAAACGAAGAGGAAGTAAAAATTGAGAGGGTTAGCTTGAGCTCTTCAAATAGTTGTTATTTGTAAAAGCACTTTTTCTTTTTTATAAGATTCAAATTATCTATCAATTCTTATCCTTTGCTTTCCACAACACCATGAACAATACCTATCATGATTGCATTTTTTCACATAATATAGAGAAGGTGAAGGCTTAAGATGTGAAGGGAATTAAATTCTTCATCATATAGCGGAAGCATTTGGAACCCATTTTTTATTAGAATTAAAACAAAATGATATAAATAGGAGTGGGCAAGAACTTTCTACCATTCCAAAACCATGCACAAGTTTCATTTTTTTTAGAGAAGTGGGCACAACCAGTTTTCAATTTTTTAGAGAAGTGGGCGAGATTCATCTTCTGGCTCAACCCCATGATCCTATTTACAAGGACTCCAATAGAAATATTTACTAAATAATATATTTTAATAATCTAATATATTAAGTATAACCTCTGGTACAATCATATTTAATATTATAAGATATTGTAATATTTTTTTATTTAAGTATCACTATGAATCAAATACAGAAATATATTTTCCTTTTATCTATATAATATATTAAATATTAATGGAACCCTTCAAATTAATATAAGTTTTGTATTTATATTTAATTTCATCTAATATATTAAATATATTAGATAAATTAAATTAAATAAAAAAAAAATATATAATTTGAGGGTATCCTTTAATATTTAAATATTAGATATATTAAAAGGAAAAATTATATTACTGTATTGTGATTAAAAGTGATACAGTAAATAAAAAAATATTACAATATCTTATAATATTTAACGGTATGATTGTGTACCAGAGGTTATAACTTATATATAGATAGATATTAAAAGATATATTTATTTAGTAACTATTCATAATATGGAGTCCTTGTATTTAGGATCAATGGGTGTGAGCCAACCAAGAATAATTCTCTGCCCACTTCTCTAAAAAAATGAAAACTTTGATGTGCCCACTTCTCTAAAAAAAAATGAACACTTGGTGCATGGTTTGGAAAATGGTAGAGTTCTTGCCCTCCTCTTTATTAATTTGTTTTAATCTTAATAAAAAAAATGGTTCCCAAATGCTTCCGCTATATGAATGAAGAATTTTATTCCTTCACATCAGAGCCTTCAAACGTCTCCTATAATATTATTGTGAAAAATGAAGTCATGATAACTATATGGTCATGTGTGCTCTTTGTGGGAAGCAAAAGGATAAGAAATGATAAAGATGAATTGAATCTATAAAAAAAAACAAGTGCTTTTGTACAAATAACAAACGATTTTGAAATAGAGCTAATAGTACTAGAACCACTCTCATGTTTGTAGATCCTCTTCGTTTTAAGGTGGATCTTGGAATGGTATTCCCTCACTTTATTTGGTTTTTTTTATTTGTTTTTAACACTCAACCCGATCCATGACTATTAAGAAATGGGCTTTATGCTTCTTAATGGATGGCCTATCGAAAAGGTTGCTAAAGAATAAGATTATCTAAATAGAAAATCAATATTGAGATGAAAATAAATCATATGCTTCCTTAGAAACAAATTCCCACACCTAACTGGCATTGCTATGTATTCTTTTTCATGTCACTTTGATACACGATAGCAGTTTTGTGTCTTTTGACAAAACAGAGCTACAGCTTCAAATAAAAAACAATACCAGAAGAGCAACTACAGCTACTAAATATGTCGCCACTCTATTTGTGGGGAACAAACAGACAATTCTTTTCTGGATATCTGTAATAAAGGGAAAGAAAAAAGGTGCATCAATCTTAATAGAACTCAGGCAACATACTCACTTGGCACTGGCAAGCTGGGTTCGGAGGAGCTTCGCGGCAGCCACCATGTTCTTCAGAGCGGGATTCACCTCAGCGTACTTGCGTGTCTTGAGACCACAATCGGGATTGACCCATAAGATGTTGGTCTCGAGCACTGCAAGCATCTTGTTGATCCTGTCTGCAATCTCTTCGGTTGATGGTATTCTAGGAGAGTGAATGTCGTATACGCCGGGGCCAATTCCAGCACCATACTTCACTCCCTCACGGAAGAGACTGACAAGAGCTTCTCGTCGGAACAAACGGGAGTTCTCAATTGTGATCACATCGGCATCCATGTCAATGATGGATTGGATGATGTCATTGAAGTTGGAGTAGCACATGTGAGTGTGAATCTGTCGAGATAATGAAATATTAGGCTAATCGAAGATATTATAAACTGTTGAGGGTAATGAAAATCTCAGTGGATAATGTAGTAACCTGAGTCGTGTCTTGGACACCACAGTTTGTGATACGGAAAGAATGAACTGCCCAATCCAAGTAGAAAGCTTCCTCAGACTTCCTAAGAGGCAATCCTTCTCTTAAAGCAGCTTCATCGATTTGGATGACATTAATGCCAGCCTTCTCGAGATCCTCGACCTCGTCCTTGATGGCCAAGGCAATCTGATAGCATGTTTCAAACCTAGGAGATGATAATATACACAAGAAGCATTAGCAAAATGTATGGTATAAAGTGGGGGGAACTACAATAGCTTCTTTCAGTTAAGCATGTGGGGAAACATTATCGTATATTACCTTGGCTGGTCAACTCTAACAAAGGACCAGTTGAGAATGTGACAGGGCCCGTGAGCATTCCCTTCATTGGGCGGGCAGTCATGCTCTGAGCTGCAGTAGACCAGAAGACAGTCATGGCTTTCGGGCGGCTCACATCACCGTAGATGATTGGAGGTTTCACGCAACGGGATCCGTATGATTGCACCCAACCATTGACGGTGAATGCAAAACCTGACAGCTGCTCCCCAAAGTATTCAACCATATCGTTCCTCTGCAGTGAAGATTAAGAACTTCACGTCAGAAGGGGGCAAAATGAGAAAATAGTACTACATCCTCACACTGCTCTTGATTTCGTCCTCAACAAGGCTCTAAATAACTCACCTCGGCTCTCCATGAACTAGAACATCAATGTCAAGCTCTTCTTGGAGTTTGACAACCTTGCTAATTTCCTCCTTAATAGCCTTCACATATTCCTCCTCGGAAATCCTAAAGGAAAGCCAAAAATTGCAAACATTAGAAATAGGATTAAGATATTTTTGCACTTCAAAGAAAGCTGACATTAATTTTCTACTCACTTGTTAGCTTTGTATTCACGACGAACCCTCCTGAGTTCAATGGTTTGGGGGAAGGAACCGATGGTGGTGGTTGGAAGGATTGGAAGATTAAGCTTCTTCTGTTGAGCATCAAGTCTTGCACTAACATTTGTAGCACGGCGGTGATCAGAGCCCTTCAAAGCAGCAGCCTGCACAATCAAAAAGCAATTCATCAGTTAATGGATTCCCACAAACAGACAGTAAAAACACCTTATAAATTAGACAAGAAATGGATGTAGATGTACATACCGCTTTCTGAACAGCCTCATTGGTCACCCTTGGGGACGACTTCCTTGAAGCATGAGCTGCAGCGTTAGCGCCAAAGAATGCCTGGAAAAATAAATCATAAGCTCATGAGTTTTTGTGACTTGCCAATTTCAAAAATCTAAGTACCATGGGAAAGACGTTCAAGAAATAATGCTATGTTAGCAGTTTTCCTCATAACATGGCGTTGAACAATTCCCAATTATCAGCTGAGTGTAAAGGATTTTAAGCACATTAGTTTAGTTATTAATGTGAAATTTTGGCCAATGCGTTGGCAAACAGATTAAGTAAAGTTCTCCCAAGACAAACATCGATCAGGTTCTTATAGCCAATAAGGTTATTGAAGATTATAGAAATTGCAAGCGAGGAGGTTATTTTCAAGATCAATTTTGAAAAAGGGTGATCTTCACGTGGATTAGGATTTTCAGGATGAAGTCTTCGGTCTTGGTTACAAGTGGAGGTTAAGGATTTAGAGATACATTAGAACTGTCAGGTATGCTATCCTTCGGTCTTGTTAGTATGCTAGAGTGGGCTTCTTCTTTATGTTTACATCAACTTGGCCTGGCTGAGGAGTTGAAGATCCATGCTGGAGGAGTTTCGTTCTCACACCCCCTATCGCGAAAAAGGGTCGGTCTTTGTGCTATTGTGTGGGGTTTCAAGGGAAAAGAAAACAATAGGATTTTTTAAAGGGGTTGAAATGAACTACAGGGGAGGTTTGGCCGCTTTCATTTAATCTCATTGACAGCCAGCTTTTTACCAAAGAAAAAAACCCGTTTTCGGCTGACTATAATTGACAAACCCCAACCCAAAAGGTTAGATATCAAGGCCTAGAAACCTAGCTTACACCTTGAAGAGATAAATTTCATCAGAATCAAGAACATACCTCGTCCTTTGCGCCAGCCAAAGCCTTTGCCAATGCATTAACTTCAACAATCTTTTGAGCAGCAAAAGCTAGCCATGATTTGATTTCATTGTCCAACTTGGTTTCATTGACAAGGTCCACAGCAGTGTGAAGAAGTGAGCAGGAGGTGGAGACGACAAGCTTATCTGCATTTTTTTTTTTTTTTTTTTTTTTTTGGAGGGAAAAGAAATCAGTGAAAAACCACACAAGAATAATAACGATATGAAGCACCATGTACCAACATCGTAATACAAACATAAGCAGAAGACTAGCGCACCTTTACCCACAAGGGTAGACAGTTCCTCCAATATACTAACTGAAGCAGCAAGATCATTAGCCCAAATGTTCCTTCCATCAACTACTCCAGCAAAAAGGAACTTCCCCTTGGGGAAATCACCCTTAATCAAACCAAGTGTCTTATCACCGCGAACCAAATCAAATCCATAGGCAGTGACACCCTTCAAAGAAGTAAGGGTCTTGTATGCCTCAGCAGGGACATCAGCAAAATATGTCTCCACAAGAACATTCAAGCCAGAGAGAGTTGATTCTAGTCCAGCATATGCATTTGAGAAGGCTTGCAATTGGTGTGAGTCAAGATCCCGCACCAGAGTAGGCTCGTCAAACTGAATCCAAGTAGCGCCTGCGGCTTTGAGGTCAGAAATAACCTCCCTGAAAAGTTATCCACCATTAATATTTGAAAGGAGAACCATTATGTTATGGGAACACTCCGGAATGATGTCTAGATAGAGAGATAGTTCTTTACTTGTAGACGGGAAGGATCTTGTCAAGAAGGGAGAGAAGGGAGAAGGTCTTGTCGACACCCTTTGCAGGTTTGGAGAGCAACAAGTATGGACACAGGGCCAACAAGAACTGGAACAGTGTCTACTCCAAGCTGCATAAGAAGAGTATATTTTCAATGTCTTATATACCTTATTTTTTGAGAACTTTTAGCAGAATGAAGGTACATATCTAAAACAACACAACACTTACAGCCTTGGCTTCTTTGTATTCATCGACAGCCTTGTGGGAAGCATAAGAGAGAAGGTCACCTCTGGGCCCAACTCGGGGACAATGAAGTGGCTGCATCATTGCAATGAGAGGGTTAATCATGCATAGTAGAGTCATGATGTTGTAATTGATGTTCCTTCCGAGGGTAAGAAAGGGCGGGCGGTTGGTAACTTACTAATTAGTGTCGAACCACTTGGTCATTTCCATAGCCGGAACAGACGCATTTCCTCTAGCCATGGAGAAGTAGGTATCGAAACCAATCTCACCACCAGTCCAACCATATCTAGGAGGAACGGCACCAAGCAATGCAGTGGTGTCAAGCACCTGATCGTAGTATGAAAAGGTGTTGCTGGGGATGTGTTTGATCCCAGCACCAGACATCTGCTTCCAGATGGAGGACCTCAGATCGGCGGCCACCTTCTTCAAGTCTTCAGCGGTGGACTTCCCATCCCAGAATGATTCAAGGGCAAACTTGAGCTCCCTCTTGGGGCCCATACGAGGATATCCAACAATGTGAGACGCCATTGTTCTGGTGGAGAGGGGGGGAAAGGCGGTTAGAAGTAAGTAAAATTCAAATAGGTTGTCAGCGAGATTTGAATTGAAAAGCCCCCTGAATCCGGGAACCAATGAGGGTGGTGAGCAGGGAAGGGGGCGAAGATGTAAGAGGGTGTTTGAAATAGGAAAGAGGCATTAAAATAGAGGAGATCTAAAAACAGAGGAGTTCACAGCAGATCCAGAGGAGAAGAGCAGGAGAGAGGGAGAGAGGGAGAGAGGGAGAGAGAGGGAGAGAGGGAGAGAGGAGAGAGAGAGAGAGAGAGAAACAGAGAGAAGGAGAAGAGAGAACGAACCTTGAGAAGTGGATCACCGACAGAGGCTCCCCTTGGAGAAGTGAGAGATAAGTAAGAGATAGAGAGAAAGGGGAATTGGGGGAAGGAGAGAAGGAGAGAAGGCGCGAGTTTGGAAGAAGTGGAATGGAGCCTTATTTATAATACAACTCGAGGGTGACGTGATGTGGCAGATCTGGGAAATCGGAATACCGAGAGAGAGCTGGTGGGTGAGTGAATCCTACGTGTATTTTGTCTTTTCTTTTTTCTTTTCTTTTTTCTTTTCTTTTTTCTTTTCTTTTGTCTTTTCTTTTTTCTTTTCTTTTTTCTTTCTTTATAATGTTTTTTTTAGTTGTAGTGGTAGGGCGAGAAAACCTGATATGCCAAATTATTTTACGGTAAAGAAGGTGGAGGGATTGTTGGGGTTGGGGTTGGGGGTTGGTGTTTGGGGTTGGTGTTGGTGTTGGTGTTGGTGTTGGTGTTGTGAATCAATTTTGTTGGAGAAAGGCGTGACGTGGAGGTCAAGAGTAGCTGGCACACTCCACATGAAAACAGGTTAGTATCAAAATCCAGATCAAATATTGTTTCCGCACACCACTCATCGTAGAGGTTGCTTATATTCATGTAACCATGCGCAAGAACTCACGCTTGGGCAGACGGGCAGCACGCAGGTAGTGCTCGTCCTCGACTTCAGCGAGTGCGCCATTTACCTTTGATTTTTTTTTAATGAAGGCATGTGGCACTCCTAGATTGACATGTCCATACTGGGTCCGCGTAGAGGCCTGCAGTCGGGGTCGAAAGTGGGTGGTATGGATTAGGTCAACCGATTCCGGCTACCCATTCGTGTTGCAATGCATCACTCACCTCTCGACCTAACATGTTCCTCTCTTTAATTAATACGTGTCTGCTGTGAATTCATTCGTCTCCTTCATAGGCAATTCTATAAATTTCGCAATAATTTTTCAATTTCTTAAACATTCCTACCAAACGGAGTTTTACTTTTTCTTTTTTTAAAAAAAAATATGGTAGTTAATAATCATTCACAAGAAGAACTAAACACACTCAAAGTTGGCAGAAGCCCATGTTCTTAGTATTCATGAAAATTTGTCGGAACTCCGACTTTCAGTCCGATTCATCCCTGAGTTTATTCATGAAAATTGTGAGAAATATTTCTTAGATTAACATGTTGAAAACTCGGAACACAAACTCTATCAAAATCTCACAAATTTGAGGAAAAACGAAAGCCAAATTTTTTTTTAAATGTTACCTTTCTCAAGGTTTTCTAAGCATTTTCCCATCTAGCTCAACCTGAAACTCAACATCTAAGGTCAATAAAATTCAACAAGTTCAGAATTAAAAGGAAAAGCTTAGAAAATTACAGATTCTCCCCTCTTTGGAACTTTTTGCCTCCAAAATTGTTTATTCTTGGAAGAACTCGGGGTAGGACTTTCTCATGTCCTCTTTTATGTTCCCAAATTGCCTCATAGTCCCCAAGATTTCCCCATAGGACTTTGACCAAGAGTATGACTTCATTGCGCAACTACTTCTCATCACAAACTAATATCTTGATAGGCTCTCTTCCTCATAAAACATATGCTCTCAAAGGAGTGTCGCATGTTCTATGAAATGTGTAGGATTAAAACAATGGTTTCACAGCATATAAACATGGAACACATTATGCACGGCAGGAAGGGTGGGTGGCAATGCTAGTTTGTACGCGCCCTATCCTCTCTAGGATCACAAATGGACTTAAAGAACCTTGGACTCAACTTCCCAAATCTCAATACCTCTCAAATGGGTGCTACCTTCAAGAATACATGATCACCCACGGTAAACTCGAAATCTTTCTCGAGAGTCTGGATAGCTTTTCTACCGACTCGGTGCACTTAGCATCCCTACCAAATCTTCTGCACTGCTGCACTAGTAACCTGCACTAACTCTAGTCTTAAAAGTTGTTGCTTGCCTACCTCTTCCCAGCATATCAAAGTCTGGTATCTATGCCCATACGCACCTGATTGATTGTAAAAATATATATTAAAATGATGAAAATATTCACAGGTATGAGTGTAAGTATACAGTAGCATGTAATAATAAGGGCAGTTTGATTCAAAGAAAAAGAAATGGATGTAGGAACTTCCTTTCAGTTTTTATCATTTTCTTCTATTCCAGGGTTAGACGCACTTTCTTTCGTTGGTGAGTCAATCGGCCCACCTATTGAAGACTATTTTTCAAGAAGTGACCAGCATTATCCGCACTGCTTTGGAGATCTTCCATTCAACTCCCTCTTAACTCTACTGTTTGTAGCACTGCATTCAACTGAATATTCGAGGGTGCTATTAGCATCTCATTACCTGCAGTGTTGGTGTAACTAGGCAGAGTGAGTAAGTCGTTGATTGTCTTTGCATCAAAAGCTGACGGGCACTCTGCTAACCACTACAACACGATAGAAACTGGCATACTATATAGATAGACTATCTCTCAGACGTATAATTCCCACCGGTCTATTCGATACATGGCCTTTCATCGGATAAAGTGAATTGTCTTAGCCAATCTGTCTACAATTACCCAAATGACATTGAAGACTTGCCTAGTTTTGGTACTCCCAAGATAAAATTCATGCTAACTTCTTCCCACTTTGATTGAGGAACATTTAGCGGTTGTAACAACTTGGTAGGTCATTGTCTTCAAGTCTTTATCTGCTGGTAAGTCAAGCATCGACTAAAGTATTCTACTACATCTTCTTCATCCTTGGCAACTAATAACTGGTTTTCAAGTCATGGTATACCTTTATACTTCTAGGGTGGAACATATAAGATGTATCATAGGTTTCAGTCAATATCTCTTTTAGGATTTCCTCATCCCAAGGCCTGCACAAATGACCTTGCCACAATAACCCCATCTGATGAGGCTGAGAATCCCTCTAGTCTCTCTATCTTCTGCTGTCTTCAAACCTTGTTGAGGTGCATATTTATTTTTTTAATGTCTATCATAGCTTCCAGAGGGTGGTTTGGTCCAATATTTGTGCTAACTATGCGCAGTACCTCTGACCATAACATCAATCTCAACCTTCTACATCTCATCTTATAGTTCCCTCTACTTTGTGAACAATACAGATATGTGAGTCATTTTTCTACTCAAAGCATCAACTACTACATTAGTCTTTCATGGGGTAGTAGAGGATTTTAATATCGTAGTCCTTAACCAGCTTCAGCCATCTCTTATGTCTCATGTTCAACTTCTTCGGTGTGATAAGATACGTGAGGCTCTTATGGTAAGTGTACACCTGTACTTTCTCTCCATATAGGTAGTGTCACCATGTTTTCAATGTGAACACCATGGCTACTAACTCCATGTAGTGGATGGGATACTTGTGTTCATGCCAGAAAATAAGGCCAGAAAATAAGATACGTTAATGCCCATCATGTTGGCTAAAAATGTCCATGCACCATGGTGGATCAATTTTCTGGCCTTTTGCATTATGATAACTCTCGAGGCACCTCTAGAGGTCATTTAACGAGCTTCACAGTTTATAAGGACATGATTTTCACATAGTCAGTCCATCCCTAACATAACGTCAAAATGTTATATGCACAAAACATTCAGGGTAACATCTAAAACTCGTCCTAAAATAGTCACACTACCTACCTGGAACCTGTGGGTGGTCAATAATAACTAGTTTGCAGATGTAGATACTATGAGGGTACGAGGGTAAACTTTAAAGTCTCAAGCTCTAAGTGTACATGCACAACAAACCCCTAAGAGAAGAAAAGTGCATAGAACCAAAGTCAAACAATGTAAAGACTAAATGATCAAAGATGGACAATGTACCTGTCACCAAAATATCGGGCTCATAGGCCTTCTTGGCCGTAGTCGCATAGGCTACTACACATTTTGACTGCTACTAGCAGCAACCCGACCTTTAAAATAAGGTTGGTACTGAAATCGAGACAAAGAACAGTCAAACAAAGGCCGAAACAGGTGAAAAAATATTGTCCTCAAGAGCCCTCAGGCACAATGTCACGGTTGTATATTTTTCAATCATGTGACATCATGATCTTGACATGCTCATGACAAACCTTA
The DNA here is from genome assembly GCA_033971965.1 of Cucurbita ficifolia. Lineage (NCBI taxonomy): Eukaryota > Viridiplantae > Streptophyta > Magnoliopsida > Cucurbitales > Cucurbitaceae > Cucurbita > Cucurbita ficifolia. The sequence continues at coordinate 6,598,311 of CM066967.1, read as the reverse complement.
AGGAAAACTCAAGCCTCCTTCACACTTTTTTGCTTGACTTTGTGGCTTCGTTGGACCTTAGGCGAGGTTCTCTAATATGAAACTCTTGGAACTCTTGGAATTTGATCTAAGAACCTTGTGGTAGAACAAGACATTTAGATCTAAATTATCCAATAACCCAAAAAATGATAAGAAATCAACCTAAAAGAAAGTTTTGGAATGGTATTAATGATCAAGATGAAGAGTAAAGAACTCGTTTCTAAATTCTTGATTCCAATCACTCCACAAGATTACTTGATCAAGACTACTCGAAGACTCTAGCATGTCAATCTAAACACAAGAAATGCAAATGAACGACTTAGAAAGCATAATATGAAAACATAATTTTAATATTCAAAATCTTCCTACTAAAGCAACTATTTATTGCATTGAAAATAAACCTTAAAGTAATCCATTGTCAATTAAAAGTTTGTAACACTCATGCCCAATCAATACGATAATGACCATTAACTAATTGTAACTTAAAATCCTAAAAATAATACTCAAAAATTGAAAAACACAATGAAACCTCCCTAAATCCAAACATGTACCGTACATCTTGTCATCCACCTTGAAGTCTATATGGCATGATCAAGGCACCTTATTTCGTATCATGTACATTACATCTTCTTCAAGATGATTCATCATCATGTCCATCGATCCCCTTGTAATGCAAACTTAAAATTATTTACATTTGGTGGTCTTAATCTTCTCAAGGTCTTCACTTTTATCTTTAGGTCATCCATGGCTGTAAGAGTGAAATTGGAGTGTCGCTTCTTGCGTAGTTCATTGGTCTTGTTTTTTCATGAGTTCGATGTTTGCTTGGGTTGGAATCAAACATTGTATCTTGCTTTTGAATAAGTATTTTAATTTTCTGCCATTATTCAATAGAAAAAGTAAGTACACTTACTTTAAGTGCTCCTGTTAGAAGAAAAAAAAGGTCGTTTTGCTTTTATATTTTTTCTTTCGTACACAAGACATTGTTCTCCTTACAAACCCTAGTAACATAACCCTCATTCTCTTTAATCTCTTTAACACTTTTTTGTCTCTAATGGACAAGGAGCCATATATACTTGCAAACTGTTTTTGTTGATCTCCACCTCATTAGTAAGCTGCCAAACATTGTGTTGGTACTTGATGAAACATAGATTAGTTGATGACATGTTGCAAAGAATGCAAAAAAGACAAGAAAATGAATCTTTCCTCATGTCTTTAGCAAAGTATATATTTTTCTCCATGATGCAACCCAAATCTCATAAAATACAAAGTTTATGACATGATGAGATCAATATAAGAACGCAAAAGACAAAGAAAAATATAAAAATAATAACAAAAATGACACTATTTTTTTGTTTTAAATGACGGGGCAAAATGTGATGAAATGAGAAAGAAAAAGAAAATGAAAAATGAAAATTAAGAAAAAACAACAACAACCAAAACATATATCTGACATAGAACCTAAATCTCTAATACTAAACGTTATGAAACTATTGAAATTTGATATAACAACCTCGTTGAAGGACAAGATATCTTTTAGATCTAAATTATTCAAGAATCCCAAAAAAAAAAAAACGATAAGGAATCAACTCAAGAGAAAGTTTTGGAACAGATTACCTTGATGATCAAGATTTAGTGTAAGAAACTCATTTATAAATTCATGATTCGAATCACTCCATAAGATATTTCAATAAAAACTACTTGAATGACTATAGCATGAAAATCTAAATACAAGAATTGCAAGGAAACAAGTTCATGGCCTAAGAAGTATAATATACGACCTTCATTTTAATATCTAAAATCTTCATACTAAATGAACCATATGAATGACTATTTATAGCCTTGGAAATAAAGTAAGAAAGGTTGTAGCTCTTATGACCATCATGATCACTAACTAATTGTAACTTAAGATCTTAAAAATAATACTATAAAATTGAAAGATAGAATGAAACCTCCCTAAATCCAAACATGTATAGTACAATCTTATCATCCAACATGATGTCTTTGTGACATGATTAAGGCACCTTATTTCGTATCATTCTCCTTCATCAACCGAACACAACTCATATGGAATACAAGATTATTTAGCCACACACGCTAACCATGTATGCATGTTCAATCATCTAGGATTCTAGTCGACTTGTCTGTACACTAGGCCAAGTTATTCAACTCGACCTTGCTTCTACTCTAGGTCAAGGTCTCTCATGTGCGACATCGCATCTCACTCATCATCTTGGTTCCCAATAAAAAAATCCATGCATCTTCATATCATCCCATGTTTTGGGATAGCTCGACCATCTTGATTTTCTCGGACATGTCTATCAGAACTGACGGATGTGTCGCTCATCTAATTGGGATATCCTGAACATCCACCCCTTCGAGTTCTCATTCGGACATGAATCCTCTCATGTCCATGTCATGTCATTTACGAACTCTATACCAGATAAAGATTGCATATACCAACCTCTGACACATGCGCTAGGGCGGAATGTCAGCACACCTGTGTCATCTAACACTGTCCTTGAAAGACCATTTCAAAGAAAATCACTCGAGACACTTATCTCATAACACCTGATCGTATCGTGACTCACGTATGTGTCACGGGGTAGCTCATTTAGGACACAAAGCCTAGGGATGATGGAAAGCTGACACCATGTCTCCTCCTATAGTAAATTTTGAGACATTTATAATTGAAGAAAGTTCTAGAGCACGACCAATTAAAGCAAATAAGTTTCTGGTACAAATTGGGGGCAAGGATTGAGTTCCCATCTAAAGTCCATTTTTCTTAAAATTGAGCATCCTTTTAGCTTAAGAGGATTGAGATAAGTAATTTTGATGAAGGAATCGGGAGCTAAAACGTCCTAGAACAAGTTGCCCAAGAAAACAAAAATTTGCCCAATAGAAATTTTATGGGTTTGAGTGTAACGACCCACATCCACCGCTAGCAGATATTGTCCTCTTTGGGCTTTTCCTTTCGAGTTTCCCCTCAAGGTTTTAAAACACGTCTGCTAGGGGAAGGTTTCCACACCCTTATAAAGGGTGATTTGTTCTCCTCCCCAACCAATGTGGGACATCACATTGAGATCCAGCGACGAAAACAAATTTCGATGAACTTTGGAGGAGAATAACTTAGCCTACAATCCACGATAAGGTATGAAATCAATTCCTAGCTCTTCCTCGTAACACCATCTTTAAGTTTCATGAAGAAATCGAAGGGAAAACATTGTAAACGAAGCTGGAGGGAGGCGTTTTCAGACGGTGATGCTAACAATCGCGCATGTCTTCTTCCTTCTAGAGGAAGAAGACGATGACGTGGTTGGTTCAACTAAATTGGCCATGTTAAACCAAACCGCAACCCTCCCTCAACTTTTTTTTTCAATTTTAACCCTCTTAAAAACTAGTTCTCATGAAAAACTTTATGGTTCCAAAAACTAGAAATTTTTGGATATCGAAAGCTAAAAACAGAGGTCTCGAACATCGACAACGAGGTAAGTAGTTATCTTGGACTTTTCTTAAGAAATACTAGTAGGAATCACTCAGTATGAATCTTAAAATAAGTATGTTAAGGAAATATGAAAAGAAAAACACCAAGAAATCGAGAGTAAAGGCCCTGAACCAATCGATTTGTTTGAAATTTAAATAACGTTTTAAAATGACCCACTAAAATAAACTCTGATGCCCATGAAATTTTAATGTGGAGCATATTATGACATGTTAAGATTATATATGAAATTTGGTGGTCATTAGACTAGGTTAAGTAGGCAAACCAAGTAATAGTGTACAATGATCATAATGCCCCTAAGGTAACTTATCTTCGGTTCATGATCTAAATGATCTCTAAATGTTATGAAATTTGTAATATGCCTTATTGTATGATGATTGATGACATGGTATAGTATTTAAGCTATCGGAACACATTTAAAGGATAAACCAAGCATTAGGGGTAAAATGAGTGGAATGCCCCCCCGGACCTTTTAAGATATTTTGAAGGTCTAACCACCCTCCAAATGACTTACTACTTTTTGTAAGGGTCCTATGGACATAATAATGTTCAAGATTTTAAGTTGATCAGACAAAATTTAGAATCTAAACCAAGTTCGGGAAACGCTTAAAGGGAATACCAAAAGTAACTCCTACCCAAGATCCAAGACTTTTATAGAATTGTCTAAAGAAACACATCATGACTTCATGACATTTTGAATGACTTATGCATGTTACCAAAGTTATGTAGAGCTTCAGAATGCTTGTACAACTTATGCTTCAAGAAATTAAGAACCTTAGAAGCTTATACGATTTAGAACGAAGGAAAATACCACGCCAGCTCATCTACTAAGATAAGAAAGATGTTAGGTACCACTCAAGAATAAGGGACCAAGGTCCTCCGACTCAGAAACTCAAGAAACTCCTAGACCTCCCATGATACAGCATGTTCATGATTCAGACTACATCGCTTAGAACGTAAGAAGCCTTGGATGTAGGGTTTTAGACTACGCTCCTTGAAACGTATGAAGTCTTGAGTGTAGGTATTCAAACTATGCCACTTGGAACGTATGACGCCTTGGGTATAGATATTCAAGCCGTATCGCAGGGAACGCATGAAACCCTAGATGAGAGATCAGACTACATTACTTGAAACGTAAGAAACCTTGGATGTAGGCTTTCAGACTACGCTGCTGGGAATGTAAGAAGTCTTGAGCATAGGTATTCAGACTATGCCGCTTGGAATGCGTGAAGCCTTGGGCATAGGTTTTCAGACCATATCGTAGGGAACGCATGAAGCCCTGGATGCAGGTTCTGACTACATCGCTTGGAACGCATGAAGCCTTGGACGTAGGTTTAGGCTGTGTCGCTTGGAACATATATGAAGTCATGGACATAGGTTGTTAGGTTCATGACTAGTACCGTAAATTCTAGGGGATTGTCTATGGAGAACAAGACAAAAACATAACAAGAACATAGAACCCAACCAAGAACAAGACAACGACGAAGGACTAGAACATGGATCAAGATCCAAGTTCTGAAGACAAGAACCCAGAACCACAGTACTAAGGCCCTTAGATCTAAGACCTCTAAATCCAAGGACCAAGACCCTCAAGAAAGATCATGATAAGAACTCACAAGTCAAGAATAGAACCAAAGGGCCTAAGTACTTGCACAAGAACCAAAACAAGAGAAGAAGTGTGATAATTTAGCATATCAAGGACACGATTAAGAGCCTACAAGTAGGCTACTTACTGAGTCTTTGTACTCACTCCATATTTTCCATGTTTTTCAGGTAAATAAGAAGCTGATCAAGATCAGGAGCGGACCATGGAGTAGGTACCATAGACAAGTCTCACCTGTCTTCCTCAACTCTTTTGTTGTCAATATTTTATGTCCATTTCTTATTTTGTGTTTTAACTATTATTTGTGGTTTAACTACTTATGTATGAACTTTATTTTAGAATAATGTAAATATATTATATATTACTCTCTTTGTTTTATTTCACAAAAAAAATTGTTTGCTTTTTTTTATTTTTACACAAACGAGTCTGCTCAAAATCACGCGACGGCTATGATTAGGATATATTTATAAAACGATATGAGTATGATATGTTTATAAAAGTTATCCTATGATTTTATAGACTTTTAAGATTATAGAATTAAATTTAAAACAAATTTATAATTTAACTAAAATAAATAGATGAAAAAGAGGAGGGCAACGGGGCATAAGAATAGCATTTTGGGAATGAATTTAAAAAAGGAATATCAAATAAATAAATAAATTGAAAAAGAGAGCAAAGGAATTTGGTGGTTGAGATTGATGGGGGGGTTTGGTGGCCGATGTGACGCAAACTCGACTTTTTAATTACTTCTTCCATACTTGCATGGAAATCTACTCCATTTTTCAATTCCTAATTTTAGGACTTAATTTTGTGATCTTAAACGATATTTATTTACCTAAATTTGAGGTGACTTTGTTTCTTGTTCACCCAACAAACGGCCCCCAAAAAAAAAATTTATTGTTAGTAAGCATTTTGCTCGAGAATCAAGAGACGTTAAAATAACTCATCAAATGACTTTTGCTATGTATCAATTTTTAATAGAATTCTTAATATGATACGCTAATGATATGTATGAAGTTTGGTGGTCATAGGAGTTCTTTTAGAGGCTGAACCGAGGATAAGTGCATAATGACCAAAGTACCCCTACCGTGCTAAGTGTTAATTTATGAACCAAAAGAACTCCCAATGAACTAAGATTTTATATATGGCCTATTTTAAAGGATATTAGATATTATGAAAGATTTTAATTGAAAAACTTTAGAGGCTAAACCAAGAATTAAGGATAAAATGACCCAAATGTCCTAGAACTTCTTTAAGATATTTCAAGATCCAAATAACCTCCAAATGACTCACTTTTAAATAATGCCCTATACATAAAAACGTGAAAGTTGATCTAAGATTTTAGGTATTTAGATCAAGTTTAGAGTTGAAATCATGATTGGGGTGATAAATGACTTAAATGCCCCTACATGACCCCCTAAAAGAGTTTTTACGGCTCTAATGAACTCCAATTTTATAACTTCTTAAGAGGCTCATTTATGATATTATGATAATAGTTATGCAAGTTTTAAGGACACTAGAGAACATGTTTGGAATATAAATCAAGATTTAAAGAAAATGACTAAACTATACTTAAAGACTCCTACATATAGATTCAGACTTAAGTTACGATGAAAGGTCAGTAATAATCCTAACCTGTGAAATGAAGGCCCTACGCATTAGAAACGTCCAGTTTGTCAATGTAATGTGTCAAAACTACCAAATATAAGAAGCCACATGGGAACAAGAAGATGAGATGAAGGAGAAATATCCGGAACTTTTCCAAGATTTAGACACTTTCGAGAATAAAGTTATGACGTAACATCACCCAAGTTTTTTTTTTTTTAAATAATGATAGTAAGATATATATATATATATATATATATATGCTGGCCCGAAAAAATCACAAGATTTCTTGGTAGGTGCCCAAAGATCCCATACCCACAACCAACCCACACATCTCCCCCTTCAAAATCTCTACCATTTGATTCTAAAACCCACATATATTTGGAGGGTTTCTTAAATCTTAGGTCGTCTAAAGTTGTTTTTGACATCTATGCAGCAATTGAGGTTAGTATGACCTTTATTTGGTCAATTTAACTTACTTTTTACTAAAAGTTGATTTAGTTGACACCGTTGGATGTATTAAATTGTATATCATGCCATAATTTGATATCGTGGGTTCACATAGGATTAAATCAAATTTGGAAGAGCATATTTGGGCAAAGCATCAGGAACATTTAGTAACTTCCATCTAAGCAATCATGTATGTGACTCTATGGTTGACTTGGTTGAATGAATTATATGATATATGATGACATGTACCTTGTGACCTCTGCACATGTCATAATTATGATTTTTATGCCCTTTTTATGCTATGTAGTACTATGTTATGCTATGTTTTTTTTATATTATACTATGTTGTGTTTTGTCATGTTTAAAAGTTATGTTGTAATGTGATTATGTCATGTTGTAGAATCATGCTCATGATATTGGTAACCTACAATGCATAAACCTCTATTCACCACGCCACGTAAGCTATGCTAAATACGAAATATTTGACTGAAATTATCTGTGCATGATTCATAGGCTCATTATATTATAAATAAATGAAACTTTGACTTGCCTCATAAACTTCTACTATGATTTTAAGTCATAGAGACCTCATGCATTTTTGTGTGTCATATGTTTTGGGATACTTCTTCATTACGATTAGTACAGATACGTATCTTATGATATTTATGTTCGTTATATTGTTATGCGAGCCCTTTACCTCCGTGACATTCGATAGCTCATTAGTGAATGCTAGCTCGATGAGCCATGCCAAAAGGTACAGGGAACTACTACACATCGGACCATGCTCAGACTAAAAAGTAGCTTAAGGCCATGTCATGATGTTTTCAAAAGGATAGGTTCCACCATATTGCATATGTTTGCATTTTTCGACCCCAACAGTGGGGTTACTTATTGAGTATTTCTTAAAATACTAAAGCCACGTGGCATATACGTGTGTTTTATCTGTGGTATATACGTGTGTCACAATGAGGGCGAGTGTTACAAGACGAGTGTCTTGAACGACTTCCTTTGAAATGGGTCTTTTAAGAATAGTGTTGGACGACATGGGTGCGTCGACATTGTGCCATCGCCCTGTGTCGGAGGTTGGTATATGTACTTGCTATCTGAAAACGGATGTCGTAAATGAATTAGTATGGACACGGTAGGGTCTAGTGCCTCGATAGAACTTGGATGGGTGGATGTTCGGGATGCCTCAATGTTCATTCTCAATGAACATGACCGAGTGAGTTATGATGGCCGATGACATCCCAAGACTTGGGATGGAATCATGACATGAAGGTCGTGTTAATTGGGAACCATGACTTTGCCTAGTGTAGAGGCAAGTCAGTTAAGATCACATACGAGCAAATGCACGTAAGGGCAACGTGTGTGGCCGAACAAGCTTAGATTCCGTATGAATTGTGTTTGGTAGCGAAGAAGAACCTTGCCTAAGATTTGATGAAGCCACAAAGTCATACAAAAATGTATATGGAGCATGGGTTTTCCTCAAGGCTTGTCATGAACATGTCAAGATCATGACGCCGCACGGTTGAAAATGTACGACTGTTACACATGGCACCTTTGTATGAAATATTTTGAATGAATGTTTTCCACACGCATTAGTCATGTCATGCATGTATTAGCAACCTTGATTTTAATAGAAAATTAGGATCGTTACAAAATGAACTATAGTAGCCTCAACGCTTAACTTCAATCCGATTTTCAAACAAATTTCATAGTTATATTACTAGAGGGATCAACATTGGCATTACCACAAACTCACAATATGGGATCAACATTGGCATTACCACAAACTCACGATATCGTATTGTGAGTTGAGACGGGATGCTAGATTATGTTTTTTTACTTCTCATTAGTATAAATTGGTATTAGGTTTGTAATTATTTGTGTAATCTATTCAATGGACTCTTCTTTTCCTTATTTAAAATCAATACATTGTCAGTTTTAACTTATCATTTATATGCACCCATGGGTGAATTTAAGGGATATTTGTAGATATTTCTAATAGATTTTTACATACTCATACTTGCTACTAACGTCTTATGTTCATCTCTTATGTAGAAATATAACTTTTAAAAGAAAGCATCATCTATGGCATAAATGTCGAAAATATTTAAAACATCTTCTTTTCTAGAAAACACCGTCGTGGTCTTACGTGTTTAAATATGAAATATTGAAATTTAGATAAAATAAAAACAAATACAAAATAATTTAAAATGATGAAATACAAAACAACCTATTATAACGTAAGACTAGGAATTTAAATATGAGTCTACCCTATGCACATGCCAGTCTCTGTTCATGATGTCATCGTCCTCCGTACATGTGCGCTTTGCCTTTACCTCAAAAATGATGTGGCATACGGCCTGAGTATTTCGAGAATACTCAGTAAGTGACCCCACTATTGAGGGTCATGCAAATGCAAACACATGCGATCATGCTCTTGTGACCTATATCTCTATCTCATCTAGGGGTGGCCTACAGTCTCGAACTACTATGGATGTGTAGTACTTTCCTACATACGAACCACACACGTGCAAGTGTGAATCCCCAAGGGGCTCGCACACCCCCTGGACCCTTTCTGGTCAAGCTACTCTGTAGCGATGTCCGGCGGTCAGCGAAACCCCTAGTGTCATGGTCCCCATGATCACCTTGCTCGTCATCATACTGTGTGCGTCCGCACTCATCATCTGTAGGGGAAATATCCGTATGCTTATGTACGTACAATATGCATGAGGTCCCTCTAATTTCCATTTTATCATCTCTTTTGACACAACTCTCTAGTCTCATCTCTTTGTTATATTAAGTAACACATGCTCGTTCGATATTTATATTAATATCATTTTCATGCTTTTAGGGTTGTGTCCTATGTCAGTCTATCGACATGATGCAATATGACACTCATCATCATATAACATGCTTAATATGGAAAACAACAACATATTAAGACAAACGTCATGCAATCATCATACTCATCATATCGTCATAAAGTGCATTAAGCATATCAAGTACGTCATACATTGAAATATGTATATTACACACATCATAATGCATCATAACTCATACATCATCATATACTAGTATATACGACATTATACGATACAGCTCATACATTATCATAACTCATACATCACAAATGGTAACTCATACAATTTCTAGTATATCTTATAGTAAGACCACTTACTTGGTTGACCTTAGCCGAATTACTCCCTAATTTAATTAACATAAGCTCCTGTTCCTCGAGATCTGCTCCAAAGGTTGTCGAGGCGGTTCGCTTCCTATCGCACCGTTCGTCACTTTTATTTCATATTTTAATTAATAATCTAATTAACAACGTGAAATACGGGTCTAAAACAGCCTCAATTACCTTAATCGGGGCCAAAAATAGTTTTGGAAGGGTCGAAACGGTGGAAATCGGGTCAAAAATTGAAAATCAAGCCGAATAGCCGTCGCTTCATCCAAGCCGCTCAAGCCGAAGGACTGCTTGCACCGCGGCTTGACACGTTGCGACTCCTGCTCGAACCACAACAGCGCAGGTGTCTCGGGTCCAGGCACGGGTTGCAGGCGGGTTGTCTTGCAGGTCGTCGGCTACAAATGGGCTGTTGGGCTTCGGTTCGCGGGCTGGAGTCGCAGGTGAGTTTGGGTTGTGGGTTAGTAGCTTGGACCGTGGGCCTCAGTTGTAGGCTGGACTTGGTTTTGGGTTCTCGGGTTGTAGAGGCGTTGGGCTAGGCTTGCAGAGTGGGCCGCTACAGGTTGTTGGGCCGCGTGATGAGCTGGACCAAGACTGAATGGGTTGCGGGTATCTGGTTGGATCGAGACTGACGGGTTGGACCAACCTGGATCCAATGGATCCTTCTTCCTTACCTGATTCTCTGCGATTTTTCGACAGATTTTTCTCTCTCCTCTATGTGGTGGTTTCCGACTTCTTTCCTCTTCCTTTTTCTCACCCTATCCTCTGGGAACATCTCCTCTTTTCTTCCACGAATTTTAGTGGCTTGTAGGCCTTTGTGATGTCGAATCTTCGAGGTTTTTGAAACTCGATTCGATCTCCTTTTCCACGACGTGCGAGACCTATCCTAGGTAGCCGACAATCTCTTTCTGAAACGAATCATGCGTTTTGACGTCGGATTTGGGTGTTTTGGCCAACGTTTGTGGTTTCGGACTCTGGCCGGAAAAGATCTCCCTTCCTCTCTCTCTTCTGTTTCTTTGTTGCAGGTGTTTCTGGGGAGCTTCAGGGCGTTGGTTGAGGAACGTCTGGCTGAAGGTTGGCGTTTGGAGAGGGACGTGGAGCGTGGTTCCGTGTGGGATCTGAAAAACACGTGGGGTTGTCGGAAAACTCACGAGTTATCAGACGACTGCATTTTTTCTTTTCTTTTTATTTTGTTTTATTTTAATTTTCCGATTCATTATAGATTTAATAGAAAGGGTACCCATTTTTGTATATAAGAAGAGGCAATTGTTCATTGGAAGGACAGTCCTTGTGTATAATATGAGTTTTACCGGATAAACAAATCTAAATGTATTCATATTTTATCACATTATCATTCTTTTGGTAAAGTTTGGTTGGCATAGCCTTTTGGTTGAAAATCAAATCATCCTATGAAGATTTTGTTGTCTATACACTCTTACACCTCCTTTTAGTATCATAACAAAAAAAATTAAAACATATTCTAATTCCTAAATTTTGTCATCATTAAGTCATAGGAATACTCTTATCATTCATAAATTAAAATAAATAAGGTTTAACAAAAACGATTGTTATAGATATTCATGAAATAAAGCAAAATTTCCTAAGATTGAACAAACATTTTTAACATTAGAGATGATTCATATTTCAATTATATCGTTAGAATTGAACTTTTTTTATCTATTAAATTATATGTAGTTTGACACATTTTCTAAAAATAATTGGACAACATTTTACCTTTAGTGGATAGTGCTGGTTCCCAAAGTAAGAAATAATTCACCCAAACTAGCTTCATCCAGAGTTGTCCCAAATTCAACGTACATATATATTTTAGCTAAAATTAACAAAATTAATTTCTAAAATTGACTATCTAAATATAAAATAGATTTATGTTTATTTAGTTTTCTCAAACCTAAAAAGTATTTTTATATAAGTAAAAAATGAAAAGTTCAAACATAAAATTAAATTTGATATGTAATGGATAACTAAGTTTTTAAAAATAAAATAAAATATATTAAAAAATTGATAAAATTTAAAGAGCTATTAAATATTACATTTGAAAGTTGGAGGTGAGACTAATGTAATCCATAAATCTAGTCATCGGGTTACATCGACCACCAATCCCCCCATCATTTTCAACCACTAAATTTCTTTGCTTTCGTTTCTAATATATATGTTTTTTTTTCTTTAATTCTCTGAAGGTGACATTCTTTTTTCTATTTATTCTCAAATATATATATATTAGACAACTCCCTATCTCTTAATAATAATAATAATAATAATAATAATAAAAATCCTTAATCTTATGCTACGCGCGGGTGCAAAACAGCTGCATCTAGGCATCAAGCGGCCCCAACCCCGCGTCGGCATTGTCTTTTTCCTATATTAATTTCCACGATTAAAATACCAATTTCGTTTACTCTTTTCATTTCCCCTCTTATTTTATTACATCTTACTTACAAATTGTTTATAAATTACTTTTTTTTCTTTTTTTTTTTTATATATTCAGATTTTTAACTCTAATGTATGAGTAAACATAGGTTAGCTATATAAATCACATTAGTTTATAATCACATATAAATATAATTAAATATATATATATATATTATATTATATTATTGGTTATAATTAATAAATACATAAATGTAAAAATGAAGGTGGGATATAACCAGAGAATTGTTGTCATCTAGTTGGCTAAGCCTTTTTTTTTTGGATTTCGTGGTGGTTTTGAATTGTAGTGTTATTTGATTTAATTTAATCTAAATTTTACTGCATTATATATATTTTTTACTTTCATCTTTTTAGCAGTGGTCTGAGTTTCGAAACCTCCAGATCAACTTGTGAAAATAGGAGACAATCTAATGAGACTTAACATAAAATTAGTTACTTATATTAGTTACACCAATGGTTTGACTATTGGGTGAAAAAATAAAAGCTTTTTTTTTTAGTATTTTTGGATACTGATAAATTTTAATTTTGGGTAAGGATTATAATTTTAAAAATCTAAAAAGGGTTTCAGAATGTAGTTTAATCTATCACTCTTTATTATAATATAGTGGTGCAAAGGCTAATATTAAAAATTGGGGAAGCGACCAAAATGATTTTTTAATATATATATGTGTTAAGATTAATTTCACTAAATTATAGTATATTGTCTCATTTTGTCGGTAGGTGACAGAGCATGTTGAAGTAGATCATAAAATATATATTTCATCAACTTTAGTGCAAGTGAGAAAATGTAACGTATTTAATAATAATTTTTTTTTATATAATTTAACATAGAGAATCATATTTAAGAAATAACTTAAAAGATTTATGATATATGGATAAAATGTATCCATCTAAATTATAATTGTTACAAAATGATTTGATACAAATCGTTTAGGTTAAAACATGTGAGTGAGAGCATTAATATATAATAAAATTGTATAAAACTGAATCATCAAATGAGAACGGTTACGGTGGGGAACAAAGCTAAATTTATCATAAAGGCTGCGAGCTCATTCCTTTACAATTGTTCCTGATGTGTGTCAACTATGGGGGTGCAATTACATTTGAGATCAGATCCTTGGTGAGCAAACTTGCCAAATTCAAATTATCAGCAATTTCTTTTATTAACAAAGATGATTAATTATCCGTACACTCCCTTTCCTTATTTGTTGTACAACCCTCTTTAGGTAACCTTGTTGGAAAGATGCCTGAACTCCATACAAGTCCATAACTCTTTTGTTGTAAGCCACTTTGGTAACCATCCAGCTTCTTGTTTGTGATCCATCTCGATCCTGTAAAATTTGAAAAGTTTTAATCAATTCTGTAAAATCTACGGTATGTAAGATATAAAGGAATTTACAGCAGACACGTATTAGTTAAAGAGAGGAACATGTTAGGTCGAGAGGTGAGTGATGCATTGCGACACGAATGGGTAGCCGGAATCGGTTGACCTAATCCATACCACCCACTTTCGACCCCGACTGCAGGCCTCTACGCGGACCCAGTATGGACATGTCAATCTAGGAGTACCACATGCCTTCATTAAAAAAATCAAAGGTAAATGGCGCACTCGCTGAAGTCGAGGACGAGCACTACCTGCGTGCTGCCCGTCTGCCCAAGCGTGAGTTCTTGCACATGGTTACATGAATATAATGTTGGTGACAACAAAAATTGAAGTGAGATTGAGAGGAGGAGATGATATGAATGATTGAAAGGGAGGTCATTTTATAGGGCGGGATTTCATTGCTTCACGGAGCTGGTTGGGGTTTCTGTGGATCAAATTGTTTTCACCTCCTCATTCTCTGTAGCAACTAATTTGGCCAAGTCATTTCTATCTTTAGAAATGTATCTATCCCTTTAACACCCTCCCTTAAACTGAATTATGCAGAAATCAGTTTAGGACTTCACTTCATCTTCTTGATATACATCTTGGATTCTGCACATCCCCATCTTTCTTCTAAGCTTCTCGAACAATGGTTGTTTCAAGGGTTTTGTGAATAGGTCTGCGATTTGTTCATCACTTCGGCAAAAGTTGAGTTCAATAATGCCTTCTTTACACAAATCACGCAAGAAATGAAATCGAACATCGATGTGCTTACTCCTTCCATGCAACACAGGATTTTTAGACAACTTAATAGTTGACATATTATCACAATATATAACCGTCGTACCTGGTTGCTTTTGATTAAGAATTTCAAGCATTTTTCTTAACCAGATTGCTTGGCACGAGCATGCTGCTGCTGCCACAAATTCTGCTTCTGTAGTTGAGAGAGTTACAATAGGTTGCTTCTTTGAAGACCAGCAAATAGCTCCTGAACTCATCATGAAAAATACTTCCTGAAGTACTTTTACGATCATCTATATCACCTGCATAGTCGCTATCTGTATAGCCAACTATCTTCGGATCATCTTCTTTCTTGTAGAATACCCCCAAATCAAAGGTTCCTCTCACATAACGAAGTATCCTTCTTGCTGCATTGAGATGTTTTTCCGTTGGATGCTCCATGTAACGACTTATCATACTAACCGCATACATGATGTCTGGTCTTGTTGAAGTTAAGTACATCAAACTTCCCACAATTTGTTTGAAGTACCTATTATCAACCTCTCGCCCTTCAATATCCTTGTGCAACTTCAAACCCAATTCTGATGGAGTTCCAAATGTGCACTCATCCAATTTAAATCTTTCAAGTAATTCTTGAGCATATTTCTTCTGACAGATAAAGTTACCTGCGGGAGTTTGAGTAACTTCTACTCCAAGAAAATATCTCATCAAACCAAGATCTGTCATTTCAAATTCCTTCATCATGCTCTTCTTAAAAAATTTAAACATTTCTTCATTATTGCCAGTAAATATTAAATCATCAACATATAAGCAAATAATGAGAATGTTACCTCCCTTTTCAGTTTTCACATACAACGTATGTTCATACGGGCATTTAGTGAATCCCATCTTTTCAAAATGAGAATCAATGCGACTGTACCATGCCCTCGGAGCTTGCTTCAAACCGTACAAAGCTTTCTTCAACTTGTATACTTTTTCTTCTTTACCTCTTTGAACAAAACCTTCTGGTTGCTCCACATATACCTCTTCTTGAAGCTCTCCATGTAGGAAGGCCGATTTCACATCAAGTTGATAAATAGACCAAGATTTCTGTGCTGCAATAGAAATTATAAGCCTGATAGTATCTTGGCGTGCCACTGGTGCAAATACCTCCTTATAATCAACTCCATACTTCTGCTTGTATCCTTTTGCAACGAGTCGCGCCTTGTACTTATCCACCTCACCGTTTTCATTCAACTTGGTTTTGAAAACCCATTTTACTCCGATTGTTTTCTGCCCTCTAGGGAGATCAGTGAGCTCCCAAGTCTTGTTCTTCTCTATGGATTTGATTTCACTGTCCATAGCTTCCTTCCATTTCTTCTGCTTTACCGCTTCTTCATAGACAATTGGATCACTATCCATAAAGAATGCAAAATAAGTACTATCACTTGATTCATAGTCCATCTCATAATCAACCATCCAATTTGGTCTCTTTCTTGTTCTTGGATTTCTTTGATTATGATCATGATTTTCTTCTACTGGTTCTTCTTGTTGAGCTTGTGATGAGCTCTCTCCATGCTCATAGTGAGGCTGAATAGGGGCTTCAGTTTGTTCTTCTTCAAGATCTACAAGAATCTGCTGATTCACAGTGATCTTTTCTTCCCATGTCCAAGTCTTATTTTCGTCAAAGATTACATCACGGCTTACCACCACCTTCTTTGTCAAAGGATCATAGAGCTTGTATGCCTTGGAAGTCTCGCTTACTCCAAGGAACACACACTTCAAACTCTTGTCCTCAAGTTTCTTTCTTTTCTCATCAGGAATGTGTGCATATGCTATGCACCCAAAGATTCTAAAGTGGTCTACTGCAGGTTTTCTTCCGCTCCATGCTTATTGTGGAGTCATATCTCTAACAGAGAAAGTAGGGCTTCGGTTGAGAATGTGAACGGACCACACGACAGCTTCTGGCCAGAATTCCTTCGGGACTTCTCCTTTACTTAGTAAACTTCGAACCATGTTGAGAATGGTCCTGTTTTTCCTTTCGGCCACACCATTTTGTTGTGGTGTATATGCTGTTGTTAACTGCCTCCTTATGCCCTTCTCTTCACAAAATTTAATGAACTCGTTTGAACAGAACTCTCCACCTCTGTCAGTTCTTAAAGCCTTGACTCTTCTTCCAGTTTCCGTCTTCATAGTAGCAAAATTTTTTTTGAAGCAATCAAAGGCTTCTGATTTGGCGTGCAGGAAATAAGTCCATGTTTTTCGACTAAAATCATCGATGAGGGTCATGAAATATTTCTTGTCACCATTTGATGCTGGAGAGATGGGACCACATATGTCTGAATGAATCAATTCCAAAATTGCTTGAGCTCTTCTTGATTTTCCGGATGGAAAAGAATTTCTTTCATGTTTTGCTACTACACAGCTCTCGCAAATTTCTGTTGGAGGAGTAATATCTGGCAACCCAGTTACCATCTTCTTTGAAGACAACGTCTTTAATCCTTTGAAGTGTAGATGACCATACCTAAAATGCCAAAGCCAGGTGGTATCTTCTTTCTTCACCATCAAACTTTTGGCAACGATATTTAACGTCAACGGATATAGACGGTTGGTGGTCATCTTCATCTTAGCAATCGATCCTCTTTTGGAGTCATAAATCTCACATTCATCATTTTGGAATGTGATCACATACCCTTTTTTTTTTTTTTTACCGATACTAAGTAAGTTGGCCTTCAGATCAGGAATGTAGAATACATTAGAAATGGACTCTACAAAGCCATTTCTAGTCTTGATATCTACGGTTCCTTTCCCCATCACTTGGATAGTTGAATTGTTGCCAAGAGAAACCGTAGTATGAAAATTTTCATCCTGAGTTGAGAAGAATTCCTTACAACCTGTCATATGGTTGCTGCATCCAGAGTCTACGACCCATACACCTTGATCTGCAACCTTCATAGCATGGAATGACATTAACAATGTTTCTTCTTCTCTTCTCTCCACGAAATTGGATTGATCTCTTTTCTCCTTTTGGAGCCTAGTATAGCATTCATTTTTGTAATGTCCAAGGCGTCCACATCTGTAGCATTCCACCTTAGACTTGTCAAAGTGTCTCTTGCCTTTGTTGTCATAATCGTTTCTGACTAGATCTGCTGACCTGCCAACATCTCCACTTCTTTCTCGACTGCCTCTCCCACAACCTCTGCCTCTTCTTTGCCATCTACCTCTAGGGCTTGAAGTTTCACCTGGTGTGGATATCTTTAAGGCTGTCATCTCCTCTATTGCACTTGTACGATTGAGTCTCTGTTCATGTACTAATAGGGAGCTCTGGAGTTCATCAATTTGCATCTCTTCGACATTGTTTCCTTCTTCGATAGAACATACAATGTAATCGAACTTTGGAGTTAGTGATCGCAAAATCTTTTCTACGACCGCAACATCCGTAATTGAATCACCATGCATCCTCATTTTACTTGCAAGACTTATAACCTTGCCAATATAATCATTCACCGTTTCTCCCTTTTGCATTTGGAGAATTTCAAAGTCTCTTCTAAGAGCTTGAAGTTGAGCACGCTTTACTCTCGTTGAGCCTTGATACTTCCTCCTCATAGAATCCCAAATTTCCTTGGATGTCTTCTTCTGAAGCATTGTTTCCAAGATAGTCCTATCAATGGACTGAAATAAATAGTTCTTGACCTTCAGGTTCTTCAACTTCGATGCTGCCAACAGTTGCTGTTGACCAGCTGAGAGTACCTCGCCTTCATTTGGCTCTTCATAACCCGTCTCCACCATATCAAAAAACTCCTTTGATCTGAGAAAATTTTCCATCAACATCGCCCAATGATCATAGTGACCATCGAACCTCGGGATGGCGGGCTGAACGTAGCTCTCAACTTGTTTTTCTGCTGCCATTATTGCTGCTGCAAGATAGCTCTGATACCAGTTGTTGGTGACAACAAAAATTGAAGTGAGATTGAGAGGAGAAGATGATATGAATGATTGAAAGGGAGGTCATTTTATAGGGCGGGATTTCATTGCTTCACGGAGTTGGTTGGGGTTTCTGTGGATCAAATTGTTTTCACCTCCTCATTCTCTGTAACAACTAATTTGGCCAAGTCATTTCTATCTTTAGAAATGTATCTATCCCTTTACCATATAAGCAACCTCTACGATGAGTGGTGTGCGGAAACAATATTTGATCTGGATTTTGATACTAACCTGTTTTCATGTGGAGTGTGCCAGCTACTCTTGACCTCCACGTCACGCCTTTCTCCAACAAAATTGATTACAACACCAACCAACACCAACACCAACACCAACACCAACCCCAACACCAACCCCAACCCCAACCCCAACAATCCCTCCACCTTCTTTACCGTAAAATAATTTGGCATATCAGGTTTTCTCGCCCTACCACTACAACTAAAAAAAAACATTATAAAGAAAGAAAAAAAAGAAAAGAAAAAAGAAAAGACAAAAGAAAAGAAAAAAGAAAAGAAAAAAGAAAAGAAAAAAGAAAAGACAAAATACACGTAGGATTCACTCACCCACCAGCTCTCTCTCGGTATTCCGATTTCCCAGATCTGCCACATCACGTCACCCTCGAGTTGTATTATAAATAAGGCTCCATTCCACTTCTTCCAACTCGCGCCTTCTCTCCTTCTCTCCTTCCCCCAATTCCCCTTTCTCTCTATCTCTTACTTATCTCTCACTTCTCCAAGGGGAGCCTCTGTCGGTGATCCACTTCTCAAGGTTCGTTCTCTCTTCTCCTTCTCTCTGTTTCTCTCTCTTCTCTCTCCCTCTCTCCCTCTCTCTCCCTCTCTCCCTCTCTCTCTCTCTCTCCCTCTCTCCTGCTCTTCTCCTCTGGGTCTGCTGTGAACTCCTCTGTTTTTAGATCTCCTCTATTTTAATGCCTCTTTCCTATTTCAAACACCCTCTTACATCTTCGCCCCCTTCCCTGCTCACCACCCTCATTGGTTCCCGGATTCAGGCTTTTCAATTCAAATCTCGCTGACAACCTATTTGAATTTTACTTACTTCTAACCGCCTTTCCCCCCTCTCCACCAGAACAATGGCGTCTCACATTGTTGGATATCCTCGTATGGGCCCCAAGAGGGAGCTCAAGTTTGCCCTTGAATCATTCTGGGATGGGAAGTCCACCGCTGAAGACTTGAAGAAGGTGGCCGCCGATCTGAGGTCCTCCATCTGGAAGCAGATGTCTGGTGCTGGGATCAAAAACACATCCCCAGCAACACCTTTTCATACTACGATCAGGTGCTTGACACCACTGCATTGCTTGGTGCCGTTCCTCCTAGATATGGTTGGACTGGTGGTGAGATTGGTTTCGATACCTACTTCTCCATGGCTAGAGGAAATGCGTCTGTTCCGGCTATGGAAATGACCAAGTGGTTCGACACTAATTAGTAAGTTACCACCGCCCGCCCTTTCTTACCCTCGGAAGGAACATCAATTACAACATCATGACTCTACTATGCATGATTAACCCTCTCATTGCAATGATGCAGCCACTTCATTGTCCCCGAGTTGGGCCCAGAGGTGACCTTCTCTTATGCTTCCCACAAGGCTGTCGATGAATACAAAGAAGCCAAGGCTGTAAGTGTTGTGTTGTTTTAGATATGTACCTTCATTCTGCTAAAAGTTCTCAAAAAAATAAGGTATATAAGACATTGGAAATATACTCTTCTTATGCAGCTTGGAGTAGACACTGTTCCAGTTCTTGTTGGCCCTGTGTCATACTTGTTGCTCTCCAAACCTGCAAAGGGTGTCGACAAGACCTTCTCCCTTCTCTCCCTTCTTGACAAGATCCTTCCCGTCTACAAGTAAAGAACTATCTCTCTATCTAGACATCATTCCGGAGTGTTCCCATAACATAATGGTTCTCCTTTCAAATATTAATGGTGGATAACTTTTCAGGGAGGTTATTTCTGACCTCAAAGCCGCAGGCGCTACTTGGATTCAGTTTGACGAGCCTACTCTGGTGCGGGATCTTGACTCACACCAATTGCAAGCCTTCTCAAATGCATATGCTGGACTAGAATCAACTCTCTCTGGCTTGAATGTTCTTGTGGAGACATATTTTGCTGATGTCCCTGCTGAGGCATACAAGACCCTTACTTCTTTGAAGGGTGTCACTGCCTATGGATTTGATTTGGTTCGCGGTGATAAGACACTTGGTTTGATTAAGGGTGATTTCCCCAAGGGGAAGTTCCTTTTTGCTGGAGTAGTTGATGGAAGGAACATTTGGGCTAATGATCTTGCTGCTTCAGTTAGTATATTGGAGGAACTGTCTACCCTTGTGGGTAAAGGTGCGCTAGTCTTCTGCTTATGTTTGTATTACGATGTTGGTACATGGTGCTTCATATCGTTATTATTCTTGTGTGGTTTTTCACTGATTTCTTTTCCCTCCAAAAAAAAAAAAAAAAAAAAAAAAGCAGATAAGCTTGTCGTCTCCACCTCCTGCTCACTTCTTCACACTGCTGTGGACCTTGTCAATGAAACCAAGTTGGACAATGAAATCAAATCATGGCTAGCTTTTGCTGCTCAAAAGATTGTTGAAGTTAATGCATTGGCAAAGGCTTTGGCTGGCGCAAAGGACGAGGTATGTTCTTGATTCTGATGAAATTTATCTCTTCAAGGTGTAAGCTAGGTTTCTAGGCCTTGATATCTAACCTTTTGGGTTGGGGTTTGTCAATTATAGTCAGCCGAAAACGGGTTTTTTTCTTTGGTAAAAAGCTGGCTGTCAATGAGATTAAATGAAAGCGGCCAAACCTCCCCTGTAGTTCATTTCAACCCTTTTAAAAATCCTATTGTTTCTTTTCCCTTGAAACCCCACACAATAGCACAAAGACCGACCCTTTTCGCGATAGGGGGTGTGAGAACGAAACTCCTCCAGCATGGATCTTCAACTCCTCAGCCAGGCCAAGTTGATGTAAACATAAAGAAGAAGCCACTCTAGCATACTAACAAGACCGAAGGATAGCATACCTGACAGTTCTAATGTATCTCTAAATCCTTAACCTCCACTTGTAACCAAGACCGAAGACTTCATCCTGAAAATCCTAATCCACGTGAAGATCACCCTTTTTCAAAATTGATCTTGAAAATAACCTCCTCGCTTGCAATTTCTATAATCTTCAATAACCTTATTGGCTATAAGAACCTGATCGATGTTTGTCTTGGGAGAACTTTACTTAATCTGTTTGCCAACGCATTGGCCAAAATTTCACATTAATAACTAAACTAATGTGCTTAAAATCCTTTACACTCAGCTGATAATTGGGAATTGTTCAACGCCATGTTATGAGGAAAACTGCTAACATAGCATTATTTCTTGAACGTCTTTCCCATGGTACTTAGATTTTTGAAATTGGCAAGCCACAAACTCATGAGCTTATGATTTATTTTTCCAGGCATTCTTTGGCGCTAACGCTGCAGCTCATGCTTCAAGGAAGTCGTCCCCAAGGGTGACCAATGAGGCTGTTCAGAAAGCGGTATGTACATCTACATCCATTTCTTGTCTAATTTATAAGGTGTTTTACTGTCTGTTTGTGGGAATCCATTAACTGATGAATTGCTTTTTGATTGTGCAGGCTGCTGCTTTGAAGGGCTCTGATCACCGCCGTGCTACAAATGTTAGTGCAAGACTTGATGCTCAACAGAAGAAGCTTAATCTTCCAATCCTTCCAACCACCACCATCGGTTCCTTCCCCCAAACCATTGAACTCAGGAGGGTTCGTCGTGAATACAAAGCTAACAAGTGAGTAGAAAAAAATGTCAGCTTTCTTTGAAGTGCAAAAATATCTTAATCCTATGTCTAATGTTTGCAATTTTTGGCTTTCCTTTAGGATTTCCGAGGAGGAATATGTGAAGGCTATTAAGGAGGAAATTAGCAAGGTTGTCAAACTCCAAGAAGAGCTTGACATTGATGTTCTAGTTCATGGAGAGCCCGAGGTGAGTTATTTAGAGCCTTGTTGAGGACGAAATCAAGAGCAGTGTGAGGATGTAGTACTATTTTCTCATTTTGCCCCTTCTGACGTGAATTTCTTAATCTTCACTGCAGAGGAACGATATGGTTGAATACTTTGGGGAGCAGCTGTCAGGTTTTGCATTCACCGTCAATGGTTGGGTGCAATCATACGGATCCCGTTGCGTGAAACCTCCAATCATCTACGGTGATGTGAGCCGCCCGAAAGCCATGACTGTCTTCTGGTCTACTGCAGCTCAGAGCATGACTGCCCGCCCAATGAAGGGAATGCTCACGGGCCCTGTCACCATTCTCAACTGGTCCTTTGTTAGAGTTGACCAGCCAAGGTAATATACGATAATGTTTCCCCACATGCTTAACTGAAAGAAGCTATTGTAGTTCCCCCACTTTATACCATACATTTTGCTAATGCTTCTTGTGTATATTATCATCTCCTAGGTTTGAAACATGCTATCAGATTGCCTTGGCCATCAAGGACGAGGTCGAGGATCTCGAGAAGGCTGGCATTAATGTCATCCAAATCGATGAAGCTGCTTTAAGAGAAGGATTGCCTCTTAGGAAGTCTGAGGAAGCTTTCTACTTGGATTGGGCAGTTCATTCTTTCCGTATCACAAACTGTGGTGTCCAAGACACGACTCAGGTTATACATTAACCACTGAGATTTTCATTACCCTCAACAGTTTATAATATCTTCGATTAGCCTAATATTTCATTATCTCGACAGATTCACACTCACATGTGCTACTCCAACTTCAATGACATCATCCAATCCATCATCGACATGGATGCCGATGTGATCACAATTGAGAACTCTCGTTCCGACGAGAAGCTCTTGTCAGTCTTCCGTGAGGGAGTGAAGTATGGTGCTGGAATTGGCCCTGGTGTATACGACATTCACTCCCCCAGAATACCATCAACCGAAGAGATTGCTGACAGGATCAACAAGATGCTTGCAGTGCTCGAGACCAATATCTTATGGGTCAATCCTGACTGCGGTCTCAAAACTCGCAAGTACGCCGAGGTGAATCCTGCCCTCAAGAACATGGTTGCTGCCGCAAAGCTCCTCCGAACTCAGCTTGCCGGTGCCAAGTGAGTCTGTTGGTGCACATTTTTATCTTTCCCTCATTCCAGATATCCAGAAAGATATGTCTGTTCCTCAGAAATTGAGTGGCGACATATTTAGTAGCTGTAGTTCTATCGTCATTTTTTTTTAACAGAAATCTCCTTTCGGTATTGTTTTTTGATTTGAGGCTGTAGCTCTGTTCATACAAACTGCAATTTGTATGGAGCGAAATTAAAAGGCAGCATTGCCAGTTTGTGTAATTGTTATCGGATTTTGTTTTCTAAAATCATATAGATTTAATGCTACACAATGGTCTCTGTTTCTATCGCAATATAGAATTCTTAATGTTTAGCTAAAATCTGTAGTCCCTCTGCATTGTATTCAAATGGTTGATTTAAATTTTAATAGTGATAAGATATAAGTTGATTTTGATTTAAATTTGAATAGTGATAAGATATAACTACTATTTATTTATTGATCTTATTGATAGTACATCAATAGATAGACGGAAAATATCATAACTATATTTAACAATAAAATATCTAGAAATGACCATATACGTCGAAGATTTTTGGTTGCAGTCGGAAAAAATAGAAGTCCATTCCTATTAAGATAGGAAGTAAGATGAAAGGTATCATCTATAAATATTGATATGTATATTCATAAAAAAAAATATATATATATTTAATTTCTAATTAATTTGTCTGATTCACCCTCTCTTTCAATAACACTATTAATGAACACCCTTATTTATTTTAAGTAGAAACTACAAATTTTCTTTATTATTATTATTATTATTTAATATGCATTACCAAAATTTCTCATTGCTAAGAAGGAAAGTTTTTAAATCACAAAAACCAAATTTAATTCTACTTTTATAAGTTCAGGTCTCTTGTAATATAACAAATTCAATCCGTTACCTTTTTTCTCTCGCTCTCTATCATGATAGCATTAACCCAAAACGAAGTTTTGCATGTTTTTCTACAAAAACATGTTCAGAAAATGCAGACCGACAGCTTCGGCAAAGAACAGTACAACGGAAAACATGCAGTTTGGGTAGAGATTTAGATTACCCAGTTTTGCATGTTTCAATTTCCATTTCAAGAGGATGCGTCAATGCTAAGACAGATTCCAGATTGACTGCAACTCTAAACCGAAACAGCATGCTAATACATATGAACCATATACAAACTGCAGCAGCATCGATAAGGCAGAGAAAAATGTCATCTACATCACACAAAGTCCATTATTAATCATTATACAAAGGAGTGGACAACAGGGGGTTGAACTATCTTCTTCATTTTAAACAACAAGATCACAAACTGGTGCAAACAAGTTCATGAAAACACCACCTTTCACGCTAGTCAAAAGGCCATCCAGAATACCCTGTTTGGTGTTGGGTGCTCTCATGTAGGGCTGGTGAGCTGCTTCCAGTGGTCGCACTATGGTTTGAGTCAGAACTCGACGCTCGGAATGGCCATAAACTTGAAAATGGGTTCCTCCTTCCTTGATTTGTCCTACTATTCTCCCTCTCTCGGCTGTTTCGACGAAGATTGTTGCTTCCAGACGAGCTGTGGCTACCACCCGACCCTTGTGCAGGCAGCTCTTGGCGGCAAACAGGGCAGGAGTTGTGCTGGACAAGCCAGGGAACTATACAATCTGAATGATACATATGATCACATGGCATTTTCCTCGCTTCAGACCCTAATTCAAATTTATCTTGGCAAACAGGGCAGTGTGAATTCGAACGGATGTGTCTTTGCGTAATTTTAACAACAGGCATTGCATCGATTGAAGATCTAGATGCCGGGGGTGGTCCGCGTCGGTCGTTTGCTGAAAGCTGTTCAAACAATTCTTCTAGTCCAGGACCAATAAAATAATCACCACCATTGCTCCTACTCACACCAATTCCAGGAACCCCATTAAAAAAGGCTTCAAACCCACCATGTCCAGACAACCTAACAGGAATTTGGCCACCAAAGATCAACCAAGGACCAAATCCTGAACCATGATCTGGAATAGATTCCAACCTTCCCCTCATATCATTTCTGTCTATCAAGCGTTGCCTCATAAAGTTTGAGAAAAGCTCTAGGAGTCCGAGCCTACGATTGTGGTATTCATGACCATTAGCTCCAAAGAAATCAAGGGGACCTCTTTCCATCATTTCATCGAGTTCTTGAACAAATCCTCCATTACAGCTAGCGCAAACCATGTCCCGCCCACGGAGTTGAACTGGCTGCTCACATCTGTAACACCAATGGGTGTTTCTACTCGACATCCTTCCTCTCTTCTCTGCAAGTCTCAACCATGAAACTCCTCATTATTTAAGTAATGAGACTGTTAGTTTGCTACATATAGATATCTCGGCATTTTATGTTTAATAACTTCTCGAGGTTGAGTCTTATGTGCTTAGCTGACTAAAAACACAATAATCTTGGCTGACTTTTATCCTTTTATTTCTTGATTTAATTAATGAAGCACAAAATAGGTAATTTCACATCACATGCGCGTTTCATTCATAAAAAGATGCAAGAAGATTGAGAAATCTAGTTTGTAATAACAATTTCCAAATTACATCAATGTAGAATATGATCTTCCCAAGTTCACAGACTTTAGGTTTGCTTTCCTCTATCTCAAGACCTATTGGTATTTCCATGTAAATTTGTTCTTTGAGGTTGCCCCTTTTTTGCATCAAGTTGATGGAGATTCAACTCTTGGTTCATACGAATAGATAGCAATACATAAATGGTAGTTCAATTAACTACTAGGGCAAATATTCTTGGTAATCTATCCCATATAATTAGATTAAGTAAATTCCTTATCCCATACCCATCCATTACCATCCCAAAAGTCAATAGTTCGATCCTCCATCTCGCAATTGACGAACTTAAAATAAGAAAATAATTAAAAAAAAACGTAAATCACTTCGCAACAAGTCCTACTTTAAATCTACCAATGCTTCCATTTAGTCTATATGGAATATTGAAAATCTATTTACATCCTACAACCCTTCTGGTGGGAAGACGCATATATTACCAAGTCCCATATATTTTTTGTAGTTGTTTTCTTCTTTAACTACTGCTTTCCAATCAGGGTTAGGTCAAGAAGAGTTTCATGAATATTTTTCAGAATTCAAATGCTATCAAGATTGGTAGCTTCATTGTCATTTGAGGTAGAAACAAAGCTAAGAGAATTTGGAGGTCCACTATTGGATTGAGATTCTCTTTTCCTCTGGGTATAAGTATGCTACCATATACACCTCCATTTCTTTTTATAGTGTTGTTCTTTGGTTGAAATGGCTGGGTTGAGGTTGGGTGCTGGTGATGATAAAATCAAGTGATTTCTACGTCTACTTATGAACAATCTATTGATCAATAATTTAAGAAGGTTCCAAAACTGGTCATTGTTATTCTCCCCTCGAGAATCAGTGTCCTTGAAAAAGAGTTGTCTCCAGAGAACGTCACGTCCATGGCTATATAACATTTCCTCATTATTGCACTTGTAGCTCTTTGATTGTTAACGTAGACAAAAAGTATGCATTTTAAAGATTAAGAATCCAAATTGCTTCTAGTTTGAAAAGAATGATGTGCAGCCACATATCTTAGGTGGTAAATTAAAAACTAGTATATTGTTGGGGTAAATTTAAGAAGAGATCGAAGAGGTGTTTGGAAGTTTAATGTGTGTAAGAGCGTCCCATTGATTGGGTAAGCTAGATCAAGAACTACTTTACCCCAAAAAAATGTTTTAAACATTGGAGTAATAATCAAATTTCAACCCACCTCTAGCGCAAGTCTAATTTGCCTTTCGGCAATTCCGTTTTATTCAGGAGCAACAATGCAAGAACTCAGATCAAGAATGCCTACTCATCTAATAAAATCACCTAAGTAGGTGTTGAAACAATATGGCGCATTACCAGTTTGGATCTTAAAAATGAATTGGGGTTGTATCATACAATAGAAACTTGGAAAGATACAGATCTATCCTAGATCCAGTTACATTCATTAAGAATTGAACCAGCCCTACAAAACCATAAAAGTAAAAGGAACTTCGGGAATCAGCTTTCCCAAGGAATTCGATCTTTCGAGGCAATGAACTTGGTTAACACATCATCAAGTCAATAGTGTAAGGATAAACCCATGAAAATTCTAAAAAAATTAAGATACAAAAACAGGTTTAGACAGCTCAAAACTACAATTCCGAACAATTACCGACAGTTTGAGAACAGTGAAATGAAAAATGCATAACAAAATCATCCCCATCAGCACAAAAGTTGAAAAAAACCAAATGAAGCACAGTGAAGAATCCAGAAAACAGGATTACAGAAATACAGGATGCGAGAAATGAGAGAAATGAAATGGTTAGAAAATGAAAATCAGAACGCACCTGGTGAAGCGAAGGGAAAGAAAAAGAAGGAATGCAGTGAAGTAGAGGAGAGAAGATGGGAGTGAACCCTAAAGCTGGAGGAAGTGAATGGGTGAGAGTGAAAAATGGAATTTATTCCCACTTTTTTCTATTTTTTTTTCTATGTACAGGAAGCGGAAGCTGGAGTTGGGCGTACTTTCAATAAATTAAGACTAACATTTTTCATTACTGTTTTTAATTTCTTATATTTTTTAAATTGTAAATAGGAATATTCACGCGATGGGACCCACCTGGAGATGCCACCCCTCATCTCCTCATTATTTAATTCTTTTTTTAAAAATAATATATATATATATATATATAAAATAAATAAATAAATAAATCAAAGGGTTAGTAAATTCATGTACTTGTCTCACATCCGTCCTTAATAGCTGAAGAACAAGTATTAAAGACGAGAGGTAGAATATTGTTGTTGAAAAACAGATGAAAGTGGTAAGGAAAGACTAGGAAAGAGAAATTTCAACTTTGTTTTTTTTTTTAATATTAACTCTTGAAAGTGTGAGATGCATAACCCAACCAATAATGTTCATTAATAATTAATGATTGTTTCGTAAATTTATACCTATTTATTTATGATAAGATTTTTATAGTGTAGGTTCAAGCCCACCGCTAGCCGATAATGTATTCTTTGAGTTTTCCTTTTTGGGCTTTCCCTCAAGGTTTTTACAACGCGTCTACTAGGGAGAGGTTTCCGCACCCTTATAAAGAATGCTTCGTTATCCTCCCCAACCGATGTGGGATCTCACAATCCCACCCCCTCTTTGGGACCCAACATCCTCGCTGGAACTCGTTCCTTCTCCAATCGATGTGAGACCTCCCCATCCACCTCCTTCGGGACCCACTATCCTTGCTGGCACACCGCCTCGTGTCCACCCCCTTCGAGGCTCAGCCTTCTCGCTAGCACGTCGCCCGATGTCTGGTTTTGATACCATTTGTAACATCCCAAACCCACCGCTAGCAGATATTGTCCTCTTTGAATTTTTCCTTTCGGGCTTCTACTCAAGGTTTTTAAAACGCATCTGCTAGGGAGAGGTTTCCACACCCTAATAAACCAGGTTTAGTTCTCCTCCCTAAAAAAAATTATGATAAAAATATTTAAATAATGAAAATTTATCAAAATACCTTTGAACTTCAAGGAAATTACGAAAATGCCATGGATCGGAAAATCAGATCTGCGATATTGAGGGTCTTGTAGAAAATTTGTATTATCTTCATTTTCTACCGTTGGAATTTTACCAAATATGAGTATGTTTTAGAGGAGGCACAACTCATCGAATTCAATGACTACAATTCAAAATGGAGGTCGGTTGCCCATTGATCGTAGAAGATATTTGTAGCACCTGATTATAAAAAAAAAAGAAAGAAAAAAGGCAAAGTCATTAGAGGGGCAAAATGGATATTTTGCCCCTCAACCCATTAATGGGGTGTTAAGTAATCTAATCACACACCCACACACCCCTGCAACAAAGTATCCAAGCCTAAGTTTTCCAAGACATGAAGTATACTTGGTACCACTTACGAAACAAGAATGAGATCTAAGGATAATGACAAGACCAAAACTACACTCAACTTCGGGACTAATCGAGTGTGGTTGGTTCCATCCTGAGATATCCGACGAAATTCAAAATTCAATTTTTTTTAAACACTACCTTTACATTGAACCTCAACTTCGGGACTAGATCTCAATGAGTAGGATCAAACGAACATCAACTCATAAAATTTAGTGACTTCGACTTAGGCCAACAAAGTAAGTGGTCTTACTTTTGACAAACCTTCAAACTTGGTTGGGTCATTTAAGCGATGTATGAATGTGTAATGCCGAAATAAAAAAAATAAAAAAAGAGAAATAGGTCCAAGTCCACATGGGGAAAATGCCCTCCATCTATTACAGGGGTCCAAGTGGAACCCTAATAAAGGCCACAAAAAAGAAAGGGGAGATTAGAAGAGGGTTTGGGAGAATCGAGGAGCCGCCACGAAAACTTTGTCCAGAACCAAGGTGAGTTCTTGAATGTTTTCCAGATCCAAGACTAACCTTTACGAATCGAGACCTAATATTTGGATATGTTCATTTAGGGAAGGTATTCCATTGATTTCGTGAAGAAACTTGGCCTGAACCTCGATCCGAATGCAGAAATCTGGGAATCGTCCGAGAACGGTAAACGAACTTATGTTGCTCAAATCTCATTCTATGTTAAGGCAAAAATCATGAAAAAAAAATATCATGACGTAGCCCATAACACGATCTATAACTTTGCCGAAGAAACTATATCGATCCGAGTTCTGGATCAAAAGATATAAAATGGGAAACTGACGGATCGGAAAGGGCTACGGATTGCAGGAGAGAGAGAGAGAGAGGAGAAGAAAAAAAAAAGGGAGAGAGTTTTTCCGGCAGGCACGTGTAGACCAGCGGGCGGCGGAGCGCGGCTCGGTAGGTGGCTGACACGTGTCGAGCGTCAGCTGGAGCAACGCAGCTCCAGCGGAACGATGACGCGTGTCACCCACAAAAAATCAAGTCGAACCGTAGTGAACCGACCCGACTCGCGACTACATGAAGTAGTCCGCGTGTGGAAGTCGCGCATGCGGCCTGCGACTTGCGTCCTTCCCCGGCGTGGCTGGCGCGTGAGAGGCTTATTTTTCGTCCGTTTGCCGCCTGTTTGTCCGATTTTTGTCCCGATTCCAACTCTAATAATGTTTTTATGTGAATAGGGATCTAATCGAGGAGAATCAGTATTTTTAGACATCATACGGGCATAGAGACGCTAGCGAAAGGGCACGCGTCAACCAAGTAAGTCACCACACGGAACTTAGAAGAAATACTTGTAGAAATCGCTTTTGTATGCATGCATTCTAGATTAATTTCCTTAGTTGATTAGATTTTTCCATGTTATGAGCTTAGGTGGCAAAGTACATGTTCTATGATAAGTTAAACATGTTTTATGCTTCCGCTTAGTATGTAACTCTTTATGCATGCTGAAAGGAGGATGGTAAAATTGTGAACTCTGCATTTCGAGTGCTGATGGATGTTATCGCCCCGTTGAGCATGATTGCCTATTTTTGCATAAACTGTATAATGTATCAGATTCTTGATGCTTGCTCCCTCTTGACAATGTTTAGGAAACGATTATAAGAATAAGCCTATAAGAATAAGCCTAGGGATTCATGATTAGAGTGACAAGTCACTAAGCCTAGATCAATCCCTCCCCTAGGAGCTTAGCAGATCACCATGGTAAATGTAGTACCTTACGGATGTTCTTAGGCTACTAGTTGTCTGAACGGTGCCTATAGTTTCGTGGGAGGACCAGGGGTCTTAATAAGTTCTTACTGCTACTAGTCGTTTCGCATGGGAAATGTGTCCCCACGTCGTATAGCCCATTAGCTGCATGAGAACGGGTTGGGTCGCATCCCCCTAGGGGGACTGTTATGGGCTTAGGAGGTATTCAGCACACCCCTAAGCAAGATACCATGTAGTCTCAGTTAGCTATTTAGAGGTAGTGCCTCGTAGAGAGATACCAATCAGTCCAGCTTAGCATAAGGAACTCTTAGGTATTAAATAAGAGGACGGAGAACAATAGAAGTCCCAAGGAGCAAGCCCCAAGGATCTAAGATTAGAACCAGACATCCTAGAGCCAATGAGAAACCCGTGTTTGAGTGTTAAGTTTAAGATGCAATGAGAGCCTACAAGTAGGTGGCTTACTGGGTATAATTTTATACTCATTCCTGCTATATCTTTTTTTTTTCAAGTACGTGAGGCGTTGGGTCGAGGTAGGGCGTGATCAGAGGGGCAGATTGTCATAGAGGAATGCATGTCCTGGGGCGTCAGTCCAGTTTTTTCTTTTGCATTTAGATTTTCATATTTTTGTTCTTGGAACTTTTATTTGTTTAAATCTTTGTATTGCAACTTTCTTTATCTGAAATAAATGATTTCGCCTTTATACATTTTCAACTGTTTTCTTTGCATCCACATTGTCGTATTGAGTCACGGCTCGTAGTAAAATATCGGATCATGACAGAATGACACGTACCCTATACCCTATTTACATGTTATTTTATAATGCAATGTTATGTTACACTATGGTTATGTGATGCTTGCTATGATTATGTAATGATATGAGTATTATGGATACATGTACTTTCCGTATGTTATGCCATGTATATGAATATACCATGTTTATATTATGCCAATGAGACATCTTTGAGCCATGTACGATAATCATGAGACTAATGCCATGTATATGCATGCATGTTTCATAGGAGAGTTATGTTATGAATAAAATGCAAGTATTATGTGCATCATAATCATATAATATGTTTTTGAAATACTGGATCTCATGCATATTGTATGTTACGAGCATGAGATACTTCCCTAGTACATTTTATACAGACAAGTATACCTTGATACGATATGCATTTCTTTCCTTCCGTTAGTTTTCAGTAGTGTGAGTATGCGCTAGCCTGTAGTCAAACCTAGAGGGTATGCGAGTTTGCCTAGTGGGTTCATGTGCGCATGCATGAATTTGTGTAGAGAAGTACTAAACATCCAAGAAAAGAAAGTAGAGCCCAAGAAAATAGTCACGAAAAGATAAGTCTCACCATGTACCATGCTTGCATGTGATTGCATTTCACGACACAAACAGTAAGACTACTTATTGAGTATTTTAAAAGATTCAAGCCCATTTTCTATTTTGTCTGGTAAGGTAAGACAATCATGTATGGATGATAGTGGCACTATGGAAGCCATGAAAATAAAGTTACAATAGTAAACTATTGTTGCATTTAAGTTGTAGCTCAAGTTAGTTCACAACAGTTGCATTTCCTTAAAATTCTTGTTAAGAGGGGTTGTTCCTATTTATTTTAATTTCACTATTTCTGTGATGCTACATTCTAATTATAAATCAACTTCACACAACATTTAAAATAAATTATTTTAAATGATTTTTTGCACTTACATAACACTATAACACATCAACATCCCCACATAAACATTTAAACACCTGAAACCAATTTCTTTTTCATGATTGGGCACGTACAAATAAATTTAAAGCCAGCCAGCGATAATTGGGCCTCCATGCAAAATCAAACAAATTTTATGGTCAGAGACACGCCCCGAGCTAGTGAGAGGACCGTACCACAGGCACCAAAAATAGGAAAGAGCCGAAAGAGAACAATGGCCCTAGATTTGCCTGATACAGGCCCTATAGTTCAAGACTCGTCTGATTTGGATCCTATAGTCCAAGTTGGCCACTTTCCAGCGGATTGCCCTCAAAAGAATGATCAGCACACTAACCAACTTGAGACACAGGACTAGAGAGGTCGGGGTGCTTAGCATCAGCAGGGGCGAGCTGTAGCCCATGCAACCACAGCCAGGCGAGCCTGACGAGCCTGACGCAGTTGTTATAGGTACGCTACCCGTCTTTGGTCATTTGGCCTTAGTATTATTTGATTCAGGTTCTACACATTCTTTTGTATCTGAAGAATTCGTAGAGCTAACACACTTAGAGAAGGAACCCTTAGAGATCACCTGTCACGACCCAATATTTAATATGAATGGTGACGCAAAAGGACAATGACATGTAGTGCGTATGCATGAAATTCAAAGGAAAACATCATTTCAAAAATCAATCATATATTTCATAAGAAAAGGGGTTGAACACAAAACTCCGTACTTCAATGACTGTGGTCGGCTTTGGCCACTTCATCACTGCCTCTATCTTAACTGGGTCCACTGTGATTCCTCTGCTTGACACCACATACCCAAAAACGCTACCTTAGATAGCCAAAACTCGCACTTAAAAAACTTGGCGTATAGTCATTGGGCTCTCAGTACGGTCAGAACTTTCCTCAAATGCTCTTCGTGCTCTGACTCTGACATAGAGTACACTAGAATATCGTCAATAAACACTATAACAAAAGTGTCTAAGAATTCCTTAAACACCCTATTCATTAGTTCCATGAAGACGGCTGGTGCATTGGTAAGGCCAAAGGACATGATGAGAAACTCGTAATGTCCATAGCGACTTCTGAAGGTCGTTTTGGGTATATCCTCTTCTCTTATTCTCAATTGATGATACCCTGACCTCAAGTCAATTTTTGAGAAAATCGTTGCTACCTGTAGTTGATCAAACAAGTCGTCGATTCTCGGGAGGGGGTACTTATTCTTTATGGTGACCTTGTTCAGCTCTCTATAGTCTATACACAGACGTAGGGATCCATATTTTTTCTTGACAAACAGAGCAGGGGCTCCCCAGGGAGATATATTGGGTCGTATGTGTAATACCCGAGTTTTTAAATAAATAAATAAAAATAAAAATAAAAATGGTTAAGGTCAACTTAGGGGCAAAAGGGTCATTTTGCCCCTACTCTTACTTGAGGGATCTTGTTGGTTGGGTCATAATGAGGAAAAGAGAAAGAAGAGGGGAGAGAAAGAGGAGAAAGAAGAGAAAGAAGAGAGAAAGGAGATTAGAGTTTTGAGGTTGGAGTATAAGATTTGATAAAAAACCAACGCCGGAGATTTGAGAATCCTCGACCTACACCTTTAGTAGTTCGAGGCAAGGTGCTTTCACGAATCGCACCTTCCTATTTCATCAAAAACGTCTAAGAACTCAAGGTTAGTCCACAAATGTCTAGATCGAGATGTTTATCGAGATTTTCGTGTGCTAGTGGCATTTTTGAGTGATTCTTGAAATTTTACCCTCAGGAGTGTGATCTTCGCATGTTTTGGAGCAAAGGCGGTCGAGATTTTCGTTCGAATCGGAGTTTCAAGAAAACACAATTTTCGGTAAGAACTCGTGTTTTTCTCCAAATTTGAACTCGAATAATAAGACCTATGATTACCAAAATAATATAAGAAAAATATATTGTAGAAATAGAATATGAGATCTACAATATTCGTGAAGAAAACTTGTTGATTCGGATTATGGATTGGAAGATATAAAAATCGGAAGAAACTTGATTGAAAAAGTGAAAAACTTACGTTTCTGGAAAATTTGGAAAAATGCAGGAGGAGAGAGAGAAGAACGCCGCCACGCGTCGGTTGCCGTAGGAGACGCAAGAACAAATTGGCTTAGCTCACTTGTCGTTGGAAAGTGAGTGCTGCACAATCGCAAGTCCGCTGCCATCAAGAGTGCGATTGTGACAAGTGGTATCAGAGCTTTGTTAGCTCCGTGACATAACAAAAGACCGAAAGCATGTCGACGACAAAGTCGACACCGAAATCACAAGCCGATCGGCTTGCCCTAATAGAGGAGAAAATGTTGTTCTTCAAAGAAGTCCCTGACACCGTACGCTTCCTGGAAGCTCGGATGACGGAATTGAGTGAGAAAGTTGTAGAGATCGACGCAATGGGCAACCGCCTGGATGGGTTGCCAATCACAGAACTAATATTTTGAGTGTCCTCGCTCGAAGAAAGAGTTGCTCCTACGAGCAGTTCAAGACCTACTAGTAGCCCCGATAGCTCTGTCGCGCACAAGGAGGGACGTGACAAAGAGTTCGACGTGCTACAAAATACCATGATGAGTTTGTTTAATGGCTTAGCTGACTAGTTCAGAACGACGATCGATACCATCCAAGAAAAGATGGCCGACATAGACACCCGAATTGGGGTGACCATGAAACTCGTGGACAACATCGCGACTGGACAAACTCATTCAGGATCCAATAAACTGAAGTTTCCAGACCCCAGACCCTTCAAAGGGAATCGAGACGCCAAAGAGTTGGAGAACTTCATCTTTGATGTCGAACAGTACTTCAAAGCCACAACGACTTGTACTGACGACATAAAAGTGACAGTAGCCTCAATGCATCTCATAGACGATGCAAAACTTTGGTGGCGTACGAAGGTGCAAGACATGGAGAATGGATCAGCACCATCAACTCGTGGGAAGACCTCAAGAGAGAATTGAGGGACCCATTCTTCCCCGAAAATGTTGAACATATGGCAATGGAGAAATTAATAGCCCTAAAGCAAACTGGAAGCATAAGGGACTATGTCAAACAATTTTCAACCCTGATGCTAGATATCAGGGGCACATCAGAGAAAGATAAGGTATTTTTCTTCATAAATGGGTTACAAGTGTGGGCCAAAACAAAAATACATGAGAAAAAGGTTCAGGACCTAGCTATTGCAATTGCCAGCGTCGAGAGACTTTGGGAACGAAGCGAGCTTCCAAAGAAGAACAACACAGGCACCAAACACTGTAGGCAGAACATACAAGCTGCCGGGTCATAGAAATGAAGGCCCCAATAGGCCGAACGGGAGTAACGACAGACCAAGTGGGTGGATAGATAGATCTCCTCAGAATAAACAAGTGAGGACATCTTGAGGACCTTACCCTCAAAAGAACTACTCGACGACACCTTTACAATGCCTGTTGTGTAAAGGCCCCCACAAATTGTCCTACATTCCTCATCGAGCCTCTCTCAGTGCACTCCAAGTGTCCATCCAAGAGAGTCACGACACCGGAGTCGAGACTACGCCAGACAAGAGGGAAGACCAAGACAACCCCCAAATGGGTGCGCTTAAATTCTTGTCAGCCCTCCAACAAAAGGTCGACCCAAAGGAGATAATAGAGAAAGGGCTCATGTTCGTAGATGGGACAATAAACTCCCAACCGAGCAAGAGCACCCTTATAGACTCAGGTGCGACCTACAACTTTATCACCGACCAAGAAGCACGAAGACTGGGACTCACCATAGAAAAGGACCCCGGAAAAATGAAAGCTGTCAACTCCGAGGCCTTGCCTATTGTGGGAGTTTCCAAAAGAGTCCCCTTCAAACTAGGGGTCTGGACGGGAGAGATGGACCTTGTCGTGGTTCGCATGGACGACTTCGACGTGGTACTTGGGATGGACTTTCTCCTAGAACACAAAGTTATTCCAATGCCACTGGCAAAATGCTTGGTGATCACTGACCACAACCCCACTGTAATACCTACAAGCATCAAGCAACCAGGTAGTCTTCGAATGATCTCGACCATGCAGTTGAAAAGAGGACTCGCACGAGAGGAACCTACATTTATGGCTATACCCCTAATGGAAGAAATGATCGCTGAAGAAATGGTTCCAAGTGAAATCGAGGATGTACTGGACAATTATGTTGACATAATGCCAGAGCGCTTACCCCAAACATTACCTCCCTATCGAGGCATTGACCATGAAATCGAACTCCTCCCCGGGGTTAAACCCCCAGTAAAGAATGCATACCGAATGGCTCCCCCTGAACTAGCCGAATTGAGGAAGCAACTAGACGAGTTGTTGGCGGCAGGATTCATCCGCCTGGTAAAGGCACCTTACGGAGCCCCCGTATTATTCCAGAAAAAGAAGGATTGGACGTTGCGTCTGTGCATAGATTATAGAGCCTTAAACAAGGTGACGGTACGCAACAAATACCCACTGCCGATAATATCCGACTTGTTTGATCAACTTCATGGAGCCAAATACTTCACGAAGTTGGACTTACGATCAGGATACTACCAAGTGCGGATCGCCGAAGGGGACGAGCCCAAGACGACGTGTGTAACAAGATATGGGGCCTTTGAGTTCCTGGTAATGCACTTTGGCTTGACAAACACTCCAGCTACGTTTTGCACATTAATGAACCAGGTTTTTCATGAATACTTGGACCAGTTCATCGTAGTATACCTCGACGACATAGTTATATACAACACAACTGATATGAACCAAGAGACATCAATCATACAATATACTTCAATGAAGATGCGAAAAAAATGTTGTTGAAATTATCAAAAAGATATTCCAATTCATGCCACATTGAAGAAGAAGTTTCATTGTTATAAATTTTGGGTAGGTTACAATTTAGAGTTATTGTATTTCATTAATATATTTTAAGACTTTTTATTTACTTTAGGTTGCAATTACATAATTGTTAATTATGGTCATAAAGTATGAATGTTACAACTCTTGGAATGCCTTTAATAGTTTCATTTTGAGGCTATATAATGCCATGTATGTTGTATTTGTAAGGAGACTTGGAAAATATATTAAAAGGAGCATTTGTGCTTTCTTTAGCCAATGGCTAAATTTCTTTGCAATTCTATGTAGTTTAGGTTGCATGTAGAATCATTCAAGCTCGACATAATCAATCTTGCTTGTGGAGTGATTCGAATCTCAAACAAGTGTTCTTGCGTTGAGATATTTGATCAACAAGAATCATTCAAGCTAGACATGATCGATCTTGCTTGTGGAGTGATTCGAATCTCAAACAATATTCTTGTCTTGAGATATTCAATCAACAAGGTAATCCGAATCTTACTCCCCTTGTAGTGATTCCTTATCATATCATTTGGTATCAGAGCCAGGTTGATATGAACCAAGAGACATCAATCATACAATATACTTTAATGAAGATGCGAAAAAAATGTTGTTGAAATTATCAAAAAGATATTCCAATTCATGCCACATTGAAGAAGAAGTTTCATTGTTATAAATTTTGGGTAGGTTACAATTCATGCCGCAACGAACATACGTCTTGATAAAAAAGGGGTACTTCTAGCCAAATATGCGAGACGACATCATGCAATACACCAAGACGTGCCTCATCTGTCAATAGGACAAAGTTGAGAAAGCCAAAGTCTCGGGACTCCTGGAACCTCTACCCTGCCAATCAGACCTTGGGAAAGTGTGTCTCTAGACTTCATAACACACCTCCCAAAAGTCGGGGAATATGACGCCATCTTGGTTATCATAGACCGATTCTCGAAATACGCAACGTTCGTTCCCACCCCCAAATTATGCTCGGCTGAGCTAATAGCCCAACTATTTTTCAAACACATTGTGAAGTTATGGGGCATTCCGTCGAGCATCATCAGCGATAGAGATGGTCGATTCATTGGAACATTCTGGACCGAGTTGTTCGCCTTCTTGGGAACGACTTTAAACATCTCCTCAAGCTATCACCCTCAAACCGATGGACAGACAAAACGGTTCAATTGCTTGCTCGAAGAATACTTACGCCACTTCGTCGACGCTCGCCAAAAGAACTGGATACAACTACTAGATGTCACCCAATTCTGCTTTAATTGTCAAACGAGTTCATCTACGGGGAAGAGCCCCTTCGAAATTGTAAGTGGACGACAACCGGCCTTGCCCCACATTATTGATCATCCTTATGCAGGAAAAAACCCTCAAGCTCAAAACTTCACCAACGAATGGAAGCAGACAACAGATATTGTCCGGGCATATCTAGAGATAGCTTCCAAGCACATGGAGTAGTGGGCGGACAAGAAGCGTCGCCCCCTCCAATTCCGAGCAGGAGACCAAGTCCTCATCAAGTTGAGACCAGAACAAATCAGATTCCACAGCCGCAAGGACCAGAAACTAGTTCGAAAATACGAAGGCCCGATTGAAGTCCTTAAAAAGATCGGGGCTACTTCCTACAGAGTTGCCTACCCACATGGATGAAAATCCACCCAGTAATTCATGTGAGCAACTTGAAGCCCTATCACCCTGACCCGGACGACGACAAGCAAAATGTAGTTACTAGGCCGAGCATTGATTTGAAACAAAGAGAAACCAAAGAGATAGAGGAGATCCTAACCGACAGGGTTAGGAAAATAGGAAGACCCGTAAGGACGATCCGCAAATTCCTTGTCAAATGGAAAAATCTCCCTACGGAAGAAATCAGCTGGGAACGCGCCGAAGATCTGAACTCCGCCGCCACCCACATCGCCAGGTATGAAAGTAGTCGGTTGACAGAGACGTCAACCAATTAGGTGGGGGAGGATGTCACGGTCATGCTTGTCCAAGGCGTGTTGCCCATGGCCGCATGCCCATGACAAGCCAAACTCTTTATGTCTTTCCATATTCTAGTATTTTAATTTTGTATTTCTAGGGAGTATGACGTTTCAGAAAAATCATGTCTAGGCCTGCTAGACATGAAATGCCTTAGAATGTACTATAGGGGGATATGACTAGTTGTCAACTTCTCCCTACCCAAGGTTATATACTGTTAAGCCGTTATTGTTGCTCTCTTGCTTACATATATAACGTCTCTTTCAAAAATCTCTCTTTCAAAAATCTCTCTCTGCCCTCGCTTTCTAAAACCTTCTTCTTAAACCGAGGCCAGAGGCTCGATTATACGTCGCTTTACCGTAGGCGACGCAAGAACAAATTGGCTTAGCTCACTTGTCGTTGGAAAGTGAGTGCCACACAATCGCAAGTCTGCTGCCATCAAGAGTGCGATTGTGACACCTCGCACGCTAGGCGACACTCGTCAGGCACGCAGATTCAGGTTGGCCCAAGTCTGAATCGACGCTCTACATGTGACCTAAGAATGCACGAACTGAACCGACGCTCTGACCTAGCTGCTACGCCGTGACTGTGCGAGAAGTCGCGAGTAGGAAGCCCTCCAGGGCACGTGTAGACGCGTGTAGGCACGTGAGTACTTATTTTTCGTTCCTTTCGGCCTCTGTTTGCTTGTTTTTCATCCCGGTTTCAATACTGACCCTATTATTATGTGAATTAGGGTATATCAAGAAAATTCTAGAATTTTTGGAACCCTTTCCGTCAAGAAACTCGAGCTTGGGAAGGCACGCG
Organism: Cucurbita ficifolia; assembly: GCA_033971965.1. NCBI lineage: Eukaryota > Viridiplantae > Streptophyta > Magnoliopsida > Cucurbitales > Cucurbitaceae > Cucurbita > Cucurbita ficifolia. The sequence goes on along the minus strand of CM066967.1, from coordinate 6,557,380 downwards.
TCAACCATGTAAGTAACATTTTGGATTCCCACGAGCAGTACTTGTAGGAACCGCTTGGAATAAGCATGCATGCTACCGATAAACTTAGCTAGTCGAACCTAGCATATGAGTATGAAAACCATGGAAATGAAATAATTAAGAAAATCGATGGAATCTAGATATGAACGATTATGTATCTGTTTCAATTGAGATTGTGATAATGTATGTATGCATGAGGAGGAAGGGAAACTTGTGAAATCTGTGCTCCGGGTGAAGATGGATGTTATCTTCCCGTTGAGCATATTTGTTAATATTACATGAATTGTTGCATGTTAACCGTAGTGCATGATTGCTTGTGTTATCTTTCTTGTTGAATAAGAGGAAACTACGAGCCTAGACTAGGGCGCTTGAGACTATCTAGGCTAGACAGAATCCTAGATTAGGATACCTCTAGAATACCGTGCATTTAGACCCGCGAAACGAATACAAGCGAATCCAGAACCCAGAATTCTAAACCACGACAGGTGTGTGAGACCTTGCACGAGAATTCTAGAGATGAATGAATCCAGGTCTAAGCCATCAAGAGTCCGCCCTAGAAAGACTAGTAGGACACCACGGTAACGGTAGGGAGCCCGCTAGAGTTGAGTAGTGTGGATAGTGTCACGAGAACCTCCACTCCCCTCTCTACTCCAATACCGTACCATGGAGACAAAGCTCCGGTACTAAGATCATTGAGCCAGGCATATCCGAACAGGAAAGTGTGACAAGTGCCCCGACCTAGTGGTGATAGTTAAGGGGTCTTCTGAACAGGACTCCTGGGCTGTAGAAACGGTTGGGAATAAACTTAAATGAAAAAGAAAAAAAAAAGTAGTTTTTGATTTTGAAACTTGAGTCGTAAGAAGGAAAAGGCCAAAGAAAAAAATGAAGGCCAAGAACCATTTTAGGAGAGAGTGGGTTATGGGATAGCCAATTTTAAATTTTAGAAACCCTATAAATTAATTCGTTTTCATTGTAACAAAGTAAGAGGTAGATAGCAAAGAGTACAGTGTAATAGAAAAGAGCTTTTCAGAATTTCTATTGTCCTCTTGTCTCTCCCCTCTCGACACCTCCTTCACATCTTCGTGAGAGTTATTTAAACAAGTTAGTTTCAGAGCGAGCTTTTATTTTCTACAAGTTGGTATCAAATCAAATTTTATTTCAATAAATTGGTATTAGAGCCGATGGCGAACATGATGGGACAAATGCCGCTATCATGATTAACGAAGATGAACTACGAGAATTGGATCATCCAAATAAAAACTCTTCTTGGTTCTCAAGACGCATGGGAGGTGGTCGAAGAAAGTTTCGAAGAACCGAAGGATACCATGGGTTATACGGCAGCGCAAAACAAGGAGCTAAAGGAAGCACGATCAAAGGATAAGGCAGCATTATACATGCTGTTCCGGGCTATTGACGAGTCGGCTTTGAGAAGATTGCAAGGGCAACTACTTCAAAAGAAGCGTAAGACACTCTAGAAAAGGTATTCAAAGGAACCGACTGAGTCAAGCAGGTGCGTCTCCAGACTCTGCGTGGCGAGTTGGAGAGCATGAAGATGAAGGAGTCAGAAAATGTATCTGACTACATTACACGTGTACAGACCGTGGCAAATCAGCTAAATTGAAACGGAGAAATGTTACCCAAGACGCAGGTCGTAGAGAAAATCTTGAGGTCGTTAACCGACAACTTCGAGAATGTTGTATGTGATAAGAATCACGGTGTTCCAAATGGACCTATTGCCAAGAAGATTCAAAAATGTCAACAATAGGTTTTAAACCTATGCGGGCAAAGCTTAATTGATTTGAAATCTTTCTCCTTAGCCACTCAAGCACATCAACATTGGATGAGAAGAATTATTTTTAATTTGATAAATTATGTAAAAGTCAAATGGTCAATTTGACTTCGTCTTTTGTGGAGATTAAAGGGGATCAGGAATAAATCTCGACCACAAACGTCTTTTTTCGGGAGATTATAAATACCGACAATATGTTATGTAAAAAGGCAGATTGGTTAATGAATATAATTCAGATCTCAAATTGAGACGTTTCCCTTAGAAATTCGAGCATCAATTTTGCCATTTCTAAGTTTCAAGCAATTCTTGTGGTAGAATTACATCTGAGCCATTCAATCAAGGCTTGATCGAGTTCGATTGTGAAGTGACTCAATTTAGAACAAGGTTTCCAAATCTTGCTTCTAGATCTTCGATCGTAAGAGGTAATCTAATTCTAGATCTCTTGGTTGATCCAAATTTCGAATAAGGAGGTGTTAATTACTGTGATGAAGGGTTCTTGCTTCAATAAAAGCTTAGATCGTTGGGCTGAGGATTAGGGTTGCCTTATCAATTTGGTATCAGAGCCTAGGTTGCATCTTTGTGGCCGACTCTAGAATTGATTTTATCTTTCATTTCTGCAATTGTTTACGGTTTCTTCAAACCTATCCATTTATTTTCTTGCTGCCATTTCTTCATTATCTTTCCACTTTGTTCTTATTGCCTCTTAAAGATCATATTTAGATCTTGAAAAAAAAAAACAAAAAAAACAAAAAAAATATCCTTATCATATTGTTCTTAATATTGTATTTATAAATTCTTATCATTAGACCATTTGCACGTTTATTTGAAGATCAATTAAATTTCAATTCTCATTTTTTCCTAACATATAAATCTGGAATTGTTGAGTTCCATATTTTTTTCATCATTTAGACTCGAAGATAACCTCTAAATTTTCTCCAATTCTGTAAAAAAGAAAGTTAGATCGTTCTCAAATTTTCACGACCATTCTCTTTGGAATTCTTTTTTTCAATGTGCAATTATATCCAAAAATATCTTTGTCCCTTATTTATTTGTTCATTTCTTGTTTTATTTTGTTGTTACTACATAATTACCTTATCTTGATTGTCTTGAATAGCTAGCTACTATCAGAATTGCTTTATCCATATATTAACCTACCTTGATCATAATTTAGGTACTTTCCCAAACAGCCTACCTTTGTATGTTAAACACGAGTGTTCTTGAGTGTAAAATCAGTGAGTTGAGTGTGTGAGGTCCTAAGCATATATAACTACTGTTTGTACAATCATGAACCAAGACGAGAAAAATGGAGGGGAGATCAATGAGCTAGTTGACGAAGTCCAGAAGAATGAGGAGGAACGGGAAGATGGGTGTCATTTGGCACTTATTACAAGAAGACTTCTTAAAACTCAAGTTACTGAGAATGATGTTGATGATCAAAGAGACAACTTGTTTCACACGCGGTGTTTAGTCAAGGGAACTGCTTGTAGTCTTGTCATTGATAGTGGAAGTTGCACCAATGTTGTAAGTACCATGTTGATCAAAAGGTTGCAAATTTCAACCCAAGATCATCCTAAACCTTACAAGCTCCAATGGCTCAATGATAGTGGAACAATGAAGGTAGTTTCCCAAGCTTTAATATCTTTTACTTTGGGAAAATATAAAGATAAGTTCTTTGTGATGTGTTACCAATGCATGCTGGAGACATATTGCTTGGCCGACCATGGCAATTTGACAGGAGGGTCATGTATGATGGCTATTTGAATAGGTATTTTTTTTGTAAAAGATGGTAGAAAAACCACTCTTGTACCTTTGAGTTGTGCAAATGTATTTGCTGATCAATTAAAGTTGGAGGAAAAAAAGAAAGAGTTTGAGGAAAAAGAGTTGAAAGAAAAACAATTGAGTGAAAAATTAGAGAAAAATCAAAGAGAAAAAAATAGTGAAAAGAAGAATGAAGAAAGAGATGAAATTGAAAAAGAAAGAAAGAGAGTTGTTTGGGAGTTGGAGAGGTGAGAAGGTTTTCACAAAAATCAATCTTTGTACTTATGTACAAGGAAGGATATTTGGTCTCTAACGATAACAAGAAAGAGAGTTGTTTGGGAGTTGGAGAGGTGAGAAGGTTTTCACAAAAATCAATCTTTGTACTTATGTACAAGGAAGGATATTTGGTCTCTAACGATAACAATTTATCTTTGTCTAGTATGTTTCAATCTCTTTTACAGGAATTTGAAGGCATGTTTCAAGATGAAGTACCTAAAGAACTACCTCTCATTAGAGAAATTCGAAAGCAAGTGGAGGAGCTCATGGAGAAGGGCTATATACTAGAAAGTTTCCGTCCATGTTCTATACAAGACTTATTGGTGGCAAAGAAAAATGAAACTTGGTGCATGTGTATGGATAATAGAGTTATCAACAAAATCACTGTAAAGTATCGACATCCTATTCCTAGGTTAGACGATATGCTTGATTTATTGCATGATTCATGTCTATTTATAAAGATTATTTTGAAATCTGGATATCATAAAATTAGAATGCACGTAGGAGATGAATGGAAAACAACTTTGAAAATTAAATTTGGATTGTATGAATGGCTTGTTATGCCTTTTCGGTTGACTAATGCTCCTAATACATTTATGCGCTTAATATATAATGTTTTGAGAAAATATATGGGAAAGCATGTCGTTGTTTATATTGATGATATTATAATTTATTTGAAGATTTTGCTTGAGCATTTGGAGCATGTTAAGTTAGTTTTGATTACACATAGAAAAGAGAAATATAATTTTAATAACGGTAGTTTTTGCATGGAAAAAGTTCACTTTTTTGGCTTTATAGTTGGTAAAAACTTAGTAGAAGTAGAAGCAGATAAAGAGAAATTTGAAGTCATTAGGAATTTGCCTACACCAAAAGGTGCAAATAAAGTACGAAGTTTTTATGGGTTACCTAACTTCTATAATAGATTTATAAAGGATTTTAGTACCAAAGTTGCACCATTGAATGACTTAGTGAAAAATAATGTTGTTTTTAAATGGGGGAAAATGCAAGAGAATGCATTCAATTTGCTTAGGAAGAAATTAAGCAATACACCATTATTTGTTTTGCCTAGCTTTGATAAAACCTTTGAAATTGAATATGATGTATGTGGTTTGGGCATAAGTGTTGTTTTAATTCAAGATGGAAAGTCGTTAATGTATTTTAGTGAAAAACTAAATGGAGCAACATTGAAATATCCTACCTATGATAAAGAATTGTTTGGTTTAGTTCATATATTGCAGGTGTGGCAACAATACTTATGGCCTAAAGAATTTGTGATCCACTTTGATTATGAAAACTTGAAGTATCTGAAGGGTCAAAGCAAACTGAACCGTAAACATGCAAAGTGGGTGAAATTTATTGAAATATTTTCGTATGTCATCAAATATAAGCAAGGTAATGATAATGTGGTAGTTGATGAATTATCTAGAAGGTACGATCTCTTTACTTCTCTTAGTGAAAAAATTCTTGGATTTGAGCATATTAAAGAATTATATAGAGATGACCAAGATTTTAGAACTATTTATGCATCTTGTCTTTCAAAAAAAGTTGTGGATGATTATTATGTGTTGAATGAATTTTTAATTAAGAAAAGTATGCTTTGTATTCCTAAATGCTCTATAAAAGATTTGCTTCTTAGAGAAGCACATGTTGGAACTTTAATAGGACATCTTAGGATTAACAAAGTTTATAAGATGTTGCATAAACACTTTTTTTGGCCGAAGATGAAGCACGATGTCCATAAGTTTTGTAGCAAATGTTTTAAACGCCAAGAAGTTAAATCTAGATTACAACCAAACGGGTTGTATACTCCTTTGAATGTACCTAACAAACCTTGGACTAATATATCTATGAAATTTGTTCTTGGTTTACTGCACACTAAAAAGGGTAAAGATTGTATTTTTGTTGTGGTAGATAGATTTATTAAAATGACTCATTTAATTGCCTGCAACAAAATGGATGATGCAAAGCATGCTGACTTAAAGAGCTCCCTCCTGAACCTTTCCAGTCGGTAAAAGAAAAAGGGAGTCAGTCATCATTTCTTTGTCTCGAGCTTCTTGAACTCGGTAAAGCGTATTCTCCTCTTCCCTCTCGGTCTCGTTGCTGCGCTCCTGAGCCGCCTATCGTCGGTCTCATTGCTCCTCTCCTTTACAGTCGAGCCGCTGCCTCTTCTCGTTTCGTTGCTGCGCTCCTCTCTATCTTAGCCTTTCGAAATAGTTTATGGATTTAATACACTTGATTTGTTTCCTATTTCTTCTAATATTTTTGTGAGTGAAGCAGACAGATTTGATCAAAATATTGCAAAAAGAGGTGACGAAAAGGAGGAGAAGGAGGAGAGAATTGAGAAACAAAATTTCTCTAAAAGGAGGAGAAGGAGGAGAGAATTGAGAAACAAAATTTCTCTAATATTTTTGTGAATAAAGCAGGCAGATTTGATCAAAACATTGCAAAAGGAGGTGAAGAAAAGAAGGTGATGATTTTTCTGATTCGAGGACGAATCCTATTGAAGACGGAGAAGATGATAAGAATCACGGTGTTTCAAATGGACCTATTGCCAAGAAGATTAGAAAAATGTCAAGAAGATTCAAAAATGTCAACAATAGGTTTTGAACCTATGCGGGCAAAGCTTAATTAATTTGAAGTCTTTTTCCTTATCCACTCAAGCACATCAACATTGGATGAGAAAAATTATTTTTAATTTGATAAATTATGTAAAAGTCAAATAGTCAATTTGACTTCGTCTTTTGTGGAAATTAAAGGGGATCGGGAATAAATCTCGACCACAAACGTCTTTTGTCGGGAGATTATAAATACCGACAATATGTTATGTAAAAAGGCAGATTGGTTAATGAATATAATTCAGATCTCAAATTGAGACGTTTCCCTTAGAAATCCGAGCATCAATTTTGCCATTTCTAAGTTTCAAGCAATTCTTGTGGTAGAATTGCATCTGAGCCATTCAATCAAGCCTTGATCGAGATCGATTGTGGAGTGACTCAATTTAGAACAAGGTTTCCAAATCTTGCTTCTAGATCTTCGATCGTAAGAGGTAATCTAATTCTAGCCTTATCTCTTGGTTGATCCAAATTTCGAATAAGGAGGTGTTAATTACTTTGATCAAGGGTTCTTGCTTCAATAAAAGCTTGGATCGTTGGGCTGAGGATTAGAGTTGCCTTATCAGTATGTGCCATATAAGAGTCAAAGGACCTAGTGAAGTTCACAGTCTATGAGCTCGCCGGTTCTCTCGAGGCACACGAGCAACATAAGAAAAAGAAGGAGGAGACACTCAATCAAGCGCTTTAGACCAAGGCATCAATAAAAGATGAAAAGGTACTCTACACTCAAAATGTTGAAGGTAGAGGTCGTGAAAGCCGCGGGAATGGTCAAGGTGGTCAAGGGAACAGTTACGAAGAAAACTATAAGGAGAAGAGACTGTCGACCCAAGCAAATTGGCGTGGAAGAGGATGCAATCAAGAACGCGGTCAAGGATACAATTCCAACATCCAGTGTTACAAATGTCAGAAATATAGCCACTATGCAAATAACTATAACTCCGACAGATGTTACAATTGTGGCAGAATATGTCATTATGCAAGAGATTGTCGAGCCGAAGAAAAGGTGGAAGAAACCATCAACCTAACCTTGGATGACGCAACAAACGGAGGCATTCTCTTGATGGCCCAAAATGAAGAGCTAAACACAAAAGGAGACGACGGCGCGAAAGGCGATAGCGACAGTCGTGAGGTGATGAAAACTATTAGAAATGAGGTGATACGCAGCGGATTTGGCAAAATCCTGATTACGGAGACGAGAAAATTGAAGAAAGATGAACAACTGGATAATAGAGAGCCCGAGCTCGAAGAGAGAGAGCTCTAATGGCGGGAAATGAAATTTGAGGAAGAAAGAAGAAAGAAGATGTTGAGTTGAGTGAGAGTTCCTTCAATCTTAAACAGAAGAAGGAAGAGAATGGGAAGGTAATCTCTGAACTTATGAAGAAAGTTGAAGGTGTGGAGAAAGAAAATGACCTGTTGAGATTGAGGCTCTAATGGACAAGCTAGTGAGGGAGGAGAAAGATATAGAGATGCTGACTCAACAGAGAGATTCACTCGACGTGAACCTGAATCAAATCCAACCGGAGGTAGTGAATTTACGACACATGATTGAGATACTCACTCGTGATAAAGTCGAAATGGAGGAAGCAAAAAATGCAAGCTGTAAATGTCGCTGTGGACTTGCGAAGGAAATTGAGTAAACTGAACGAAGCCATGATGTCTGAGTCAAGCGTGGCTGAGAACGGGAGAAATGAAGAGATAGGCTATTCTCGAAAAGATCCAAATGAAGTCTCATGAGAGAAGGACAAGCTTAGTTTGCCACTTGAGGACAAGGAGAGAAAATTGAAGAAACCACGACTAAGCTCGAGAAAACGAAAACGGCGCAGGTGGAATCATTGAATAAAGCATTTAAGTTTATGGGGAAGTTTTGTTGGGAATAAACTTAAATGAAAAAGAAAAAAAGGTAGTTTTTTATTTTGAAACTTGAGTCGTAAGAGGAAAAGGCCAAAGAAAAATGAAGGGCTAAGAACAATTTTAGGAGAGAGTGGGTTATGGGATAGCCAATTTTAGATTTTAGAAACCCTATAAATTAATTCGTTTTCATTGTAACAAAGTAAGAGGTAGAGAGCAAAGAGTACAGTGTAATAGAAAAAAGCTTTTCAGAATTTCTATTGTCCCCTTGTCTCTCCCCTCTCGACACTTTCTTCATAGCTTCGTGAGAGTTATTTAAAAAAGTTAGTTTCAGAGCGAGCGTTTATTTTCTACAAGTTGGTATCAGAGCAAATTTTATTTTCTACCAGTGGAACCACGTAGGATGATTTAGTAGCTGACCGACACACAGGGGATCGCAACCCTCGATTTTAGTGGATGTATTGACCGGTGGAGGGTTGTCAGCTAACTTCCACGGATGATGTTCAAACAGAGTTACTTATTCAGATCCAGCCATACGATCCTCTCAGATTTACTTGTGAGGTCGCGCCTCACCTCAGGACACTGATCATTCCACTGCATAAGATGAGCAAGCCTCCTAAGATACAAAAAAGAGAGTTGTAGCGTGATTCACACTCACTAGAGGCCAGAGATAAGACGGTGGATACCCACTAAGATAAGGATTCGAAAAGAGCCTACAAGTAGGTTGCTTACTGAGTATTTTTATACTCACCCCTTTTCTCGCTTTTTTTTTTCAGGTACTAGTCTAGGTGGAGAGGTGTTCGAGAGCTGCATTGTCATAGATGGGTGTCGTTCTGGAACATCAGTCCGTTTTCATATTTGGAGTCTCTTGTAGTTTATTTTATATTTGTATTTCCCATTTGTAACATCTGACTTTGTTTTTATATTTAATTTTGGAGTCCTCGACTTCCTTTTCTTGTTTTAAATTTTACCTGATCTTTATCTTCTATTTTATTTTATTTTTAATTTTATTTGTTTTCAATTTCAACTTTTTAGTCACAATTCAGTTTTTCGAAGCCTCGAAAATCGGGTCGTGACAGTATGAAACCCTTATCCAACAACTCCTGTAATTGTTCCTTCAATTCCCTGAGTTCTATAGGTGTCATTCTATAGGGTACCTTTGAGATCGGCGCAGTTTCTGGTTCTAGGTCGATCCAGAAGTCAACTTCCCTAACCGGGGGCAAACTTGGCAAATCCTCTAGGAAAACATCAACGAACTTTGTACTGATAAGACTGTTTGTATTTTACTGCTATCTAGGGTGACACCGGCTAAAAATGCGCTTGCACTACTACAAATCATCTTCCTGGCCTTCAGAGCTGTTATGACGCTTGGGGTTTATTTAGAAGTGGCTCTCTTATATGTAAAACTATCCCATGACAGGAGTCTGAGAGTCACTATTTGAGTTTCATAATCTATTAGAGCGCGATTCTCGCCTAGCCAATCCATACCCAAAATGACATCAAAGTCTTGCATACTTAACACTATTAATGCAGCTTCTATGACACGTGCCGACACTGTTACACTACCTCCCTTAACCCTATGAGTAGCTATCAATAGCTCGTGAGCAGGGGTGAACACTGATAGGATGGTCTCTAAGGGTTCCTTTTCTAGGTGCGCTAACTTAACAAATTCCTCAGACACAAACGAGTGTGTAGAACCCGAATCAAATAATACAGAAGCCAAATGACCAAAGACGGGTAGTGTACCTATAACAAATGCATCAGGCACATCGGCTTGCCTAGCTATGGTCACCCCGACCCCTTTGATTTTATATTACAGGTCAGTTAGTGTTCTGATCTCTCATCTGAGGAAAGTTCGTTGCAAAGTGCCCTGTTTGGCCACAACTGTAACATGCATTAGTTCCTGCACGGTAGTCCCCCTTGTGAGGGCGCTGACACTGAGGGCAATTAGTCCTGTTCAGTGTTGGGGCTCTTCTGCGATTGGCAGTGCCACCACAAGGTGGCCTGCCAATCCTAGGATGGTTACGATCTATCTTTTCCCCCTGAACTGCGATGTGGGATGTTTGGGCTGATCCTGACTGTAATTTGTCAATACGAGGCATATCAATGAGGGTCGCCACTTTGAGGGCTTCTGCATAATCTGTGGATGCTTGAGATGCCACATGCCCTTTAAGATCCTACCTTAGACCAGCGATAAAATATTCGGCCTTTAGCTCATTAGTGCTGACAATTACTGGACATAATCTTGCCAATCCATTGAATTCCAAGGAACGCTGTCTGCAATTTCATTCTGGCAGTGACCGGATAGTATTTTCTTAGGTAGGCTTCTTTGAACTGACACCAAGTGATGGACTCTCCATGCGGTGCCCTAATTCTTTGGGTGCCCTTCCACCAGAAATGCTCCTTCTCCCTTTAACATATAAGTTCCGCAATGGACCTGATATTTCAGCGGACAGTTCATGTAAAAGAAGGTTGTTTCCATAGCCTCAAGCCAGGTTTCCGCTGCGATAGGATCTATTTTACCACCGTCAAAGGAAGGCAGGTTATGCCTCTGGAAGTCTTTCAGATAACGGGACTCCACAGTCATAGTCCCTAAGTCTCAAATCTCTTGCGTTGTTGTCTGTTGCATTGTTGTCTATTGCATTGCTGTCTGTTGCATTGTCGTTTGCTTAGCCACCAGTGTCTGCATCATCTAAGTCATCTAAGTCTGATTTTTCATAGAGGTTAACATAAATGCTTGTAGCACATCTATAATGAGATTAGTTGTTAGCTGGCTAGGTGGGACCTCTATATTATTGGTAGGCACCGGTGGGACCGCCTCGGGAAACAAAGCAGTAGAGTCTGTGTTAGGTAAATCTTGGGTCACCGATCTCCTTCGACTCATTCCTAATCTTGGTGCCCATGGTATAGTACTCTCGTTCCATTGGGACATTTTCCCAACCTCCTCTTGAGGTTCAGGTTCAGGTTCAGGTTGTTCCACCTCAGGTGATGGAACAGCAGTGTCCTGAACGACTCTTCTTCTTCCTCTTCTGGGTCCAGGCCCGAGATAGGATCCACGTCTCTTTGTTGACATTAGCTACCACAATAGAAAAATTGCGGTTACAATTCATTCAAAGCACATCCTCCAGTAAATGTGCATTTTTCACACAACAAACAGTCATGGTAAATTCTCTGCACAACATCAACTTAGCTCTTGACTTCGCAATTCAAATTCGTGAGATTGTTTGGTCACGAGCGGCACGTGATTGATGGGTATGTCACAGAGGATACGACTCTCTAACCTAAGTGTCTACATAACCTATGTTATGGTGCCCTGATACAAAATTTGTCACGACCCAATATTTACTACGAATCGTGATGCAAAAGGACAATGACGTGTAGTGCGTATGCATGAAATTCAAAGGAAAACATCATTTCAAAAATCAATCATATATTTCATAAGAAGACTGTTTCAACACAAATAGTCCATATGTGACTAGTTTTATTTTGACAATGGAAGGAAACATGAAGGACAAAGTGTACTAATAGGTAAGACCGGACTGACGCCCTGGGACATACTTTCCTCTGTGACAATCCACATCCTTCAACGCGCCCTATCTTGACCCAATGCCTCACGTACCCGAAAAAGGAAGATATTACAAGGATGAGTATAAAAAATTATACTCAATAAGCCACCTACTTGTAGGCTCTTATCACATCCTAATCTTAACAAATTCCCACGGACTTATCGTTACACTGGTTCATGGAAGCTAACTGAGTGTGCAAGCAGCTGTATCTAGCATCATCATACATAATTCATCCAAAAATAAACAAACATGCTCAATGGGCGATAACATCCATCAAGCTCCCAAAGCGCAGAATTCACAAGTTCCCTTCCTTCTTTCAGCATGAATTAAACATATACATATAAAGCAGAAGCTTAAACCATAAATGCAATGCTAAGAAAATTCTCCACAATACATCCATACTTTAACAACCAAAATACCTACAATCAATCCATGGAAGGCTACAATTAAGGAAATAGACTAGCATGCATGCAACCAAGCGATTCTTACAAGTATCTCTTCCTAAATACAGTGTAGCGACTTACCTGGTTGACGCGTGCTCTTACGTTAGCGTTCCTAAGCGAGTAGAGTGTCCAAAAATACTGATTTTTCCCAACTAGGTCCTAAATCACATAAAAACTGGGTTAGAATAGGAATCAGGTTGAAAATCAGGCAAACAGAAGTCGAACGGGCCAAAACACACTTACACGCGTCGAGATAAGCCCACTCGCAAGTTCCACGTGTGAGTGCCACACACGCATGCTTTTCTCCAACTGCGGGTCATCGGTTCAGTGCGACCGCGGGTCGCTGCTGTTCGATTTGTCGCGCAGGTACTGGTTCAGCTTGACACGGGTCGGGTTGGCGCTGCCACGGATACGTGTTGTGGAAGAATGGAACTGTGTCATTCCAGGCGCTGTTCGACGTGTGTCTGCTGGCTACTGGCACACGAGAAACCTCTCGCCGGTTGACACATGGCGCGCCGTCGCCTTCTCTCTCCTCCTAACAGAAAATTGAGGTTTCTGATTAATTTTCTGACATTCTTCAAATTTTTTTATCTCCCGATTTTTAATCCAAACAAAAATGACTTCTTCATCAAAGTTTTAGATCTTATTGCAACCTATGTGCTAGTATTTTTTTCTTGATTTTTGCTTAACCATAAGACGAGTTATGAGCGAGGTTTGTTAGCATCCTTACCGTTCTTGGAAGAATTCTCTGATCTCAACGTTCCGTCTGATTTTTTTCACGAAATCAGCGGCGAATCTTCCCTAGATGAAGATATCAAACTTTAGCACTCTATTCACAAAGGAAGATCTCATATCTGAAGAGGAATAGTCGAGATCTTACCTTGCGAGTTTCTCTCGAATCTTGACGGAAACATCAACTACATGAGTCCTCCTTTCATTCAAGAAGAAGTTTCTGTGTGTAAGTCTTGGTCGAGAGTGAACTTCGATGATGGTTCTCCGACGAGAAGTCCGGCCAGTTACTTTTCTCCTCTCAAGTTTTTCTCTCAACTTTCTTTTTTCTCTTTTGAAGGGCAGAATGTCCCTTTTGCCCCTCTGACTTTGACCAACTTTTATTTTAGAGCGTTAAAAACTCTTTCCTCCTTAGAAACATTCATCCCCGGAAGTTGGTATATCTTGGAAGAGTTCTGGATAGGCTCTCCTAATATTATCTTCTTATTCCCAAGTCGCCTCCTCGTCTCGGTGGTTACCCCAAGAGACCTTCACCAAGGGAATAACTTTGTTACGCAGTCGCCTAGTGTCTCGAGCCAAAATTTTGCTAGGTCTTTCCTCGTAGGAGAGATCTTCCAAAAGAGGAAGCGTTTCATGTTCGATCACATGAGTAGGGTCTGGGGTGTACTTTCGCAGCATAGACACGTGTCACACATTGTGAAAGGCGGCGAGGTTTGGTGGTAGACTTCCATCAGGGGATAACTTTACATACAAGGGAGCCACTTTCAAGATGACCCCAAGCATCATTACAGCATTGAAGGCCAAAAAGATGATTCGTAGTGGCACAAATACATTTTTAGCCAGCGTGACCTTAGACAATAATAGCGAGCGGACAGTCTCGTCATTACACATCGTTAGGGAGTTCGTTGATGTTTTTTCAGAGGATTTGCCAGGTTTTCCCCATGTTAGGGAAGTAGATTTTGGGATCGATCTAGAACTAGGAACCGCGTCGATCTCCAAGTCACCCTACCAAGATGGCACTTGCAGAATTCAAGGAATTGAAAGAACAATTACAAGAGCTTTTGGACAAAGGTTTCATTCGAACCAGCGTATCGCCCTGGGGAGCCCCATTTCTATTTGCTAAAAAGAAGGATGGGTCCATGCATTTGTGTATTGATTATAGAGAGCTGAATAAGGTCACCATAAAGAATAAGTACCCTCTCTTGAGGATTGACGACTTGTTTGATCAACTACAGGGAACATCGATTTTCTCCAAGATTGACTTATGGTTGGGATATCATCAGTTGAGGATCAGAGAAGAGAATATACCCAAGACGGCCTTCAGAAGTCGCTATGGGTATTACGAGTTCCTTGTTATGTTCTTTGGCCTTACCAATGCACCAGTAGTCTTCATGGAGCTAATGAACAGAGTGTTTAAGGAATTCTTGGACACTTTCGTTATAGTTTTCATTGATGACATTCTGGTATACTCTAAGTCAAAGGCAGAGCCCGAGGAACACTTGAGGAAGGTCCTAGCAGTGTTGAGAGCCCAACAGCTGTACGCAAATTTTTCCAAGTGCGAGTTTTGGCTATCTGAAGTGGCGTTCCTAGTCATATGGTTTCGAGTAAAGGGATCACAGTAGACCCAACTAAGATAGAAGCAGTGATGAAGTGGCCAAGGCCAACCACGGTCACTAAAGTGCGGAGTTTTCTAGGGCTAGCTGGATACTACAGAAGGTTCGTCCAGGATTTCTCCAAGTTATCTTCAACGATAACTCAGTTAACCAAGAAGGGCAAGCAATTTGCTTGGACTCTTAAGGAGAGTTTGGTGATAGCACCAGTTTTCACAATCCCAGATGGGTCAGGCAACCTCGTGGTGTACCCTGACGCATCAGGGAAAGGCTTAGGGTGTGTGCTCAAGTAGAAGGGTAAGGTGATAGCGTATACCTCTAGAAAATTGAAGGAATATGAACGAAAATACCCCACGCATGACCTCAAGTTAGCAGTAGTAGTGTTTGCTTTAAAAACGTGGCAACATTACCTGTATGGAAAAAAATTTCAAGTCTTCACTAATCACAAGAGTCTCAAATACTTGTACACGTAGAGGGAGCTCAATATGAGACAGAGGCGATGGTTGGAACTGGTAAAGGATTATGACATGGAAATCCTGTACCATCCCGGCAAAGCCAATGTTGTAGCTGATGCATTGAGCAGGTAGACCATTCATAATTCTGCGATGATCTCCAAGCAAGAGAAATTACAAGATGAGATGAAGAGGGTTGGGATATATGTTGTGGTTAAAGGTGGTACCGCTCAGGTAGCAGTAATGACCATGCAACCCACCCTCAGAAAACGATTCATTAATGCCCAGAGGTCTAATGAACACCTCAACAAAGTGTGGAGTCAGACTGAAGCGGAGAGACCAACTAGGTATTCTATCTCCTCAGACGAGAGCCTATGGTGGCAAGACCGCCTGTGCGTTCTCCGAGACGAGAGAATCCTGAAGGATATCATGACTGAAGCCGATGATACATCTTATACGTTCCACCCTGGAAGTATGAAGATGTATCAGGATGTGAAAGGATATTACTGGTGCCCAGGATTGAAGAAGAACATAGCAGATTTCGTAAGCCGATGTTTAACCTACTAGTAGGTAAAGGCCCCGAGACAGCATCCAACAGGATTGCTACAACCCTTGAATGTTCCTCAATGGAAATGGGAAGCAGTTTGTATGGACTTCATCTCAGGTTTGCCCAAGACTAAGCAGGGATATAACGTTTGGGTGGTTGTGGATCGACTAACCAAGACAGGTCACTTCATTCCAGGCAATTCTACATATCGAGTGGATCAGTGGGCTCAGTTATATATCAGAGAGATAGTACGCATGCACGGGGTGCCAGTGTCCATAGTCTCAGATCGGGACACCAGGTTCACCTCTTAGTTTTGGAAAAGTCTCCAAAAAGCACTAGGAACCCAGTTGAGATTTAGTACAGCGTTTCACCCTCAAACGAACGGACAGACAGAAAGGATGAATCAGATCCTAGAAGATATGTTGCGAGCCTGCGTCATAGATTTCTCTGGGTGTTGGGACGAACATCTGCCTTTGTTGGAGTTTGCCTACAAAAACAGTTACCAAGCGACCATCCAGATGGCCCCTTTCAAGGCAATGTATGGGCGAAGGTGTTGAACACCAGTGTTCTAGGAAGAGGTAGGCACGCAACAACTACTGGAGTGTTAGTTCAGGTCTCCAGCGCAGCCGTGCAGAAAATCAGGCAGAGAATACTCACCGCATAAAGCCGTCAGAAGAGCTATGCAGATTTGCGTAGAAGGGACCTCGATTCGAGGTGCGTAACCATGTCTTCTTGAAGGTATCCCCTATGAGAGGGGTGTTGAGGTTCGGAAAGAAGGAAAAATTGAGCCTAAGGTTTATAGGCCCCTTCGAGATTCTAGAGCGAGTTGGGGCTCCATCCGAAGGCAGAAATCCGGGAATCGTTTGAGAATGGTAAGCGAAATTCTATTGCTCAAATCACATTCTATGTTGAGGCTAAAATCACGAAAAAAATACCAAGACATAGCCCATAACACGATCTAGAACTTTGCCGAAGGAACCATATCAATTCGAGTTTCGAATCAAAAGATATGAAAATGGGAAACTGGTGGATCGGAAATGGCTATGGATTGCAGGTGAGAGAAAGAGGAGAAGAAAAAAAAGGGGAGAGAGTTTTTCCAGCAGCCACGTATAGACCGGCGGGTGGTGGAGCGCGACTCGGCAGGCAGCAGACACGCGTCGAGCGTCGGCTGGAGCGACGTAGCTCCAACGGAACGATGACGCGCGTCACCCACACAAACGAGGTCGAACCGCAGCGAACCGAACCACTAGCCTGTCACGACCCAATAGTTTACTACGGGCCGTGACTAAGAACGACACACACATGTACGAAATAGTTTAAAAATGAGATAGAGAAAATCCTTAAATTTCAATAAAGTTTTTAAACAACAGACAAACAAAACATTTGACAGTTTGGAAACAAATATCGAAAGACTGCAAATACAAAGTAAAGACCGGACTGACGCCCCAGGACAACCCATTCCTCTGTGACAATCCCCGTCTCCATCACGTCCGCCCCTGACCGACGCCTCGCGCTCCTGAAAAAGGAAAACATAGCAAGGATGAGTATAAAAATTATACTCAGTAAGCCACCTACTTGTAGGCTCTCTTCGCATCCTTATTTTAACAGGTTCTCACGGTCTCTTGATCCGGTTCTAGGACATCTAGTTCTGATCGTAACCCCTTGGAGCTCGCCCCTTGGGTTTCACCGGTTCATCAACCTTTCATTAGACACCTAGAGGTTCCTTACGCTAAACTGATATCGTCGGTATCTCTCTATGAGGCGCTACCTCGACATGGCTATCTGGGACTACATGGTATCTAGCCTAGGGGTGTGGTGAATACCTCCTAAGCCCATGTGGTCCTCCTATGGGGGGCGCGACCCAACCCGTTCCCATGCAGCTAATGGGCTGTACGACGTGGGGACACATTTCCCATGTGAAATGGCTAAGAGCAGTAAGGACTGGTCAGGAACCTTTGGTTCTCCCACGACGCTATAGATACCGTCCTCACACTAGCAATTTATGAACACTCTTAAGGTATCTTGTTGCCGTGGTAATTCCGCTAAGTTCCTAGGGGAAGGTTAAGTCTGGTTTAGAGCGACTTATCGCTCCTAATAGCAATTCCCTAATCTTATCATAGAGTTGGGCCATAGAAAATAATAGAGCATGCATGCAACTAGCTTGTAACGTCATAATGTATAATTCATGTAAACTAAGCACGCAGGCTCAACGGGGCGATGGCCTCCATCAAGCACCCAGAACACGAGGTTCGTGCTCAATGGGGCGAAGTCATCCATCAAGCACCCGGAACGCAGAATGCACAATTCTAATCATAAATTAAAGGCATACATACGTACAGCGGAAGCTTAAAGCATACAAGCAAGACTTAGATATTTCATCCAATACACTCATAATAATCAGCTATTTAATCCCATTTATGGAGAGCTAATCTAAGGCATAATTACTAGCATGCATGCAATCCTAGCGAATCCTACAAATATTCCTTCCTAAATACTGGGTGGTGACTTACCTATTTGACGCGTGCCCTTTCGCTAGCGTTTCTCTACCCGTGAGGTGTCCAAAAATACTGATTTCCTTAAGTTCGGTCCCTATTGACATGTAAACAGTATTAGAACTAGAACCCAGACAAAAATCGGGCAAATAAAGGGCAACCGGGCCAAAATGGCCAATCCACGCGTGCTCACGCCGGCTGTGCGCTGCCCATGCGCGTGGAATAGCGCTAGTCGCAGGCCGCGCGCGCGCCTACCACGCAAGGCAGCTTTCGCGCAGTCGCGGGCCGACCGGTCTGGTTCGACTTGGCTCGGCTCGCGCTCGCAGTTCGGCCGGTCCAATTCAGTCTGGCTCGGCTCACGTTCGCGGTTCGGCTTGGTCTTTGCAGGCGACACGTGTCTGGTGCCTGTCACGCCGCCCTCCGCCGCTCGCCGGCCGACTTCTTTTTTTTTTTTTTTTTCATCTCCGTCCTCTGTAATCTGTAACAAAGTGCTCTTTTCCGATTTTCGTATCTTTTGATCCGCAGTTCGGATCGATATGATTTCTTCGGCAAAGTTCTAAATCGTGTTACGGGCTACGTCTTAGTATTTTTTTCATAATTTTTTGCTTGACTACCGGATGGGTTAAGAGCGTCGGAAGTTGGCTTACCGTTCTCGGACGATTCTCGGATTTCCGTCTCCAGGTTGAGATCTCGGCCAAACTTTTCCACAGATCGTGCGTACAGTTGTTACTAGGTGAATATCTCGGCATTTTAGGACTCGATTCACAAAAGAAAAGCTAAGATCTGAGAAATGTCGTTCAAAACCTTACCTCGCGAGACGTTCTTGGATCTTGACGGAGCGTCGGCCTCGTTAGCCTCTCAGTCCTTGCACAAGTCTCGTCTGAAGATGGATTCCGACGGTGGTCCGATAAACTTCGCGGCTGATTTCTCTCTGTTTTCTCTCTAACTCTTTTTCTTTCGCAAGGGATCTAGCGAGGTTTTCCTGAGACACCTATTATGGCTAGAGGGGCAAAATGACGTTTTTTTTTTTTGGCGTTACAAACTCTCCCCTCCTTAGGAACTTTCATCCCCGAAAGTTGAAATCTCTTGGAAGAGTTCGGGGTAAGCTCTCCTCACGTCCTCTTCTCGTTTCTAGGTTGCCTCTTCCTCACGGTGGTTACCCCATGAGACCTTTACCAAGGAAATATCTTTGTTGCGCAACCGCCTAGTGTCTCGAGCCAAAATTCTACTAGGCTTCTCCTCGTAAGACAGATCTTCCCGAAGAGGAAGCATCTCATGCTCGATTACATGAGTAGGGTCTGGAGTGTACTTTCGCAGCATGGATACATGGAACACATTGTGCACGGCGGCAAGGTTCGGTGGCAGAGCAATTCTGTAAGCCACAGCCCCAACTCTTTCCAGAATCTCGAAGGGGCCTATGAACCTTGGGCTTAATTTTCCCTTCTTTCCGAACCTCAACACCCCCTTTACAGGGGCTACCTTCAAGAACACGTGGTCACCCACCTCAAATTCGAGGTCCCTTCTACGCACATTTGCATAGCTTTTCTGTCGGCTCTGTGCAGTGAGTATCCTCTGCTTGATTTTCTGCACCGCTGCGTTGGTGACCTGAACCAACTCTGGCCCCATTAGTTGCTGCGTGCCTACTTCTTCCCAAAACACTGGTGTTCGACACCTACGCCCATACAGTGCCTTAAAGGGGGCCATCTAGATGGTCGCCTGATAACTATTATTGTAAGCAAACTCCATCAAAGGTAGATGTTCGTCCTAGCACCCAGAGAAATCTAGGGAACAGGCTCGCAACATATCCTCTAAAGTCTGGTTCAGCCTTTCGGTCTGCCCGTCCGTTTGAGGATGGAACACTGTACTAAACCTGAACTGAGTTCCTAATGCTTTATGGAGACTTTTCCTAAACTATGAGGTGAACCTGGTGTCCCGGTCTGATACTATGGACACTAGTACACCGTGCAGGCGTACTATCTTCTTTATATACAGCTGAGCCCACCGATCCACTCGATATGTGAACTTTCCTGGAATGAAGTGGGCCGTCTTGGTCAGTCTATCTATAACTACCCAGATGACGTTGAAACCCAGCTTTGTCTTTGGTAAACCCAAGACGAAATCCATACAGACTGCTTCCCATTTCCACTGAGGAACGTTAAGGGGCTGTAGCAATCCCGCTAGGCGCTGCCTCAGGGCCTTTACCTGCTGGCAGGTCAGGCAACGGCTTACGAAATCCACTATGTCCCTCTTCATTCCAGACCACCAATAGTATCTTTTCAGATCCTGATACATCTTCGTACTTCCAGGGTGGAACGTATAAGATGTATCGTGGGCTTCGGTCATGATATCTTTTAAGATTCTCTTGTCTCGGGGAACGCACAGGCGGTTTTGCCATAGCAAGCCCCCGTCTGAGTAGATAGAATACCCTACTTGTCTTTCTGTCTCAGTCTGACTCCACACTTTACTTAGGTGTTCATCAGACCTCTGAGCGTCGATAATTTTCTTTTGTAGGGTGGGCTGTATGGTTAACTGTGCCATCTGAACAGTACCACCTTTAACCACCACGTCTATCCCAGCCCTCTTCATTTCATCCTGCAGTCTTTCCTGTGTGGTGATCATCACAGAAGTATGCACAGCCTTCCTGCTCAATGCATCAGCTACAACGTTGGCTTTGCCTGGATGGTACAGAATCTCTATGTCATAATCCTTTACCAGTTCCAACCATCGCCTTTGTCTCATATTGAGCTCCTTCTGCGTGAACAAGTACTTGAGGCTCTTATGATCAGTAAAGACTTGTACTTTTTCCCCATACAGGTAATGTCGCCACGTTTTTAGAGCAAATACTACCGTTGCTAACTCGAGGTCATGCGTGGGGTAGTTTCATTCATATTCCTTCAGTTGTCGAGAAGCATACGCTATCACTTTACCCTTCTGCATGAGCACACACCCTAACCCTTTCCCTGATGCATCACTGTACACCACGAGATTACCAGACCCGTCTGGAACTGTAAAGACTGGTGCGGTTACCAACCTCTTCTTGAGTTCCTAGAAACTCTGTTCGCAGGCTGGAGTCCAAGCAAAGGGCTTGCCCTTCTTGGTTAGCTGAGTTAGCGCTAAGGAAATTTTGGAGAAATCCTAGACAAATCTTCTGTAATATCTAGCTAGCCCCAGAAAACTCCTCACCTCCGTGACTGTGGTCGGCTTTGGCCACCTCATCACTGCTTCTATCTTAGCTTGGTCTACTGTGATCCCCTTGCTTGACACCACGTGACCCAAAAATGCTACTTGAGACAACTAAAACTCGCACTTGGAGAACTTGGCATACAACTGCTGGTCTCTCAGTATTGTCAAGACTTTTCTTAGGTGTTTTTCATGATCTGCCTCTGTCTCAGAGTATACCAGAATGTCGTCGATGTACACTATGACGAAAGTGTCTAAGAATTCCTTAAACACCCTGTTCATTAGTTCCATGAAAACTGCTGGTGCATTGGTAAGGCCAAAGGACATAACGAGGAACTCGTAATGTCCATAACGACTTCTGAAGGTTGTCTTGGGTATATCCCCTTCTCTGACTCTCAACTGATGATACCCCGACCTTAAGTCGATTTTGGAGAAAACTGTTGCTCCCTGTAGCTGATCAAACAGGTCGTCAATTCTCGGGAGGGGGTACTTATTCTTTATGGTGACCTTATTTAGTTCCCTGTAATCAATACACAACCGCATGGATTCGTCCTTTTTCTTGACAAACAGAACAGGGGCTCCCCAGGGTGATACACTGGGTCGGATGAAACCCTTATCCAACAACTCCTGTAACTGTTCCTTCAACTCCCTGAGTTCTGCAGGTGCCATCCTGTAAGGTGCCTTGGAGATCGGCACAGTTCCTGGTTCTAAATCGATCCCAAAATCGACTTCCCTAGCTGGGGGCAAACCTGGCAGATCCTCTGGAAAGACATCTATGAACTCCCTGACGATGTGTACTGATGAGGTTATTTGTTTGTTACCATTGTCTAGGGTCACGCTGGCTAGAAATGCACTTGCGCCACTACGAATCAACTTCTTAGCCCTTAATGATGTTATGACGCTTGAAGTTCCTTTAGGAGTGGCTCCCTTGTAGGTAAAGTTGTCCCCTGACGGGAGCTTGAGAGTCACTATTCGAGTCTCGCAATCTATCAAAACGCGATTCTCACCTAGCCAATCCATACCCAATATGACATCGAAGTCTTGCATGCTCAACACTATCAGTGTAGCTTCGATGACACGTCCTGAGATTGTTACACCACCTCCCTTACCCCTATGGATAGCTAGCAACAGCTCGTGAGCAGGGGTGGACACGGATAGGGTAATCTCTAATAGTTCTTTCTCTAGGTGTGCTAGCTCTACAAACTCCTCAGATACGAACGAATGCGTTGAACCCGAATCAAACAATACTAAAGCAAGATGGCCAAACACGGGTAGCGTACCTGTTACAACTGCGTCAGGCTGGTCAGCTTGCCTAGCTGTTGTTGCATGGGCTACAGCTCGCCCCTGCTGATGTTGAGCACCCTGGCCCCTCTGATGCTGTACTGTAGGCCGGTTGATACGCCGATCGTTCCTCTGAGGGCAATCTACTGCAAAGTGTCCTACCTAGCCGCATCTGTAGCATAGCAGGCGTCTGTTCCTGCTCTACATTCCCCCGTGTGAGGATGCCGACAATTAGGACAAAGGGTCATGTTCCGTACTGGGGCTCTTCTTCGTTTATCAGTGCGGCCACGGGGCGGTCTACCTGTTCTGGGGTGGCTAGGGTCTGTCCCCTTTCCCTGGGCTGTAGTGTGGGACGATTGTGCTATTCCCAACTGTAGCTTGTCGGTGCAGGACGCGTCGAGCAGGGTCGCCACCTGAAGGGCTTTCGGATAAACGAAGGATGACTGGGATGCCACATTCCCCCTTAGTTCCTCCCTCAGGCCAGCAATAAATCGTTCGCCCTTCAACTCATCCGAACTAACATAGGTTGGAGAAAACCTTGCCAACCTATTGAACTCCAAGTCATATTCTTCCACTGATCTGTCTCCCTGTTTCAGTTCGAGGAATGCTGCCTGCATTTTCACTCTGGCAGTGATTGGGTAATATTTGTGGAGGTAGGCATCTTTAAACTGACACCAGGTAATAAACTCTCCTTGTGGTATAATGGTCTTCTAGGCACCCTTCCACCAGAAGTGCGCCTCTTCTTTCAACATGTACGTTCCACAATGGACTTGATACTTTGGCGGACAGTTCATAAAATGGAAGGCCGTTTCTATGGCCTCTAGCTAATTCTCAGCGGCAATGGGATCCACTTTGCCTCCATCAAAGGAAGGCGGTTTGTGCCTCTAAAAATCTCTTAGGTAGCGGGACTCCACAGTCATAGTCCCTGTATCTTTGGCCCCTTGCTCGGCTGACTGATTCGCCATTATAGTTTGTATCATTTGGTTCGTGAGGGCCTGATTTTCCATCGAGGTCATCATGAACGTCTGAAACATCTCTGTCGTGGGCATGACTAACGGCTGGTCTAGTGGGACTGTTGTACCAGTGGTTGGAACCGATGGGGCCTCCTCGGAGAAGGGAGCGGTAGGGGGTGTATCGAGCAGCTTCGGGCCTTGGCCCTCATTCGGCGTCTTTTACTTCTTGATGGCTGTGGTACGGTCCCCTCGCTAGTTTGGGGCGTATCCCCAACCTCCTCTTGAAATTCAGGTTGTTCCACTTCAGGCATTGGAACCGAGGTTTCTTGAACTTCCTCTCTTCTTCCCCTTCTGGGTCCGGGCCCTACATATGGTTCTCGTCTCTTTGGTGCCATTATCTACCACAATAGAAAGAGGACTATGGTTATAATTCATTCGTAGCACATCTCCTAGGTAATGTGCGATTATAATGTTATAGTCGATCATGGTATACTCTATAAATACTAGCTTAACCTTCATCTCTATGTTTCCATCGCGTGAGAACGTCTGGTCGTGAGCGGCATGTGTTTGACGAGTGAGGTCACAGAGGACACGACTCTCTATCCTAAGTGTCTACAGGACCTAGAACCCGACTGCTCTGATACCAAGTTTGTCACGACCCAATAGTTTACTACGGGTCGTGACTAAGAACGACACACACATGTACGAAATAGTTTAAAAATGAGATAGAGAAAATCCTTAAATTTCAATAAAGTTTTTAAACAACAGACAAACAAAACATTTGACAGTTTGGAAACAAATATCGAAAGACTGCAAATACAAAGTAAAGACCGGACTGACGCCCCGGGACAGGCCATTCCTCTGTGACAATCCCCGTCTCCATCACGCCCGCCCCTGACCGACGCCTCGCGCTCCTGAAAAAGGAAAACATAGCAAGGATGAGTATAAAAATTATACTTAGTAAGCCACCTACTTGTAGGCTCTCTTCGCATCCTTATTTTAGCAGGTTCTCACGGTCTCTTGATCCAGTTCTAGGACATCTAGTTTTGATCATAACCCCTTGGAGCTCGCCCCTTGGGTTTCACCGGTTCATCAACCTTTCATTAGACACCTAGAGGTTCCTTACGCTTAACTAATATGGTCGGTATCTCTCTATGAGGCGCTACCTCGACATGGCTATCTGGGACTACATGGTATCTAGCCTAGGGGTGTGGTGAATACCTCCTAAGCCCATGTGGTCCTCCTATGGGGGGCGCGACCCAACCCGTTCCCATGCAGCTAATGGGCTGTACGACATGGGGACACATTTCCCATGTGAAATGGCTAAGAGCAGTAAGGACTGGTCAGGAACCTTTGGTTCTCCCACGAAGCTATAGATACCGTCCTCACACTAGCAATTTATGAACACTCTTATGGTATCTTGTTGCCGTGGTAATTCCGCTAAGTTCCTAGGGGAAGGTTAAGTCTGGTTTAGAGCGACTTATCGCTTCTAATAGCAATTCCCTAATATTATCATAGAGTTGGGCCATAGAAAATAACAGAGCATGCATGCAACCAGCTTGTAACGTCATAATGTATAATTCATGTAAACTAAGCACGCAGGCTCAACGGGGCGATGGCCTCCATCAAGCACCCAGAACACGAGGTTCGCGCTCAATGGGGCGAAGTCATCCATCAAGCACCCGGAACGCAGAAGGCACAATTCTAATCATAAATTAAAGGCATACATACGTACAGCGGAAGCTTAAAGCAAACAAGCAAGACTTAGATATTTCACCCAATACACTCATAATAATCAGCTATCTAATCCCATTCATGGAGAGCTAATCTGGGGCATAATTACTAGCATGCATGCAATCCTAGTGAATCCTACAAGTATTCCTTCCTAAATACCGGGTGGTAACTTACCTGGTTGACGCGTGCCCTTTCGCTAGCGTTTCTCTGCCCGTGAGATGTCCAAAAATACTGATTTCCTTAAGTTAGATCCCTATTGACATGTAAACAGTATTAGAACTGGAACCGGGACAAAAATCGGGCAAACAGAGGGCAACCGGGCCAAAATGGCCCATCCACGCGCGTCACGCGCCGACTGTGCGCTGCCCACGTGCGTGGAATAGCGCCAGTCGCAAGCCGCGCGCGTGCCTACCACGCGCGGTAGCTTCCGCACAGTCGCGGGCCGATCGGTCTTGTTCGACTCGGCTCGGCTCGCGCTCGCGGTTCGGCCGGTCCGATTCAGTCCGGCTTGGCTCGCGTTCGCAGTTCGGCTTGGGCTTTGCAGGCGACACGTGTCGTCACCTCGCTGGAGCTGCGTTGCTCCGGCCGACAGTCGACGAGTGTCTGGCGCCTGTCACGCCGCTTTCCGCCGCTCGCCGGCCGACTTTTTTTTTTTCATCTCCGTCCTCTGTAATCCGTAACAGTGCTCTTTTCCGATTTTCATATCTTTTGATCCGTAGTTCGGATCGATATGATTTCTTCGGCAAAGTTCTAGATCGTGTTACGGGTTACGTCCTAGTATTTTTTTCATAATTTTTTGCTTGACTACCGGATGGATTAAGAGCGTCGGAAGTTCACTTACCGTTCTCAGACGATTCTCGGATTTCTGTCTCCGGGTTGAGATCTCGGCCAAACTTCTCCACAGATCGTGCGTACAGTTGTTCCTAGGTGAATATCTCATCATTTTAGGACTCGATTCATAAAAGAAAAGCTCAGATTTGAGAAATGTCGTTCAAAACCTTACCTCGCGAGACGTTCTTGGATCTTGACGGAGCGTCGGCCTCGCTAGCCTCTCAGTCCTTGCACAAGTCTCGTCTGAAGATGGATTCCGACGGTGGTCCGATAAACTTCGCGGCTGATTTTTCTCTGTTTTCTCTCTATTTTCTCTCTAACTCTCTTTTTCTTTTGCAGGGGATCTGGCGAGGTTTTCCTGAGACCCCTATTATGGCTAGAGGGGCAAAAATGACGTTTTTGCCCCTTAGTTGACTTAGCCCCTTTTTTTTTCTTTTTTTTTTTTTTTGGCGTTACAGGTTTGTGATGTCCCACATTGGTTGGGGAGGAGAACAAATCACCCTTTATAAGGGTGTGGAAATCTTCCCCTAGCAGACGCGTTTTAAAGCCTTAAGGGGAAGCCTGAAAGGGAAAGCCCAAAGAGGACAATATCTGCTAGCGGTGGATCTGGGTCGTTACAAATGGTATCAGAGCCAGTCACCGAATGATGTGCCAGCCTTCTCGCTGTTTCTCGAAGGGGGGTAGACACGAGGCGGTGTGCCAGTAAGGACGCTGGGCCCCAAAGGGGGGTGGATTTGGGGTCGGTCCCATATCGATTGGATAAGGGAACGAGTGCCAGCGAGGACGCTGGGTCCCGAAGGGGGGTGGATTGTGATGTCCCACATTGGTTGGGGAGGAGAACAAATCACCCTTTATAAGGGTGTGGAAACCTTCCCCTAGCAGACGCATTTTAAAGCCTTGAGGGGAAGCCCGAAAGGGAAAGCCCAAAGAGGACAATATCTGCTAGCGGTGGATCTGGGTCGTTACAAAACGAACCGACCTGACCCGCGGCTGCATGAAGCAGTCCGCGCATTGCAGTCTAGCGTGCGGCCTGCGACTGGCGTCCTTTCCCACGCTTGGCTGGCGCGTGAGATACTTATTTTTCATCCGTTTGCCGCCTGTTTGCCTAATTTTTGTCCCAATTCCAACTCTAATAATGTTTTTATGTGAATAGGGACCTAAACGAGAAGAATCAATATTTTTGCACATCTTACGGGCATAGAGACGCTAGCGAAAGGGCACGCGTCAACCAAGTAAGTCACCACACGGAACTTATGAAGAAATACTTGTAGGAATCGCTTTGGTATGCATGCATGCTAGACTAATTTCCTTAGTTGATTAGATTTTTCCATGTTATGAGCTTAGGTGGCAAAGTACATGTTCTATGATAAGTTAAACATGTTTTATGCTTTTGCTTAGTATGTAACTGTTTATGCATCCTGAAAGGAGGATGGAAAAATTGTGAACTTTACATTCCGGGTGCTGATCGATGTTATCGCCCCGTTGAGTATGATTGCCTATTTTTGCATAAACTGTATAATGTATATGATTCTTGATGTTTGCTCCCTCTTGATAATGTTTAGGAAACAATTATAAGAATAAGCCTAGGGATTCATGATTAGAGTGACAAGTCACTGAGCCTAGATCAATCCCTCCCCTAGGAGCTTAGCAGATCACCACGGTAAACGTAGTACCTTAGGGATGCTCTTAGGCTGCTAGTTGTCTGAACGATGCCTATAGCTTCTTGGGAGGACCAAGGGTCCTGATCAGTTCTTAATGCTCCTAGCCGTTTCGCATGGAAAATATGTCCTCACATCGTATAGCCCATTAGCTGCATGGAAACGGGTTGGGTCGCGCCCCCTTGGGGGGGACTATTATGGGCTTAGGAGGTATTCAGCACACCCCTAGGCAAGATACCATGTAGTCTCAGTTAGCCATGTAGAGGTAGCGCCTCGTAGAGAGATACCAGTCAGTCTAGCTTAGCATATGGAAATCTTAGGTATTAAATGAGAGGATGGAGAACAATAGAAGTTCCAAGGGACAACCCCCCGGGACATGCTTTCCTCTATGACAATCCACATCCCTCAACGCGCCCTCTCTTGACCCAACGCCTCACGTACCTGAAAAAGGAAGATATAACAAGGATGAGTATAAATATTATACTTAGTAAACCACCTACTTGTAGGCTCTTTTCGCATCCTAATCTTAACAAATTCCCACGGACTTTACTTTGGCTCTAGGACATCTAGTTTTAGTCTTAGCTCCTTGGGGCTTCTTTGGTTCTTTGTCCTTTCATTTAAACCCTAAGAGTTCTCTTATGCCAACCTATGTATGATTGATGCCATACGAGTAGTTACCTCGACATGGCTCTGAGACTATCTGGTATCTTGCCTAGGAAGTGAGCTGCAACCCCCTAGACCCATGACAGTCCCCCTATTCGGGGAGAGATACCCCATTAACCCATCCAGCTAAATGGTCTATACGACGTGGGCACACGTTTTTCATGCAGTCGGATTCTGATTAGGAACCCCCTAGTCCCCCACGAAACTAATACCAATCACATACAAGCAACCTAAGGGTACTCTAAAGGTGGTTCGTATGCCGTGGTGGTTTGTTAGGTTCCTAGGGAGAGGGTTAGGTTTATACTTAGTGACTTGTCACTCTAACCACAAAACCCTAGACTTATCGTTACATTGGTTCATGAAAGCTAACTGAATATGCAAACAGCTATATTAGCATCATCATACATAATTCATGTAAAAATAAATAACATGCTCAGCGGGGCGATAACATCCATCAAGCTCTCGGAGCGCAAATTCACAAGTTCCCATCCTTCCTTCAGCATTAATTAAACATATATATATAGAGAGAGGAAGCTTAAAACAAAATTGCAATACTCAAATAATTCTCATAATACTTAACATAATACATCCAATACTCAGATAATTCTCATAATACTTGACATAATACATTACTCTTAACAATCAAATTACCTACATTCAATCGTGGAAGGCTACCACCTAAGGTAATTAAACTAGCATGCATGTATAACCAAGCGACTCCTACAAGTATTTCTTCCTAAAGTTCGTGTGACGACTTACTTGGATGACGCGTGCCCTTACGTTAGCGTTTCTACCCAATAAGCATGTCCAAAAATACTGATTTTCCCCATTTAGATCCTATTTCATATAAAAGTAGGGTTAGAATTGGAATCAGAAGGAAAATAGGGAAAACAGGAGTCGAACAGGATGAAAACGAGCTTACATGCGCTAGCCACACGCTGGTACAAGCTCACTCGCAAGTTCCACGCGCGCGCGCTTTTTGCAGCCGTGGGTCATCGGTTTAGTTCGGGTGCGGTTGTTCAGGTGGACCGCGGGTCGGTGCGGTTCGTTTCATTGCGTAGGTACCGGGTCGGCTGAGGACGCGGGTCAGGTTGACGCTGCCGCTGACGCGTGTCGCTGGAAGGCTGGAACCGCGTCGCTCCAGGCGGTGTTTGACGTGTGTCTGGTGGTTATCAGTGCACGGGAGACCTTTCGCAGGTTGATAATAAACTTTAGCACTTTATTCCCAAAGGAAGATCTCAGATCTACAAGGGATCATTCGAGATCTTACCTTGCGGAGTTCTCTCGAATCTTGACGGAAGATGGAACCTCAACTACACGAGTCCTCATTTTCTTCAAGAAGACGTTCCAGTGTGTAAGTCTTGGTCGAGAGTGAACTTTGATGATGGTCTCCGACGAGAAGTCCGGCGGTTTACTTTTCCCTCTCAAGTTTTTTTCTCAACTTTCTTTCTCACACTTTTCTCTTTTGCAGGTGCTCTGTGTAAAATCCTCAAGACCCCTATAATGGGCTGAGGGGCAAAATGCCCCTTTTGCCCCTCTGACTTTGACCGACTTTTTTTTTTTTTTAGCGTTACCGTCTAAGATTAGAACCAGACGTCCTAGAGCCAATGAGAAACCCGTGTTTGATTGTTAAGCTTAAGATGCGATGAGAGCCTACAAGTAGGTGACTTACTGGGTATAATTTTATACTTATTCCTGCTATATATATATTTTTTTTAGGTACGTGAGGCGTTGGGTCGAGGTAGGGCATGATCAGAGGGGCAGATTGTCACAGAGGAATGCATGTCCTAAGGCATCAGTCTAGTCTTTTCTTTTGCATTTAGATTTTCATATTTTTGTTCTTGGAACTTTCATTTGTTTGAATCTTTGTATTGCAACTTTATTTGAAATAAATGATTTCGCCTTTATACATTTTCAACTGTTTTCTTTGCATTCACATTGTCATTTTGAGTCATGACTCGTAGTAAAATATTGGGTCGTGACAGAATGAGATGTACCCTATACCTTATTTACATGTTATTTCATAATGCAATGTTATGTTACACTATGGTTATGTGAAGTTTGCTATGATTATGTAATGGTATGAGTATTATGTGATACATGTACTTTCCATACCTTATGCCATGTATATGAACATACCATGTTCATATTATGCCAATGAGACATCTTTGAGCCATGTATGATATTAATGAGACTAATGCCATGTATATGCATGCATGTTTCATAGGAGAGTTATGTTATGAATAAAATGCAAGATTATGTGCATCATAATCATATAATATGTTTTTGAAATACAGGATCTCATGTATATTGTATGTCACGAGCATGAGATATTTCCCTAGTATATTTTATATAGACAAGTATACCATGATACGATATGTATTTCTTTCCTTCCGTTAGTTTTCAGTAGTGTGAGCATGCGCTAGCCTGTAGTCAAACCTAGAGGGTATGCGAGCCTGCCTAGTGGGTTCATGTGCGCATGCACGAATGTGTGTAGAGAATTACTGAACATCCAACCCTCTAAGAAAATAAAGTAGAGCCCAAAAAAAGAAGATAAGTTCCACCA
Organism: Cucurbita ficifolia; assembly: GCA_033971965.1. Classification (NCBI taxonomy): domain Eukaryota; kingdom Viridiplantae; phylum Streptophyta; class Magnoliopsida; order Cucurbitales; family Cucurbitaceae; genus Cucurbita; species Cucurbita ficifolia. The sequence goes on along the minus strand of CM066967.1, from coordinate 6,526,374 downwards.
TGTACCATGATTGCATGTGAATGCATTTCACAACACAAACAGTGAGACTACTTATTGAGTACTTTAAAATACTCCAGCCACATTTTCTATTTTTTTTATATAGGTAAGACAATCATGTGTGGATGATAGTGGCACTATAGAAGTCATGGAAATAAAGTTACTATAGTTTGTATTTTTACTTTTTAAATTGTAGCTCTTAAGTGAGTTCATAAAGTTACGATAGTTTGTATTTTTACCTTTAAGTTGTAGCTCTTAAGTTAGTTCATAAAGTTACTATAGTTTGTATTTTTACCTTTAAGTTGTAGCTCTTAAAGTAGTTCATAAAGTTACTATAGTTTGTATTTTTACCTTTAAGTTGTAGCTCTTAAGTTAGTTCATAAAATTACTATAGTTTGTATTTTTACCTTTAAGTTGTAGCTCTTAAGTTAGTTGCATTTCTTTAAAATTCTTGTTAAGAGTGTTGTTCCTATTTGTTTTAATTTCACTATCTTATGCTACATTCTAATTATAAAAGAATTTCACAAAGCCTATAACAACATTTAAAGTAAATTGTTTTAAATGTTTCGCACTTACTATAACATATCAACATCCACACATAAACATTTAAACACTAAACACTAAACACCAGAAATTAAGTTAAAAATTCAAATAACTTCGCTTTCATGAATGGACACGTACAAATAAAATGAAAGCCAGCCAACAATAATTAGGCCTCCATGAAAAATCAAACAAATTTCCTGGTCAAAATTTTGGAAGGGGCCTTCCAAAACAAAGCAACAAAACCCATGGGAAAGAACTTGGAAAGATTGTGGCGATAACCCCAAATATTCTTCAACAATTCCACATACAACGGCATTTGAATTATTATAAACATCGTCACTGGAAAAAACGTCGCCAAATACAACAAACTCACCGTCCACTTCATCTCCTCCGACTTCACTGTCAGCACGATCGTCAATGCAAATGCCATCATCGTGGTTGCCACCGATAGGAACAGCAATTGAAATCCCATCGACAATTTCAGCGGCAAAGTGTGAAGAAAATCATCCATCTTAAACGACGACGTTAGAACAGAGAGAAACAGAACCAATGATGTGAGCGCCGAGGCGAGGCCGATGATGTCCATTATGGTGAAGACGATGTAGATGGGTTCAGTGAGGAGGACTGGAGAGCCTGTCTTGCTGTTGAGGCCGCCAGGGACAGTGTAGGCGGCGGCGAAGACGACGGTGGAAATGAGGACGGCGACAGCAGAACACGACTCAGAGGTTTTCTTCAGCCATTCTTTCCCTTCCTCGAGCATTTTGCTATGCGTCTTCTCAAAGAACTCACGAGCCGTCCATTTCATCTTGCTGTGATGCATCGTGTAGAGCGCAGGGATCTGACTTTGCACGCGTTCATACCATTTGAGCTCTTGTTGAAGTTGCAGAGCAGGGCCATGAGTCCCACCGCTGTAGAATTTCGTGATACCCACATGGTGCAGTGCGGTGAATCCCATGTCGTCAATTCTAGTGATGAGCCTCGCCATTATTAATCTTCGTTTCAAAATCCAATCGAAGATATTTTTCCGGCGATGTGCGATAGCCACGTGAAGGATGTTTCTGTCGTGTAATGTCAGGTAATCGACGGCCTGAGGGTGCGCTTGGAAGATCTCGTCGACGATCTCGATAATTCCGTTGGCGGCAGCGAGGAGGAGAGGGGTTTCATGGTGATCATTGTATTCGAAGTCTGGGATTTCCCCTTGGTTGTTAATGGGTAAAGATTGGATTTTTAAGATATCGAGTTTTTCATCTTCGTCGGAACGAGAGATTCCAGTGGAGTCGATTTCGGTGGTGTCCGGTGTCACTTTGGTTTTGCGCCATGAATTATCGATTTGAGCAAGCTTGTTGGTGATGGTTACGACTAATTTGTGCTGTCGCTTTTTCTTATACAACTCTTTCCATTGTGGCCATCCTGTAGACATTAAAATTATTAACTAAGCGTCAGAATATTTGCTCAAACTACGAATCTAAATAATAACTTATAAACATTAACATAATCAAATATATTATAATAGATATTTATTTATAATAAAGGATTAAATAATAGAGATGTTTACCTATAATAAAATATTAAATATAACCATAAATTAAGATGAACTTGAAGAGAGAATATATATACCTAAAAAGATAAATCTCCAAAACATCCATCTCAAACATCCTACAAAATATATCCCTGCAAAATTCATAAACTTACAAAAATTACCACAAAGTTTAAATTGAAAAAAGAAGATTTTTGGGTAAAAATTGAAAAAAGAATTGTAAAATTAAGAACAATTTAAGTTTACAATGATACGATATTGCCCACTTGAACATAAGCTCTCATTACTTTGTCTTGGACTTCCCAAAAAGACATCATATTATATTAATGAGATTGTTTCTTACTTATAAATGCATGATCATTTCTTAAATTAGAGTCAACGTGGGACTCCCTCAAAACACTTACAAAAATTACGTGGGCGATTACTGTGGGTTCCTGCTTCTAAATCGCCTTTCTTCTTATTTTTTAAGCAGCAACTTTGAGAGGCATGGTTTTTGGAAGACTCAAAATTTGAGTGCTTGTAATTGTAAATGTCCTCATTAGGAAGCACTGTGATATATATATATATATATATATAAAGAAGAGAGTAATTATATATGATTATTTAATTAATAAATCATTTATTATTTTAATACATGTGTAAAAAAGAATATAAAAAAGAAGAGAAGGGTTACGAGTATAGATAAACGATTCAAAGAAGGTGAGGGAGGATCCGCTATGGAAAGCGAGGGGCATGTTAGCCAAGACTTGAAGAGCCGTTTTGCCTTCTGGATCATTCATTTCCAACAGCGACTTGTCGAACTCAGCCAGTTTCAAAACAACCTCTGAAATCAAACCACAACTAAATATTTCAACAATGTATTTGAAAACACAAATAAGAAAGGGGAAGGGAAAGGCAAAGGCAAAGGCAAAGGCAAACCAAATTTCTGGCTCTGAATCACTGCATGAACAAGCGGTTTATTGTTCCTTGTAGTCCAATTCCTAGGCGATCGAGACAGGTAATCCTCACAGTCCTCCAAGATGAACTCAACAATGTCAAGATGCCCACATCGAGCCGCTCTAAACAGAGGAGTTTCCCCATAAATATTCTCCGTTAACAGATCCTCTTTATTGTAATCAACTAGAACCTTCACGGCCGCCAAATTCCCAATTGTGGCAGCTTCATGCAACGGCGTGTTTCCAGCACTGTTCCTCCAAAAATCATCCCGCACTGTGGAAATCGCCGCCAGCAAACTCTTCAACGGCTGTTCTTCTCCGCTGTACACCGCCAGATGCAACGCCGTGTCTTTGCTGGTGGTCATTGGAAAAACGATTTTCATTTCCTCTTTTAATTCTTCTTGCACAGTCTTCCATTCCTCTTTGATCACTGCCTTGTAAAGGCCTCGCATTACGTCGAACAGACTCATTTTTTTATATCTCTCTCTGTTTCATTTCAACCATATCACAGGGTTCATATATATATATATATATGTTCATAAAGATTCATAGCATTTTGCTTTGCTTCTTCAAGCCGTAAAGCCTTGATTCTGTGGCTTAAATAAAAGTGAAAGTGAAAGAACATGTTTCTCTCCTTTTTCTTTTCCTTTTATCACTAACAAAGTTTAGGTGAAAAAATATTTTAAACTTTTTTTTATAAGTTGATGTTCTTCAAACAATCTATTCTTTGGTTGCCTTCACACTCAACTCTTTTTACTTATATATGCAAATGATCGCATTATACTTTTGTTTAAATTATTGTACAATTAAGTTTTAATCAAACAGAAGTGAATTATAAGAAAGAAAAAAGTTGTTCCTTCTCAATACATATGTAACTTCTTTTAAAATAAAAAATACTTTAGGATATTGAACTCCTACTTTTTATATCGCGTATTCCATATGCATCTTGGATATTGTTCTTGGATTTGCTTGTGGGAGAGATTAAAATACCTCTGTACTTTCTCTTCAAAAATATTAACTTTAAAATGTTTCAATAATACCTTTTTAAACTAAAAATATATATATAAAAAATATGTTTATGGTTAGTTGTGGATGAAAATTGTCGATAATTTATTTTAAAAATACACTTAAATTAGGTTGGAGACGACATGTGAGGCTTATCTATGATACCTACTCAAGAGTCCGCTCCTGACCTCGACCATATCCTTATTTACCTGAAAAACATATATAACATAGAGGGAGTATAAAGACTTAGTAAGTACTAAGTAGTCTACCTTAGGCTCTTAATCGTACTCTTAAGGTGTGCTAGAATACCACACTTATTTTTTGGTCTTGTCATTGTCCTTAGATCTCATTCTTGGTTCTTGTTTCGTGAGTGGTATCTAGTATACTTCATGTCTTGGAAAACTTAGACTTGGATACTTTGTTGCGTGGGTGTGTGATAGGCTTACTTAATACATGTTCATGAGGTAGCTCCAGATTGCTTAAAAATCAAGGACTTACTTGGAGCACATCCTAACTTGCCTAGAGCTTATCATGAGATAGCAACCTGATTGCTTAAGAACTCACGTTCTAACTTTGAGCTCTTCTTGGGTTAGGGTAGTGTCTTGGTTGCTTAAAAACCAAGGACTATCCTGAAGCTTAACATGAGACAACATGCTGATTACTTAAAAATCAAGTGCTAACCTTTGAGTTTTTCTTGAGTAAAGGTAGCCTTCTAGTTACTTAAAAATCATGGGTCATCCTAAGGCTTATCATGAGGTAACATTCTTATTGCTTAAAAATCAAGGATGAACCTATAACCATCTTAATTTAGAGTAACAACTTGATTGCCTAAAAATCATGGTTTAACTCATAACATAAACTTATAATACACTAAGTTCCTATTCTTAATAACCTTAAAGGCTTTGAAGGAATTCTCTAACGTGCATAATTTTTGAAGTTATTTGATAGGTGTATTCTAATCCTTGTCATGGAAATTTCATCATAGCATGCAATATTTATTAGAGAAATTATAATGTCATAATCATACTCTTTGAACATTCTAAAAGTTCTTAAATCTTTGGCAAGGGTTTATTAAGAAACTTCCTTTAAGCCTTCTTATGCCCATGATTCTTCTGTCTATCAATAACGGCATGACATTTCAATCTGGCACCAGTGACATAATTAACTTGATTTAGGTTCTAAAAGTCTTCTTATGCCCTTAACTTGGTTTAGGTTCTAAGCTTGATCCAAATAACTTTAAAATCTTAAATATATCTTTACATTCTTAGAAATAGGCCTTATTTCAAGTCTTAAGTCATTTGGAGGATGTATAAGCCTCAAAATATCTTAAAGAACTTAAGGGGCATTTTTGTCATTTTATCCCTGATTCTTTGTTTAGCCTCTAAATGTGTTCCAATGACCTTGAAACTTTACATAATCCTTAGTCATCATGAAATAAGGTCTATCATACAATTTTATGGTATTTGGAGTCATTTAGGTCTTGAACTGTAGGTAACCATCATAAGGGCATTTTTGTCATTTGACATCTTTTCTTGGTTTATCTACTTATCCTTCCCCAATGACCGCCAAATTTCATATATACCCTTAACAATCGATCAACAATAGATCCACCTTCAAACATTTGTGGATTGAACAATCTCCGCATCAAATACACTTTGTTCATAGTCGATGGTTTTGTACATGTTCCACAGCGCCTTCAGCAGATCTGACGTTGTCTTCTCCTTAATGATGTTAAACAACACGTTTCTGGACAACGTCAACCAGATAAACCCAATGCCTGCTACTCCTTGAGCTTTCGCTGCTCCGTGTTCATGGTATTTGGCTTTACCCTCAATAGGGGATCGTGAAGATCTTTCTGGTATAGACAATCTTCAATCTGCATCTTCCAGAAATCGAAATCAAATCCATCGAACTTCTCAATTCCAGTCTTTGAACTTTCCATTTTCATAGATCGTGGTGATTCTCGCCTAGCTCTGATACCATTTGTTAGGATCACACGATAACACACACTCAATCTAGATGAACACAACGAACCCGAAGAGAAAATACGGTTCAATTTAATATATATAACTTTATAGAATTGTACTGGTTGTTAGTTGTAATGGTTTTTTACTATAAATAGTCGTTTACTATATATCTCTGTATAACAACTAAATAAGTCACAAAGAAGCAACATGTTCCATAACCCAACAGAATTCATATGCATCAGAGAACAATGTTTACTAATATAATCATTAGAAGCAAGTCAATTGTAAGATCGCAAGTATGACTAAGACACACAAGTAAGGATAAGTCGATTGTAAGATCGCAAGTATGACTAAGACACACAAACAAGGATAAGGTGCCTAAGGAAGTAATTTTAATGCTCTACCAATATCTCAAAAAGATCCAAGATGCTGAAGAGGAAAAAATAACAAAAAAAAAAATAAAAAAATAAAAAATAAATAAATTGTTCAAAAAAGTTCAGATTTTCATAATAAAATATTCAAAAAGTGAAAGACTACCAAGATGCTCTTAAAGTTCATGATAATTACGAAAATGTCATTGCCTTATAAATAAAGTTGAAGGATGGACCAATAAAATTCAAAGTTCATGGAGATCCAATCGTTCACAGTCTCTTCCAATTTTAACCGCAACTAATAGACTTGGGGGCTTGAGATCTGATGATCAGAAATCAAAGGTGATCTCGGCAAGGGGTTCAATGTAGAGGATATTTTCAGTGAATTGTCTAGAAATTTTAGCTAAGAAAATTAGCTCGATTTTTGATATTTTCATGGAAACAAGCGCTGGGGCTATAAATAAGGAAATATGAAGATCATTTGGGAAAAGAATGGAAGCTCGAGGTGGCTGAATCAAGAGAATCTAACTTCTACATTATGGGTATGACACTATCTGATTTTCTAAAATCAAGAAGCTATAGTGCATCAATTAGCCTAAAATCAACTCTTAAATAAATTATTCTACAAGTTTTATGAAAGATTTGAGAGCTTAAAGTGAACCAAACGGGTTTTTCCAATTCGAGTAGGCATAGCCAACGAGGGAAGAATTTTTGAAAATCCAATCGGAGCCTATGAAGAATGTCATCCCTCTAATCTAGTTCCAATAAGTTTATGAGAGCTGGAGGATGAATTTTCGTAAAGACCACAAAAGACAAAGGGGTCAAGAACAAGAGCAATAAATGAACGTTCAAAAGGGAAGAATTTGGGGGAACTCCCAATTCTTCACCCATGGTCCTTTGAACTCAAATTAAAGGATACCATTTGAGAAGAGAAGGTTTCGTGATGATGTTGAGGGGAGGAAGTTCATATCAAGCTACCCAATAAGCCTTAAATTTGCTTACAAATAGCTAAGGAACCCGAGAGATTCAAACTCAAAATTAAGAGGATTTCACGGCTTGATGGGAAGATAAAAAATAGATTTCACGAAAGAATTGGGGCTTGATATGGTATAGATTGCCCCAACCAATAATGAGTTTGTATGGATTTACTTAAGCAAGGGTTATGTTTTCCAACAAACTTTTGAGGCTTATAAATCATAACAATTCATCCAAACACAACACTGCGTTCACATCGCATAACATTTATGTACTATTTTATAAAAGTCTAAACATACGATTTATAAAACGTGCGAAACTACGAGCACGAGTTAACATACAACATACAATTCATAATCTAACGATGGTAGGGCCATTTACTTGATTGGTCTTAGCCGGCGTTCTCCTTAATAATTTAACATAAGCTCCCGTTCCTTGATAGCGTCCCACGTTATTGCCGGTCGTCATTTCTTATTGGATCATTCGTCGCTTTTGTTAGTATTTCACAATAATAATGGCAAATCCAACTAAAAATTGTGAAATACAGCATTAAAATGATCTCTTTTACCTTAATCGAGGTCGAAAACAGGTTCGAGAGGGTCGGAACGTCGAATATTCATCCAGAAAGAAATTCTCGAGCCAAAGAAGCCATGCCGTAGCTGGAATCAAAGCCGTTTAAGTCGTCAGGAGACAGAGGTGTCGCACTGACGTGCCACGTGGCACAACCAGGAGGCGACATGTGTACAGGTAATTCCGGGTCGAGGCACGGGTCGCATGTGGGTGACGGGTTACACTTGCGGTTGGGCTGACCGCGTGTAGTGGATTGGGGGGTTGCAGTCGCGGTTGGGCTGCAGACGTCGAGGATTCTGGGTTGGGTCGAAATCTCTATGGTTTCTAGATTGGGCCGAAGGGGAGTGGGCTGTAGGTGGATCGGGTCACAGGTTTCGGTTCGCGGTGTTGGGTACGAGTTGTAGGCTATGGAGCTGGGCCGAGGCTATCTGTGGGCTGCAGGGAACTTGGGTGTGGGGCTACAGAGGATCGGGTTTGCGGTATGGGTATGACCCGGATTCGAATCTGACCTATCGGGCTTTGTCTTCTTCACCCGGATATCTGTGATTTTTCCGGCGGCTCTCTCTCTCTTCTGTGACGCTGTTCCAGCGTTCATTTTCTCCCGTTTTCTTTTGGTTTCGCGTCTTCTCTCCTCCCTCTTCCCCTTTCTCGTGTTTGTTTGGTTCGTAGGGGTCTAAAATTCCCAGATCTGAGAAGGTCCGAAAACCCGAAACTGTATCTTCTTCTTCCGACGGTGTACGACGTGTATGCCGAAACTCGTCCTTGATGTGTATATAGGCCACGGCGGTTCTTTTCGTGAAAAAACTTGGAGGTTCCGACGTCGGTACTTCTCCGTTGACGCTCGCCGATGAAGGCTTCGTGTTTTTCCTTTTTCTCTCTCGTTTTTCTCACTATGCAAGTGTTCTGAAGCGTGGCTGAAGACTGAGAATGGGAGGGGAGATCCTTGGGCTTCGGCGGGGCGCATCGTGGGTGTTGGAACAAAGAAAATAGTATAATGCTGAACTATTGATGCTGAAAATAAAAATAAAAATACACATTTATACATAATAGCCCCTATAATTTACACACAAAATATAAAGCGGAGCACGTGGGCGTATGTGGATCCACCCTTGTTTTAATACCCCACCAATTTAATGAGAGCGTCTAGCAAACACTACCATATTGCTTGTCTCTCCACGTCCCATCGCATTTTCAACACCTTTATTCCATAACATCCAAAAATGTCCATATCACATTTTCTATTTTAGGCCAAATTCTTGTGCTTCGTGAAAGGAAAGACATAATAATTAATCTCCCAAATCTGTACAATCTGCTGACAATTAAGCAAAGTGACACCCTCAAAACTTTTCTCCTCTTTTATTTGAAGCTCGAATACCAAAGAAAATAAGAACTATGAGTTCGATGCGATCGTTCCAGAATTATATCCTTGTAACTTTTTTTAAAAAATTGATACATATATACATAATACAAAATATAAGTCTGAGTTATTAAATACAAAAGCAAGATTGGGAATCGGGAACACAAAATATTAGATAACAAAAAATTAAAATAAATGACACAAAGTTTTGTAAGGAGACGTGACTCAGATTTATATTTCTCTATGGCTACACAACTCTATACTGTTCTCATTCTCAACCAACTGCTCCGTTGATATTTGAAAAAGAAAAACAACTAGAGAGATTATAAAATACTTAGTAAGTAGTTTGTTTGTAGGCTCTGGATCAAATCTATGTACTATCTAAGTACCACAACTCTAAGTTCTAAGCATTAAGTGTTGAACACAACTCTTGGTGGGAAACAGTCGCACTCTGTTTGACATTAATCGAGAAGAGATTACAAGACACTCTGTATAAACTACTGCACTTTGTATCACCTTTTTTTTTTTTTTTTTTTTGTTAAAGCTTGGTAAATGCGTTACATCATTTCATTTGCAAACATGGTATATAGTCTAATAGTTAGAATAATTGTCTTTCAAGCAACAGTTTGTTTTTCAACAGTGTTTGTAGTCCAACCGTTAGAATAATTGCCTTCTAAGCAATAGACTGGGTTTGACTCCCGGCAAACGCATTACTTTTGCGAAATAATTCCATTTTTTTCTTCCTATTTTTTCATTAAACCTTGGCAAATGCATTACATCAATTTATCTTCCAACAACATTTGTAATCCAACCGTTAGAATAATTGCCTTCCAAGCAATAGACTTGGGTTTAACTCCAGATAAACGAATTACTTTTGCAAAATAATTCCTTTTTTTCTCCTATTTTTTCGTTAAAGCTTGGCAAATGCAGTACATCACTTCATTTTTCAACAACTTTTGTAGTCCAACGGTTAGGATAATTGCCTTCCAAGCAATAGACCCAGGTTTGACTCTTAGCAAATGCATTACCTTTGCAAAATAATTCCTTTTTTTTCTTCTATTTTTTCGTTAAAGCTTGGCAAATGCATTACATCAATTTGTCTTCCAATAGCGTTTGTAGTCCAATAGTTGGGATGATTGTCATCCAAGCAGTAGACCTGGGTTCAACTCTCATATAATTTGTCTTTGGCAAACACATTACTATTTTCTTCTCCTATTTTTTCGTTAAACTTTGGCAAATGCATTACATCAATTTGTCTTCCAACAATATTTGTAGTCCAACATTTAGAATAATTGTCTTCCAAGCAATAGACTTGGGTTCAACTCTTGACAAACGCATTACTTTTGCAAAATAATTCCTTTTTTTTCCTCCTATTTTTTCGTTAAAGCTTGGCAAATGCAGTACATCAATTCATTTTCCAACAGCGTTTGTAGTCCAACGGTTAGGATAATTGCCTTCCAAGCAATAGACCCGGGTTCAACTCCTAACAAATGCATTACTTTTGCAAAATAATTCTTTTTTTTTCTTCTATTTTTTCGTTAAAGCTTGGCAAATGCATTACATCAATTTGTCATCCAATAGCGTTTGTAGTCCAACAGTTAGGATAATTGCCTTCCAAGCAGTAGACCTGGGTTCAACTCTCGTATAATTTGTCTCTTGCAAACACATTACTATTTTCTTCTCCTATTCTTTCGTTAAACCTTGGCAAATGCATCACATCAATTTGTCTTCCAACAACATTTGTAGTCCAATCGTTAGAATAATTGTCTTCCAAGCAATAGACTTGGGTTCAACTCCTGATAAACGCATTACTTTTGCAAAATAATTCCTTGTTTTTTCTCCTATTTTTTCGTTAAAGCTTGGAAAATGCAGTACATCAGTTCATTTTCCAATAGCGTTTGTAGTCCAACGGTTAGGATAATTGCCTTCCAAGCAATAGACCCGGGTTCGACTCCCGGCAAACGTATTACTTTTGCAAAATAATTCTTTTTTTTCTTCTATTTTTTCGTTAAAACTTGGCAAATGCATTACATCAATTTGTCTTCCAATAGCGTTTGTAGTCCAACGGTTAGGATAATTGTCTTCCAAGCAATAGACCTAGTGATAATAATTTAACACTCTGCCTCAGCACTAGTCCTCATTCACTACACCATGTTGAGCGGACAACGGAAGCTCTCATGTTGCCAATATTGAGCCCTTTTGTAAACAAGTCTACCACTGGGTGATATGTCTTGATTTGTTGCATCTCAATATCTTCCTTCAAGACTTTCTCTCTAATGAAATGGTAGTGCACCTCCTCATGCTTTGTTCTAGCATGAAACACGAGATTTTCTGCTAGGCGAATTGCAGATTGGTTGTCACAATGAAGTGGTATTGGATAATCAATTTTCTAGTGCCAATCTTCCATCAAGAGTTTTATCCATGTACTTTCCTGAGCTGTTCCAGCTGCTGCTCTGTACTCTAGTTCTCTAGTTAACAACGATACTGTTGGTTGTCTTTTGTTACACCAAAACATTATTCTCGAACCGAGATTGAACACATACCCGATGCTTGACCTTTGGATATCGTGATATCCTGCATAGTCAGCATCACGATATCCAACTAGCTTGCAGTGTTCATTTCTTTTGTACAAAAGACCATAATCGATTGTACTTTTGACATATCGCACGATCTGTCGTGTCGCATCCAAATGAGGCTTCTTCGAACTTTGCATGCACGGACTAATGACTCCAACTTCATTTTAAAATACATTTGGTTGGTTCATGTAGATCTCCCGGTCCAACTCTCCATGCAAGAAAACATTTTATAATAGTTGTATTGACATACTTTGGATTTGGCTTTTGGATTCTTTCTGATCGTTTGAGTTGTTGATGTGCCCTTTGTTTTTCACTAGGTTCGCTTAGTTGAGTCACTTCTTGCTCACCAATACCAGCGTCACTTGGATCTTCAGGCACATCAGCACTTAAGCAAATGTGTACAATTTACTCATCGTTTTCTGTGGTAGAATTTCTTTAATGTTGTCCAAGTTTGATAATAATACCTTCTCCGAGGGCCACCTTGCTTCCATTGCGTCACTTAGATTCTTAGTCATGTAGTTTAAGCATCCTAAATCAATGATCCAGTCATCCTCGTAATCGACATGTTCTCCCATCATTGCCATGAACGCTAGTTCATCTTCTTCTATGACACATATTACATATGCATCCTATTCCTCCTCCATCTTCTTTTTGGATGTTGCCACATTGCTTTCAATAGACTTTTTCTTGGTCCAAAAATCTCTTAACATATGACCATTTTTCCTACAATTGTAGCATTTACCTCCAAATCTCTTCACTTGAGAGTTATTGTTGTCGTTCTTTAGAGCTCTCCCTGATTGTGCAGTTCTTTGATGGCTTCTTCCTTTTTTACCATTTTTATATCCACGTTTGGTAGATGACTTATTGTTGCTCCGACTTTCACTTGTGTAGAGTGCTTCTTCTTCACCCTATAATGTGATTCCTCCCATTTGTTTAGCCATGACTTCTTGACTAGCTAACAAATTTTCAAACTCAAGAAGTGATGGTTGATCTGGCCATCCTTGTACAGCAATCACAAAACTTCTATATTATGGTCGCAATCTATGGATAATGATCCTCTTCATTCAAGCTTCTCCAATGGCGGACTTCGGGTCTAGTTCAAATAATATCTCGACATATCGACTTGACTTTGTGGAAGTACTGAGCAATCGTCATGTCACGTTGTGAAATTGATAACAGCTCGTTCTTCAGAAGTTGTAATCGTGTATCGTTCTTCTTTGAGAACAACATCACGAGCGTGTCCCATGCTTCTTCCGGTGTCTTGTCATCCCAAATATGCTCTAACATCTCTTCTCCAATTCTCGTCTTCAAGGTAAACATTGTTTTGTCTGCTTCGATTCTCCATTTGCATAAGGCGCCATTAGAATCCTCCTCTGGCGGCGTAGTTTCACTCCTGTCAACGATCTCCCAAAGGTCTTGTCCTTATAAATAGGACATCATACATGTTGCCCATGTGTTGTAGTTGTTGTTGTTGAGTTTCTTGATTCCTCCAACGATTTGGAAATCACTCATCATACTGGTTATACCTCAGTAATACCAAACAAGCTCTTTTGACACAAAATTTGTAGAGTCACAGACTACACACGACAAAAAAGAAACGCACTCACTAATAATCTCAAAAAATTGTTTTAATGTGGAAGATCAGACAGAGTTGCAACCATAGAGCATATTAAGAATTCCAAGAGATCAGACAACCTACACCAACCTCCCTCTGATACCAGATTGTTGAACTCAACTCTTTGTGGGAAATACTCGCACTCTGTATTAACACCAATTGAGAAAAGATTACAAGACATTCAGTAGAAACTACTCTAATATATGCTTTGGATTTCTTGAGATGAAAACCTTGGTAGGTTGGAGAGGTATTTCTAAACAATTTATTCGTACAATTTCTAACTATTTATTCCTAAAATACCTTAATTCTTTTCTTAAAATACTTAATCTTTATTGGTCTATATGGAGAAGAAATCATGTAACAAAGGGGGTTCTTATTTGTATAAATGGTACTTCGAACTTGGAACGAGCTTGAAGAAATTAACGATACTTCTTTATCTTTTGAGTTGTTCTGCCGGATTGGTCGTTCAAGACCTTTGGTCTCTATCCGAACCCGATGAAAAAAAGGGATCACTTCTTATGGACTCGTTGAGAATGATTCTAATCTAGTTCATGACCTATTAGAAGTAGAAGGCGCTCTGTTGGGATTGGGATCCTCACGGACAGAAAAAGATTGCAGTCGATTTGATAATGATCGAGTGACATTGCTTCTTCGGCTCGAACCCAGGAATCCCTTAGATATGATACAAAATGTAAAATACCTTAATCATTTCCTAATATATATAGGTATCTTTATTCCTACCATATCTAAATTATTTTCCTAAAATACATAGACAATGGGCTCATACAATTATTGGGTTTGACACTATTAGGCTAGTGATGATAATTTAACATTAAGTCATTAAGTCATGGTTACTCTTTCACATATTGAGCTTATTAGGTGTCACGACTGATTTTCTAACTTGAGTTAGTAACTAAGTAAAATATACTTGAAAACATAAAAGGCGAGGTAAATGAATGGTAAAAAGTTTTGCATTTAAAAAAAAACATAAATACATTTTATTGACAAATAAAAAGTAGAGTTTGAATACATTGGGTTTGGTGAAATAAAACAACCTAAAACAATAATACAGTTGAAGACCGTGTGACTTTGTATCACACCTGCTCTAGATCCGCTTCCATCCTCGACCAGCTCCATCTTGTCACCTGAAAAACATGAGAGAATAGGAATGAGTATAACAATTTAGTAAGTAGCCAACTTGCAGACTCTTAATCATGTCCTTAATATGTGTTAGGGTACCACACTCTTTCTTATAATGTTCTTTTTCTTTTCATAGTCTAGCACCTTAGTCGTGGGTTCTAAGTTATTAACCTTGGTTCTTGATTTGTAATCTTAGTTCTTCTCCTTGTTCTTGGTTCTTGAATGGTACCTAATAGTCACTATATCTTAATTCAAAACAACTTGAGATATGAATATATTGGGTCCCGTAAACAAAAAAACTTAAAACATAAAAGTAGTTTAAGAAAAGGTGTGACTTTGTATGGTACCTACTTTAGATCCACTTCCATCCTCCACCACCCCCTTCTTGTGATAAAAAAAAAATAAAATAAGAGAACTAGATTGGGTACAAGACTCAATAAGTAGCCTACTTGTAGGTTTTTTAATTGTGTCCATAGTAAATACTAGAGTACCACACTCATTTCTTCTCATATTATTGTTCTTATCTTAAGAACTTAGGTCCTTACATTGAATTTTGAGTTCATGGTTCTGACCATGGTTCTGACCTAAAGACATTATTCTAGGGTTATGAGTTCTTAAATGTGGTTCTGATTGTGGGGTTCTAGGTCATAGTTTTAAGAACTTGGATCCTGATCCTTATTCATGTTTTTATCCCTGGTACTTGGTACTTGGTTCTTATCCTTTAGATACGCTGCTTTATACTCGTGATCTTGGAGACCTATATCTTGATGTGGACCAAGATTTGGATTCCAGATTTAGCCCATGGTGACCTCAGCATCCCTTTGGATAAGGATCTGGATTTGGGTCGTGACTGCCTTGGCATCTCTTTGGGTCGAAATCTGAATTTTACATATGGTGGCCTCGATATCCCTTTGGATCAAGATCTGGATTTAGCCTATAATTGATGGTCCTAACAAGCCCTTGCATCTCCTACGACATGGTTCTATAATTATGAAGTAACATTAGAGATCTTAGGTGATATAAAGTGGCACTTAGTAGTCTTCATGTCATGGTAGCCTTAAATCTGGGTTGTGCATTCTTGAAGGCTCACTTTAAGTTCATGAAGTCATAGGTTTTGGTTCTATGGTTTTTCTTAAAACTTAAGGCACAATCAAAGCTAAGGCATGAGGTTCTTAAACTTTAATATTGCATCCATGAATCTTTCACGAGTATCATGTCATCATCATACTTCTTGGATTTCATGAATTCTTATGAGAGTATTTTTCGATCATAGCTAAGGTAAATATACCCTCTTCTGATAATTCAGGACTTCGTCTTTGTTTCTTAGCTTCTTGTATTATGGGTTAGAGCATCTAATCAACCTGGTAACTATTCCTATCATCGCCTATGACTACTTCCCATGAAGACCTAAAAGGTCACAGTCAACATCATGTTTCTGAATGTTGAGATCCTACGAATATTTCTTGCATAGGGTATCCCAACTAGGACATAGGTTGGAGCTCAAGGGTCATGATACACCCCGTGGTGGGAGGTCAAGGGTCAATTAGGACATAGGTTAGAGTAATACTTAACTTTAGGGCATGAGTGTGTGGTAAACTTATTTGACTTGATTCATGGCCTTAAGGTAACGTCCTAATTACTTCAAAATCAAGAGCTAACCTAAAACTCACTTACTTAACTTGATTCATGGTATTAGAGTAGCAGGTTGATTATTTAAAACCAAGGAGTTAGCTAAATTTACTTACTTTACTTGATTTATAGTCTTAAGATAACATTTTGATTACTTGAAAATCAAGCGCTAATTTTGATTATTTGAAAAGCAAGCGCTAATCTAAAGCTTACTTACTTGACTCAATTCCTGGTCGGTCAATTCCTGGTCAGTCAATTCCTAGTCTTAGGATAACATCCTGATTACTTAAAAATCAAGTGATGATTACAGAAAATCAAGAGCTAACCTAAAATTTACTTACTCAACTTGGTTTATAGTCATTGGATAGCATCTTGATTACTTGAAAATCAAGGACTAACCTAAAACTTACTTATTTGTCTTGATTTATGCCCTTAAAATAAGCATACTTATCTTATTTCGGTCTGTCATATTATGCTCATGAGCACAAGTCATGAATTTTTATCAGAAGGTCATTAGAGGAATTTTCGTCTTTTATGGATTGAGTTTTGGTTAATACCCAAACATGTCTAATGCTTGAGTTCCTTATTTCATATCTTTTTGTCTTTAAATCTTGATCGGCTTAGGACTTTTGTTGTGCTCTTTTCTTAGTACTTGTCCTTGAAGTATTTTCTTAGTTTCATGGATTTTTTGGTTCTGGCTCCAAACCTTATTCTTTAAGGCACAATCATGACATAAGTCTTACCTTTGAGTTCTTAAGTTATATAGCACATAAGTCAGGAACATATGAATTTTTCATAATAGTATGCATAAGTCTTTATAAAAATCATAACATAGGCTCTAAAATTTATCACCCCAAATTTGATTTAGGCTCTAAACTTGATCCAAATATCTTGAAATTTTAAATAAACCTTCCTGTCTTTATATATTGACCTTAAAATCTTAAGTTATTTGGAGACGGATTCGACATTGAAATAACTTATGGTTATTTTCGAGACATTTTGGTCTTTTAAACCTTAATTCTTGGTTTAACCCCTAAACGTGCTCTAATAACTTTAAAAATTTCATAACATCTTATATCCTTTTAATAGTCCATATATAAAATCTTAGGTTATTTGGAGTTCATTTGTTTCATAAACTTAATACTTAGGTATATAAGGCCATTTTAGTCCTTTTCAATTGTCCTTAGTTTAGCTCCTAAAAAAACTTTAATGACTTTGAAACCTTGTATGACTTGTTTATCCTTGAAAAATAATCTATGTATAAAAATCTGATTATTTAAAATTCATTCCGTTCATAAATTAACACTTAAATATGTAGGGACATTTTAGTCATTGGCTTAGCTCTTAAAAAAACTTCAATGATCACTAAACTTTATACCTATTCTTAAAATATTATATTAACATTTAATGAGTTATTTTAAAGTCTCTCAAATATCGGTCAAAATGTTCCATCAAGTCTTTAACTTGCCGTTCTTTGTTTAATTGTTGCATTATCCTTAAACTCATATAGAAATTCAATTGATTTCTAGAAGTATAATTTAGGAAAAGTCTAAATTTGCTACTTACTTCATTTTTTACGTTTGAGTTCTCCGTTCTTGAATTTCTGATATTTAAATTGCTGTGAATTTTCTTTTATAAATTCATCTTTGAGACTATATTTAGGAATCAAAGAAAATTCTTGAGAACCAGTCTAGAATAGATTTAACTTAAAGGAAATTGAGGAGGGTTAATTTCGGATGACGCTTAGCTAGTGTAATTGAACTGACCATGTCATCATCTTATTCCTCAAACGAGGAAGAAGACATGCAGCCTCATTATTTTTTTTTCTTTTTTTTACATGAAACTCGACTTCCACTTCTTGATACAATGAGTTTTGTCCTTCGATTTCTTCATAGAACTGAAAGATCATGTTGGAAGGAAGAGATGGGGAAAAAAAGTTATGACCTTCTCATGGACGGTAGCTCGAGATATAAGCCTCAAAAGTTCGATAGTAAACATTACTCTCGCCAGAGTAAACCCATTCCAACTCTATATTGGTTTGGGCAATCTAGACCATATCATTCTGCCCAATCCACTCCAATATCTTGAACGAGCCCATAGACGTTGAGCATAACTTGCCTTTCTTATCGAAGCTAAGCGCCCTCTCCTAAGTGCAATCTTTAAGAATACGTGATCACCCACTACAAACACAAGATCCTTCCACTGTGAGTCTGGATAACTCTTTTGTTGGCTCTAAGTTGTGTCAATCTTTAACTTGATCTTTTGAACTGATACGTTCATGACTTGGACCAATTCTGGACCTAATAGTTGATGTTTACTACCCCTTCTCATAGGGGAACACCTTTACCAATATAGTACTTCTAATTCTACCATTTGAAATATCACTTATAGATATTATTATAGGCAAACTCCATGAGGTATATGTGATCATCTCAGCTTCTAGCGATATCTATAACACATGCCCTTAGCATATCTCAAATATTTGATTTAAACTCTTTGTTTACCTATTTATTTGTGGGTTGAAGACCACACTGAATTTTAATTATATTCCAACTGCCTTCTATAAGCTCTTCTAAAAATGAGAGGTAAACCTTGCATTTCAGTTAGACGCAATGGATACAAACACTGTGATCTTAGAAGGCCACCTCTCCTCTACATATAACTGAATGTAGATTTCTTTGTTAAGGATGAAATGAGCTAACTTGCTTAGCCTTATCGATGATGACCCAAATCACCGTGAGTCTTCTCTTGGTCTTAGGCAACCCTAAGGTGAAATCCATTATTTCGTCTTTCCACTTCCATTGGGAGATGCTTAGTGGTTGCAGGAGTCTTCCCAGTCGTCATCTAAATGCCTTGACTTACTGGTACATCAAGCATCGACTGACATATTCTACAATATCTCGTTTTATACCTTGCCATAGCAAAATGTTATCTGCAAGATTGAAAATTGCTTTGGGTGATTTGTCTATTGGTGCTATTGTTAATTGTACCGTCTTTTTTCTTGTTTTTCACAAAAGATATGCAAGTATACAAAGCCACATATCGTAAGGGATAAGTATGTTATCATTTCTTCACGTAGATTAAGATGATATTCTAAGTTAGTAGAGGGTGATGTATGGGTATTAAGGAAATACAAACTCAAAACTTGATAAGTGAACTAATGAATCTGATGGTGAATAGAAGTGAGCAGTGTTTTATAAGTGAGATAAGGTTCTAGCTCAGAGTACTAACATTCTTTCATTGGTCTCTCCTCTTTCTTCTAGCCTCTGAATGTCCTTTGCTTCAGGGTCTCCTTTCCTTATATAGGTCGCTTCCTCCTTGGTTTCAGAGATGATATGACCTTCCTCCACATGTCTGCCCTTTCATTGGTCCAAAGTTATAATTTATAATCTTGTTTGCAGCATTTATTCTCCATGTGTGAGCCAATCTTCTATGCGGGAGCAATTGCTTTAGCAAAATCTGAACAAATAAGGGTTCCTTTATAATTTAAGTACCAAGCCACATACTTCAAATCAAGATGTAGATTAAACTCCAAATCAATTAAATTTAGAATGACAATATTCTATTAAAGGAATTTATGTGGTGTGTGCATTTTAAACATAGATTCTAAATACAATGGAGCGTAATTTGTTAAAAGCTCATGTTAGACCCTTCTTATACGAGAGCTGTTATACCCAAACTTGAACGGTTGCTCATCTTTGAGCAATGACTCGTCACCCTGTCTCTCAAATGTTAGCTTCATATAATTCCCTATTCCAATCTTTCCTTAGATTACATCCTTCTACTTCCACCTTGCTGCCTAAACTCTTTCTCTATCCACACTTCTGCCATATATTCTTCTTAAGGTTGCTAGGTTGAATAGTACAATGACCTCTATGAGTCACGACCTCATATATATATAGGAGATGTGTACAATGAAGATTACATGCATGAGCCTTGATCCACCGCAACAAACCAGGAAATCAGGAGATGCAGCTCCAAGAATAGAGGATTCTCCTACTATGTATAGATAAATCTTCTACATTTAACATCCCCCCTTAATCTTGACGACGTACTACTAAGTTTAGATTGCGTTGAAAACTGCTAAAAGAAGGAGCTTGACAGTGGTTTTGTCATGATATCGGTGAGCTGATCCTTGGAAGATATGAGTCACACATCAAGCTAACGAGTCGATACTCGTTCACGAACGAAGTGATAATCAACTTCAACATGCTTCGTCCGTCGATGAAAGATTCGATTGGCGGACAAATAGGTGGCACCAATGTTGTCACACCACAGGTTAGGCCCTCGCGCTTGCGAAATCTCGAGCTCACGCAAGAGGACTTGGATCCAGATTAATTCGGCAGTGACATCAACAACCGCCTTGTGTTCAACCTCCGTACTAGAACAAGAAACTTTCGACTGTTTCCTCGAACTACAGTAGATAAGATTGTCACCAAAGAAGATCGCATAGCCTTCAGTACTTCGACGGTTATCAGGATTCTCGGCCTAATCAGCATCCGAGAAGGCACTAAGCAAATTAGTGCTGGACTTTGTAAAACACAAGCTCATATCAATAGTGTCATGTAGATAACAGAGAATACGTTTGATGGTTAGATAAAAGCCCTGTGATTTTTCCTTATTTAGTTTATTCACGTCTTTCCTTGAATTAGTTAGTTGAATTTTTGTTAGACAATTTGAGCATCCACGTCCAGTAGAGTAGCATAACTTTTTAGAATATAGGTTTGTTTTAAATACTGCAAATAAATGAGAAACATCAGCACAGTGTTTTAGCAACGACAAATCCCTAGGCTTTCGTTCTCTTGCTCTTTATGTTTTTTTCTTCCAAAGACAGCAAGTGGTATCAGAGCCCGGTTCAAGGTAGAAGAAGATGCACCAAAACACGAAGATGCACACGTCGTCTGGTCCATACCGAACAGGCTCACGCACTCCTCCACGCCGCGATCGAGCACCGACATCTTCATCAACGCCACCGAGAGGCCAACGTCACGAAGACTGACGTCGAATCATCGTCGAGCGCGTGATCAAGGAGACGACCGCCTCTGTGCAGTACCCGATGCTGACGAGGTCCAACTACAACAAGTGGGCCTTGTTGATGCGCGCCAACCTGCAAGCGGAAGGGCTATGGCACACCGTCGAGCTGGAGGAAGGAGAAGCGATCGAGTATCGGGAGGATCGATTAGCGTTCGCTGCCATACTGCGGGCTGTACCTTGGAGATGTTGGCGTCTCTCTCCACCAAGCGCACCGCGCAATCGGCTTGGGCGCGGATCAAATCCCGCTGGGTTGGTGTGTAGCAAGTGTGGGAGTCCAACGTCGAGCAGCTACGGAAGGAGTTCTCGGAGATCCGCTTCAAAGACGACGAATCTGTCGATAATTTTTCCATGCGAATCACGGGGCTCGCCAACAACATCACTACTCTCGGTGGGAGCATCAGCGAGACGGAGATCGTGAAGAAGATGCTGCAGGTCGCCTTAGATCACCTCGAGCAAGTCGCACCTTCAATCGAGACATTGCTTGACATGAACAACCTAACAGTGGAAGAAGTGACCTGAAGATTGCGCAACGTCTAGTAGAGGAAGAAGATGTTGACTTCTGGCAATTGGGAGAAACGTCGACGAAAAAACGACCGAAGGAAAATAAAAAATAACTGAAAGTAGAAGGAGAGAGAGAGATTTTGCTGAAGACTCGATACGTTTTTTTATTTGATTCAGTTGAAGGTATTTAAATAACAAACCTATCCTAAAAATGGAAAGAAGTGGAAAGCTAACTTAAAGGCCTCCCACTCGACGTGGACTTCCCACTACTCTGATTGTGTGGGTTGAATAGAAAACAGGTTACCTAAAACCTAGGAATGAATTTCTAACCTAGGGATTTACCTAACAATCTCTTCCTAAAGACCTATGGTATATGTCTACCATATTGTTTGAACTCCGATCTTTTAGCGTAGTTCTTCAAATTTTACCCGCGCTAGGGACTTGGTGAAAATGTCTCCAAGCTGTTTCTCTATTCGGATGAAATCAATCTTGATGAGCCCTCGATCTGCACATTCTCGGATGTAGTGGAATCTGATTTCTATGTGCTTGCTCCGGTCGTGCAAAACTAGACTTTTGATCAGGGAGATCGTAGCTTTGTTGTCCACGTATAGCATTGGTGGATCGCTTTCTCTTCCGATGAGTTCTTCCATCAGTCGCGCAAGCCAGACCCCCTGTGTTGCCGCCGTCGAAGCGGCGATGTATTCTGCTTCGCAGGAAGACAAAGCAACTACCTTTTGTTTTGTTGATTGCCAGCAGATCGCGCCACCTGAGAGAAAGTAGATCATCCCGCTAGTGCTCTTACGATCATCAACGTCACCAGCCATGTCACTATCACTGTAGCCGACCAGCTCAAGCTTCGTCTTTCCTTTCCCTGCGCTGTATCTCACACCCCAGCCTCTGGTTCCAGCCACATAGCGCAGGATGCGCTTGACAGCCACAAGATGCTCCTCCCGAGGTGCTTCCATGAATTTACTCACATATCCAACTGAGTAAGCAAGGTCAGGGCGTGTATTTACCAGATAGCGCAGGCTCCCGACAATGCTGCGGTAACTGGTGGCGTCGACTGTCGTCGTAGTGCTGGCCTTCCTTAGCTGAAGTCGGGCCTCCATTTGCGTCCTTGTACGGTTACTCTCCGCAAGCTCAATTGTGTCCAACAGTTTTTTCGCGTACGCACTTTGGCAGATGGTGATGCCGGTAGTACTCTGTTGCACTTCGATGCCGAGGTAGTAGCTGAGTACGCCGAGATCGCTCATCTTGAAGTTCTTTGACATCTCCCTCTTGAACCTTTCGAGGACTTCCATGTCGCCTCCAGTGATTATGAGGTCGTCGACGTACACTCCCACAATCAGTCGCTGCTCACCGTGGCCGTGCGTGTACATGCCATGCTCAGAGGCACAGCGCTTGAACTTCAGTGACAGTAGGGTACTGTCGAGCTTCGCGTTCCAGGCTCGTGGTGCTTGCCGAAGCCCGTAGAGTGCCTTGTGCAGGCGCAGTACCTTACCTGGGTTGTCGTTGTCCAGGAAGCCAGGTGGTTGTCGGACGTATACGGTCTCCTTCAGCTCTCCATTAAGGAAAACGGACTTCACGTCCATGTGGTGGACCTCCCAAGAGCAATGTGCCGCGATTGCCAGCAAAAGGCGGACGGATTCTAACCTTGCCACTGGCGCAAACACCTCTTCGAAGTCCACTCCTTGCTTCTGGACGTAGCCCTTCTCTACCAAACAGGCCTTGTGCTTCACAACTTCTTCCTTTTCGTTGCGCTTCAGTTTGAAGACCCACTTGAGCCCTATGGCTCGGTGTCCCG
Organism: Cucurbita ficifolia; assembly: GCA_033971965.1. Classification (NCBI taxonomy): domain Eukaryota; kingdom Viridiplantae; phylum Streptophyta; class Magnoliopsida; order Cucurbitales; family Cucurbitaceae; genus Cucurbita; species Cucurbita ficifolia. Next base: position 6,502,818 of record CM066967.1, on the reverse strand, counting down.
GCGACATATTCTCCAGACTCCACGTTTGGTTCTCGATGGTGGATGTCATCTCTTCCTGCATTGCCTTCAGCCAGCACGGGTTTCTTTCTGCTTCGACGAAGGTGTCCGGTTCATCTACGCTGATGGCATGTAGTTCGGCCACCTCTTGTTCGAGTTCGCGAGCCGCCAGTCCAGGTGGTTCACCTCCTCCCACTAGGTCGTTCATCCTTCGGTACCTGGCCACCAGATCATCATCGTGATCGGCATCCAGCGTCGAATCCACAGTCCGTGGTGTTGCGAACTCCACTGGTTCACGAGGTGCAGCTGCTGGCGGCGGGGACGGTTCTTGATGCTGGGCTCCTCCTTCTTCTGGCTCGGTGACGAGGTACTCCACCGTGAATTGATTTGGGTTGTGATCTGCTACGATCACGTCGTTCCACTGCCAGAAGGTGCTTTCATCGAAGATGACGTCGCGAGACACGTGAGCTCGCCCCCCCGCAGGATCATAGAGTCTGTATGCCTTACTCCCGGGTTCGTAGTCGATGAAGACGACTTTCAGCCCCCTGGGATCGAGCTTGGCGAGGTGGGGACATGCTACCTTCATGTATGCAATACAGCCGAACACTCGGAGATGATGTACCGCTGGCTTCTTGTTGTACCAGGCCTCGTGTGGCATCTTCCCGTCGAGACTTCGCTTTGGTGACTGATTGAGGAGATAGGTGGCCGTCATTACCGCCTCTCCCCAGAATCTCCCAGGCATCCCGACCGTCATCAGCAATGACCTCGCTGTCCCGACGATGGTCTGATTTTGGCGCTCCACCACTTCGTTCTGTTGGGGGAGTAGGGCGCTGTTAGTTGCCGTTGCATGCCGAGCTCATCACAGTACTTACTAAAGCTCTCTGAGGTGAATTCTCCACCTCGGTCCGTGCGTAGCACTCGCATCTTCTTCCCGCATTTGGCCTCCGCTCGCGTTTGAATGCGCTTAATCGCCTCTGCCGCCTCACTTTTCGCTTGCAGCAGGGTCAGCCACATAAAGCGGCTTTTGTCATCAACCAGCAAGAGAAAAAGGGTCTTGTCACCGGCTTGAGTAGCCCGCGCTCGATCGAAATGAAGCAGCCGGCCTCATCGAGTTGACCTAGGCTCACAAGGTTAGCCTTGAGCCTTGGGATGAAGTAGACACCGGTCAGCTTGCGGTGCTCACCTCCCTTGCTAATGAACAGGATGGTGTCGCGCTCTACGATCTCGATGACGGAGCCGTCGCCAAATTTCACCGTCCTGCGAATCCTCGAGTCGAGCTTGGAGAACGCAGATCTAGCCCCGGTCATATGGTTTGTTGCCCCTGTGTCGAGGACCCATCGCTGGTGCTCATGCTGCTCGTCCCTCTCGCCGATATGAGCGAACACTCGCTCCTCGTTCCGTTGAATCGACTCCCTAGTTGGTACCTTTGCTACGCCCAACTGGAGCTCTTCCTCGGGTTCGCCGTTCACCATGAAAAGAGCTGGCTCGTCCTCTTCGGATTGAGCCACATGGGCCTTCTCGGCCTTCTCCTTGGTCTTGAGCTTGCTCCAGCAATTCTTGCTCATCACAGAACTTACTAAAGCTCTCTGAGGTGAATTCTCCACCTCGGTCCGTGCGTAGCACTCACGTCTTCTTCCCACATTCGGCCTCTGCTCGCACTTGAATGCGCTTAATCGCCTCTGCCGCCTCACTTTTCGCTTGCAGCAGGGTCAGCCACATAAAGCGGCTTTTGTCATCAACCAGCAGGAGAAAAAGGATCTTGTCGCCGGCTTGAGTAGCCCGCGCTCGATCGAAATGAAGCAGCCGGCCTCATCGAGTTGACCTAGGCTCACAAGGTTAGCCTTGAGCCTCGGGATGAAGTAGACACCGGTCAGCTTGCGGTGCTCACCTCTCTTGCTAATGAACAGGATGGTGTCGCGCCCTTCGATCTCGATGACGGAGCCGTCGCCGAATTTCACCGTCCTGCGAATCCCCGAGTCGAGCTCGAAGAACGCAGATCTAGCCCCGGTCATATGGTTTGTTGCCCCTGTGTCGAGGACCCATCGCCGGTGCTCATGCTGCTCGTCCCTCTCGCCGATATGAGCGAACACTCGCTCCTCATTCCGTTGAATCGACTCCCTAGTTGGTAACTTTGCTACGCCCAGCTGGAGCTCTTCCTCGGGTTCGCCGTTCACCATGAAAAGAGCTGGCTCGTCCTCTTCGGATTGAGCCACATGGGCCTTCTCGGCCTTCTCCTTGGTCTTGAGCTTGCTCCAGCAATTCTTGCTCATCACAGTACTTACCAAAGCTCTCTGAGGTGAATTCTCCACCTCGGTCCGTGCATAGTACTCGCATCTTCTTCCCGCATTCGGCCTCCGCTCGCGCTTGAATGCGCTTAATCGCCTCTGCCGCCTCACTTTTCGCTTGCAGCAGGGTCAGCCACATGAAGCGGCTTTTGTCATCAACCAGCAGGAGAAAAAGGGTCTTGTCGCCGGCTTGAGTAGCCCGCGCTCGATCGAAATGAAGCAGCCGGCCTCATCGAGTTGACCTAGGCTCACAAGGTTAGCCTTGAGCCTCGGGATGAAGTAGACACCGGTCAGCTTGCGGTGCTCACCTCCCTTGTTAATGAACAGGATGGTGTCGCGCCCTTCGATCTCGATGACGGAGCCGTCGCCAAATTTCACGTCCCGCGAATCCCCGAGTCGAGCTCGGAGAACGCAGATCTAGCCCCGGTCATATGGTTTGTTGCCCCTGTGTCGAGGACCCATCGCCGGTGCTCATGCTGCTCGTCCCTCTCGCCGATATGAGCGAACACTCGCTCCTCGTTCCGTTGAATCGACTCCCTAGTTGGTACCTTTGCTACGCCCAGCTGGAGCTCTTCCTCGGGTTCGCCGTTCACCATGAAAAGAGCTGGCTCGTCCTCTTCAGATTGAGCGACATGGGCCTTCTCGGCCTTCTCCTTGGTCTTGAGCTTGCTCCAGCAATTCTTGCTCATCACAGTACTTACCAAAGCTCTCTGAGGTGAATTCTCCACCTCGGACCGGGGCTAGATCTCGCATCTTCTTCCCGCATTCGGCCTCCGCTCGCGCTTGAATGCGCTTAATCGCCTCTGCCGCCTCACTTTTCGCTTGCAGCAGGGTCAGCCACATAAAGCGACTTTTGTCATCAACCAGCAGGAGAAAAAGGGTCTTGTCGCCGGCTTGAGTAGCCCGCGCTCGATCGAAATGAAGCAGCCGGCCTCATCGAGTTGACCTAGGCTCACAAGGTTAGCCTTGAGCCTCGGGATGAAGTAGACACCGGTCAGCTTGCGGTGCTCACCTCCCTTGCTAATGAACAGGATGGTGTCGCGCCCTTCGATCTCGATGATGGAGCCGTCGCCAAATTTCACGTCCTGCGAATCCCCGAGTCGAGCTCGGAGAATGCAGATCTAGCCCCGGTCATATGGTTTGTTGCCCCTGTGTCGAGGACCCATCGCCGGTGCTCATGCTGCTCGTCCCTCTCGCCGATATGAGCGAACACTCGCTCCTCGTTCAGTTGAATTGACTCCCGAGTTGGTACCTTTGCTACGCCCAGCTGGAGCTCTTTCTTCGGATTGAGCCACATGGGCCTTCTCGGCCTTCTCCTTGGTCTTGTCTCCACCTCGGTCTGTGCATAGCACTCGCATCTTCTTCCCGCATTTGGCCTCCGCTCGCGCTTAATCGCCTCTGCCGCCTCACTTTTCGCTTGCAGCAGGGTCAGCCACATGAAGCGGCTTTTGTCATCAACCAGCAGGAGAAAAAGGGTCTTGTCGTCGGCTTGAGTAGCCCGTGCTCGATCGAAATGAAGCAGCCGGCCTCATCGAGTTGACCTAGGCTCACAAGGTTAGCCTTGAGCCTCGGGATGAAGCAGACACCGGTCAGCTTGCGGTGCTCACCTCCCTTGCTAATGAACAGGATAGTGCCGCGCCCTTTGATCTCGATGACGGAGCGGGAGGTATCCCCGAGTCGAGCTCAGAGAACGCACCGATCATATGGTTTGTTGCCCCTGTGTCGAGGACCCATCATCGGGGCTCATGCTGAGCGTCCCTCTCGCCGATATGAGCAAACACTCGCTCCTCGGGTTCGCCGCTCACCATGAAAAGAGCTGGCTCATCCTCTTCGGATTGAGCCACATGGGCCGAGCATGGGCCTTCTCCTTGGTCCAGCAATTCTTTTACTCAGATGACCTCTCTTCCCCTTCTCGGCCTTCTCCTTGGTCCAGCAATTCTTACTCAGATGACCTCTCTTCCCACAGTTTGAGCACTGGATCGGCTCCTTCTTTTGATCTCCATCTTTCCCGCGCGTGCGCCAGCGAGATTTCCCTTAACCCTTGCGCTTGTAGGTTGACTCGCATCAACAAGGCCCACTCATTGTGGTTGGACCTTGTCAGCATCGGGTACTGCACGGTGGCGGCAGTCACCTCCTTGATCACGGTTGACTCGCATCAACAAGGCCCACTCATTGTGGTTGGACCTTGTCAGCATCGGGTACTGCACGGTGGCAGTCACCTCCCTGATCACTCGCTTGACGACAACTTGACGTCCGTCATCGCGGCGTCGGCCTCTTTATGGCGGTGATGGAGATGTCGGCACTCGACAGCGGCTTGGAAGAGTGAGCGAGCATGCTCAGGATGGACCCCACGATGTGTGTATTTTTGCGCTTTGCATTTTCTTCTACATGAACCTGAGACCTGTGTGTTATTAGGTTGACACTCTAACCACTTGAGCTATTCAACTTGATTGTTAATAAAGTTGGCTCCTCCGCAATGATATACCACCGATGGATTAAACCAGGCTCTGATACCACTTGTTGACTTCTTGCAATTGGGAGAAACGTCGACGAAAAAACGGCCGAAGGAAAATAAAAAATAACTGAAAGTAGAAGGAGAGAGAGAGAGATTTTGCTGACTCGATACGTTTTTTTATTTGATTCAGTTGAAGGTATTTAAATAACAAACCTATCCTAAAAATGGAAAGAAGTGGAAAGCTAACTTAAAGGCCTCCCACTCGACGTGGACTTCCACTACTCTGATTGTGTGGGTTGAATAGAAAACAGGTTACCTAAAACCTAGGAATGAATTTCTAACCTAGGGATTTACCTAACAGAAGAATGCCGCTTCAGCTATCAATAAGCAAGGTCGTCTTCTCCTCACTGAGGAGGAGTGGCTTGCACGCCTGAAGCTCTGCGACAACTCCGGCAAGAGCGGTGGGTCTTCCGGCGGTAAAGGCGGCAAGAAGCAATTGACGGCTGCGCTGCTTCGGTGAGCGTCATCGATGAGGGTTCGATAGATCCCGAGGAAGAGCTCCAGCTGGGCGTGGCAAAGGCACCGACTGAGAGTTGATTCAATTGAATGAGGAGCGAGTGTTCGCTCAGATCGGCGAAAGGGGCGAACAGCGCGAGCACCGGTGATGGGTCCTCGACACGGGGGCAACAAACCATATGACCGAGGCTAGGTCTGCGTTCCTCGAGCTCGACTCAGGGATTTATTGGACAGTGAAGTTCGACGATGACTCGATCGTCGAGATCGAAGGGCGCGACACCATCCTATTTTTCGGCAAGGGAGGCGAGCACTGCAAGCTGACCGACGTCTACTGCATCTTGAGGCTCAAGGCTAACCTTGTGAGCTTGAGTCAACTCGATGAGGCCAGCTGCTACATTTCCATCAAGCACAGGCTGCTCAAGATCTACGACGATTGATGACGGCTCCTCACGCAAGTTCGGCACACGGTGAACTGCCTCTACATCCTAGAGTTGGAGATAGAACAGCCGGTCAACCTCTCGGCTAGGACCGAAGAAGTAGCTTGGAGGTGGCATGCAAGATACGGGCACCTGAGCTTTTCTGATCTAAAGAAACATCACAAGGAGGAGATGGGATATGGTTTGCTAGTAATCGAGGGCATGAACAGGCTGTGCGACAGATGTCTCATCGGCAAGGAAAAGCACACCCCTTTTTCGTCTCAGGCATCCTACCGCGTCGGTGAGCCGTTGGAGCTCGTACACGACGATCTCTACGGGCCCATCAAGCCGGCGACCCCAGGCGGCAAGACTCTCTTCCTCCTACTGGTCGATAACAAGAGCCGCTTCATGTGGCTAATCTTGCTGCAAGCGAAGAGTGAGGCGGCGAAGGTGATTAAGCGCATTCAAGCGCGCGCAGAGGCCGAATGTGTTGACTTTTGACAATCGAGAGGAAATCGTCCACAAAGTAAAAGTAGCCAAAGGAAATTTGTTGGAAGAAAATGAAAACAGAAAGCGTAAGAAAATAAAAGAGAGAAATCTTGGGATTTGACTTCGCTAAAAAAACCGGTGATTGGTTTCTCATTAGATTCACTTATTTAAATAATTACTCTATCCTAAAAATGGCTAAAAGTGGCCAACTAAATCTGTGCCACTTCCCAGTAAACATGGCCCAAATGGCAAGCTAAAAGGATGGTGATCCATTCGACGTGTATGTCAAATGGTCAAAATAAAATATTCAACCAACTAAGTGAAAACGTGTAAAAGCTAAATAAAGAAATCGTAGGCTTTTATCTAACAGAATGCTGGAAGAAGACGTGAGTGCTGCACACTAATCGAGGCAGAGAATTCTCCTCGGTGAGCTTCGAAAAGTACTGCGATGAGCTCGGCGTGGAGTGGCACCTAACAATGCCCTACTCCCCCCAATAAACTAAGGTGGTGGAGCGCCAAAACTAAACTATCATCGGGATGACAAGATCACTGCTGATTACTACTGGGATACACGAGAGGTTCTAGGGAGAGGCGGTCATGACGGTCGTCAACCTCCTTAACCGGTCGTGAACGCGACGCCTCGACAAGAAGACACCACACGAGGTCTGGTACAACAAGAAGCCTGTGGTACATCATCTCCAAGTGTTCGGCTGCGTCGCGTACATGAAGAGCACGCGTCCCCACCTCGACAAGCTCGATCCCAGGAGGCTGAAGGTCGTCTTCATCTTCTACGAACTCGGGAGCAAGGCGTACAGGCTCTATGATCTTGTGGGGGATGGGTGCGAGCTCACGTGTCGCGCGACGTCGTCTTCGACGAGAACATCTTCTGGTGGTGGAATGACGTGATCGAGGCAGACGAAAACCCAGATCAATTCTGGCAGTGGAGTACCTCGTTACCGAGCTGGGAGAAGGAGCGCAGCACCAGGCCTTGTCACTGTCGCCAGCAGCTGCATCGAGCATGCCTACACCAACACCGGCTGCAACTTCTGCTACGCCCTTGAACTAGTGGAGTTTGCAACACCACGTACTACAAATTCAACACTGGATGCTCGAAGAAAAGGTGGCCAAACTGCATGCCATCAGCGTGGATAAATCGAACTCTTTCGTCGAAGTAGAGAAGAACCCATGCTGGCTGAAGGAAATGTAGGAAGAGATGGCATCCATCAATGAGAACAAGACGTAGAGCCTAGAGGACGTACCGCTAGGACACCAAGCCATAGGGCTCAAATGGGTGTTCAAGATGGAGCGTAACAAAGAGGGAGAAGTTGTGAAGCACAAGGCCCGTCTGGTTGTGAAGGGCTACGTCCAGAAGCAAGGGGTGGACTTCGAAGAGGTGTTTGCGCCGGTGACAAGGTTGGAATCCGTCCGCCTAATGTTGATGATCGTGGCATATCACTCTTGGGAGGTCCACCATATGGATGTGAAGTCTTCTTTTCTCAACGAAGAGCTGAAGAAGACCGTTTATATCCGACAACCACTTGGCTTCATCGACAACGATAATCCCGACAAGGTACTGCGCTTGCATAAGGTGCTCTACGGGCTTCGGCAAGCACCACAAGCTTGGAACGCGAAGCTCGACAGTACCCTGCTGACGCTCAAGTTCAAGCGCTGTGCCTCTGAGCATGGCATGTACACGCGCTGCCACGGCGAGTAGTGGCTGATCGTGGGAGTGTACGTCGACGATCTCATAATCAAGAGGGAGATGTCAACGACCTTCAAGATGAGCGATCTCGACGCTCTCAGCTACTACCTCGGCATCGAAGTGCAGCAGAATACTGTCGGCATCACTATCTATCAAAGTGCGTATGCGAAGAAGCTGTTGGACACAGCTGGGCTGGCGAACAGTAACCCTACAAGAATGCCAATGGAGGCCCGACTCCAACTAAGAAAGGCCGACACTACACCGGTAGTCGAGGCCACCAATTACCGCAGCATCGTCGGAAGTCTGCGCTATCTGGTAAATACACGCCCTGACCTCGCCTATTCCGTTGGATAGGTGAGTAGGTTTATGGAAGCAACAAGTGAGAAGCATCTTGTGGTTGTCAAGAACATCCTGCGCTATGTGGCCAAAACTAGAGGCTGAGTGTGTGATACTGTGCAGGGAGAGAAAGGAAGAAGCTTGAGCTAGTCGACTACAGCGATAGTAACATGGCCGGTGACGTTGATGATTGTAAGAGCACCAGCAAGATGATTTACTTTCTCTCAGACGACGCGATCTACTGGCAATCAACTAAATAGAAGGTAGTTGCTCTGTCTTCTTGCGAAGCAAAGTACATCCCCGCTTCGACGGCGGCCACACAGGGGGTCTGGCTTGCGCGGCTGATGGAGGAGCTGATCGAAAGAGAAGGCGATCCACCAATGTTGTACGTGGACATCTACGATCTCCCTGATCAAAAAACCAGTTTTGCACGACCGAAGCAATCACATAGAGATCAGGTTCCATTACATCTGGGAATATGCAGATCGGGGGCTTATCAAGATTGACTTCATCCGAAAAGAGGAACAGCTTGGAGACATCTTCACCAAGTCTCTAGCGCGGGTAAAATTTGAGAAACTTCGCTCAAAGATCGGAGTTCAAATAATAAGGTAGATATATACCACAGGTTTTAGGAGGGGATGGTTAGATAAAAGAACTATGATTTTTCCTTATATAGTTTATTCACGTCTTTCCTTGAATTAGTTAGTTGAATTTTTGTTAGACAATTTGACGCATCCACGTCTAGTAGCATAATTTGAGTTGGCCATTTGGGCCATGTTTAGAAGGGAGTGACGCAAGTTTAGTTGGCCACTTCCGCCATTTTTAGAATATAGGTTTGTTTTAAATACTGCAATCAAATTAGAAACATGAGCACAATGTTTTAGCAACAACAAAACCCAAGGTTTTCGTTCTCTTGCGCTTTTATGTTTTTTTCTTCCAAAGATTTCTTCCTACTCTCACCAGCGGCGAGTTGCTCAGTCAAAAGACAACATTGATTGCCGCCGAATGTACAGAAGTCAGGGAGAACATGAACTGGTACACTCTGTTGACACAGAAAGAGATATCAGGACGTGTCAAAGACAAATATTGGAGAGCACCAACGACACTCCGATAGTGAGTAGTATCCTCAGGCAAGAGCTTTTCACCACCATCCAATAACAACTTTTCACTAGGAAGCATAGGCGTGGGCACACCTTTGGAGGAGAGCATATTGGTTCTGGACAATAGATCTTGAATGTGTTTATGTTGTGTTAGAACAAGTCCATTGGAAGTATGACGAACCTTAATCCCAAGAAAATAACTCAAAGTGTCAAGATCATTGACGACAAAATTATCCTGAAACTGTGTAAGAAGTTTCTCAATAGTCATAGAAGATGTGCTGGTGATAATAATGTCATTAACATAGATGAGGATATACACCCGAATGCCCGCTTTGTTAAAAATGAAAAGAGAGACATCAACCTTTGAAGGTATAAAATCCAGCTGTAATAGTTTAGAGCTAAGGCGAGAAAACCAAGCACACGGAGCTTGTTTTAAGGCCATAAAGCGACTTATAAAGCTTATAGAGATAACGAGGATGTTAAGAATCTACAAATCCAGGGGGTTGCTTCATTTAAAAATCTTCATTAAGAAGGCCATGAAGAAAAACATTATGAATATCAATCTGCCGAATATCCCAACCACGAGAAACAGGAAGAGATAATAAGAGTCGAATGGTAGTGGGCTTAACATCTAGATTGAAGGTATCATCATAATCAACGTCATACTGTTTTTTAAACCCTTTAGATACCATTTGTAGCGATCAATAGAGCCATCTAACTTTTGCTTGAGTTTGAAAACTCATTTGCAATCAATAACGTTAAGACTAGCACAAGGAGGAACTAAGTGTCATGTCTTATTTTTTAAAAGTGCCTGAAATTCATCATTCATTGCTTGACACCAGAGGAGATGCTCCATAGCAGTAATATGTGAAGTAGGTTCAGAGGCAGAAGACCGAACCATAAAATATGTTACTATTCCATCTGTACACAACTTAGGTTGCTTGATATTGTGCTTCAATCGAGTACCATACGGATGAGTAGTAGGTGCAGGGTTCACAGCTGAGGGGACAGTCGTACCAGCCGTTGCAAGGGAAGTAACTAGTGCTATAGCAGTCGGTCGACTAGCGACCGAGGACCTGACCGGGCATTGCGCACTCCAAGGTGAGCCAAGAGACCGGTCCCCAGGATCAGAGCCTAGAAAATCTGGGTGGGGCCAAGGCGATGCGGGAATAACATCTGCTAGTGGAGGATTTGAGGCCCCAATCATTGGCGGAACAACCGATGTCGATTCGCGTGGCAGCGATGCAGAGGATTGCGGTGGCAATCCCGAAGCTGATGTGGGGACCGGATTTTCTACATCCAAAGAGTTAGTAGGCACATATATATGCATATGGTCATGCTCGAAATTAGTATTGTTGTTACTCAAATGTAAGGTGCGCAAATCAGGGGCATTGTGCGTCGGCTGCAAGGTTGGGGAACAACTGGGTGGGGCTCTCTTGAACAGAAAAATATTTTTACCAATTATGACGTCTCTAGCAATATAGACACAACCAGAATCAGTGTCAAGACACTTATACACTTTATGTAAAGAATTGTAGCCTAGAAAGACACATTTCTTCGATAAAAAAAAGAGCTTTTGTTTGTTATAAGGGTGAAGTTGAGGCCAACAAGCACACCCAAAAACTTTTAATGAGTAATTTAGTGGGGGTATGAAAAAGACGCTCTAAGGGGCATTTGTTATCGATGACACGAGTAGGAAGACGATTGATGAGATATGTGGCTATAAGAAACGTGTCATCCCAAAATTTAATAGGTACATCAGCATGAGCTAGAAGGGCTAGACTAGTTTCAACAATATGACGGTGCTTGTGTTTAGTAGACACATTTTGTTGATGCGTGTGAGGGCACGAAACACGATGAGCAATTCCAAGGGAACGAAAAAAATGTGTTATCAATTTTCTGATATTCTCCATCTCAATCAGACTGGACACACTTGATTTTAGTATCTAAGAGGCGCTTAACATGAGCTTGGAACTGCAAAAGTATAAAATGAGCTTCTATACGATCTTGCATCAAATAGATTCACGAAAATTTACTGAAATCATCAATGAAGCTGATATAATATTTAAAGCCCCCAACAGATGGAGGTGTAGGACCCCAACATCAGAAAAATCAGTTCCAAAGGTGACGAAGAACGATGAAAAGACTAGTGTATGGTAACTGATGAATTTTTGCTAACTGACACACATTACAAACTGGAAAAGGTGACTCACTAGCACATCAAATATTAATGAGACACAAAATTGACTTCACTACTTGAGATGAAGGATGTCCAAGACGTGCATGTCATTGGGCGTGAGTAGTAGATCTACTCACTAAGGCGTGCTTGAGATCATGATATCAGATGCCTTGATAGGATAGAGACCAGACTCACACCTCCCGTCCAGAAGACTTTTCCTCGATCGTTGATCCTTAATAGGAAAATGCCAAAGATGGTATTCAAAGAATACGTCATTATCACGGAAAAATTTATGAATGGAAAGAAGATGTTTAGAAATTTTAGGCACATGCAAAATATTACGCAATGCAAGAGGACGAGCAACAGTATTAATTGAAGAATGACCAGTATGCAAAATTCGCAAACCTACTCCATTTCTGACTTGAACTTGTTCACCCTATGATAGCGTTCACTCACAACAAGAGGATCCAGGTCACTAGTGATATGATCAGTGGCGCCTGTGTCACTCTACTAATTTGGATCAATCTTGTAGGAGGAAGTAGCTGCTAGTGCCGTAGAAGGAGGTTATTCTTGATAGGACTCATCCATCCTATACCGACAGCAAACGGTAGTATACCCCACTTTGCCGTAGATCTGGCAGGAAGGACGAGTAGAAGGATCACGAAGATCACTAGAAGGACGAGAGGCTGCGCCACCTCGAGAATGGCCACTACCACGATCCCCACGCCCAAGGTTCTTCTGCTGATCAGCATAATTGGCCGAAGATCCATGATTTAACTAAAGTTAGCCTGATAATGTAGTTAGCGAGCTTCAAACGCCATTAGATGTGCAAACACATCATCAAGCGTGAGGGACAAGACCAGCGAGGAGATACGTGATCACGTCATCATCCCACAAGGCAGAGCCGCCGCCGGCTAGCTCGGTGGCTAGCCCTTTGATTTTTCAAAAATAATCTGCAGCAGACCGATCACATTTCTTTAACGTGGCGAGCTCAACATGGATCTAAACAGTGCGAGCACGAGTTGACGATGAAAACATCCGCTGCAGGGTATCCCATGCCTCCTTGGACGTAGTAGCGGCAACCAAATCGCGAAAAATCTCCTCAGACATGGAGGGGAGAAAGCCACTAAGGACTTGTTGATCCTGATCATACCACCGATCATAGGTCAGATTAGAGACTAGGTCAATACCAGCAGCGGCTGAGGAAGAGACCAGCTTGGCAGATGCAACAATGGTGCCATCGAGGTAGCCCATAAGCTTCGTACTCCCTAGGTAGGGGAGGAGTTAGGCGCGCCATATGATGAAGTTGTTGTTTTGACGAGGAGAAAATCGTTGACGAGGAAAAGGCCGAAGTAAAAAGCCAAAGGAAAACTGGAAGAAGAAAATAACAGAAAAAAAACACAAGAGAGAGAAAGTATTTGTTATTCTGCGCTCAAGACCCGATGGATTTCATTTCTCATTAGTTGGGATATTTAAATAACAAATTACATCTAAAAATGGAAAGATGTGGGAAACTTAATTCAGGCGCTTCCACTCGACATGTACTTCCCACTCACTTTAATTGTGTGGGTTTAAAGTTACCTAAAGAATAGTTAACTAAAAATTAGGGATCACTCTCACGGAATAGGGATTTATCTAACAGAAGTTGTTCTTGGTGAGACAGATTGTGACAGCGTGGTGGAGATGGATTGGGACAAAGGTCGATGCCATGGCAGATGAGATCGTGTTGGAGATGATGGATGGGGAGGAGGAGGAAGAAGATATGGTAGACATTGTTAATAAATAAACCTTGGCTCTAATACCATGTTAGGTTGAATGGCGCAATGACCTCTATAGGTCACGACCTCATATATATATATATAGGAGATGTGTACAATGAAGATTACATGCGTGGGCCTTGATCCACGACAACAAACCAAAAAATCAGGAGACGCAAATCCAAGAATAGAAGATTCTCCTACTATGTATAGATATAAACTTCTACGTTTAATATTAACCAAAATGCCTTACACAGTCCTGATTCCAAAATTTCAAGCCATTCAAGCATAGGGTGGCTCTATATGGCACTTGTTCCAAATCTGTTTCTATCCTCGACAAGCTCTTTCTTATCACCTGAAAAATATGAGGGTATTGAAATGAATACAAAAATTCAGTACATGAGGTGTACTAGAGTACCCACTCTTTCCTGTCATATTATTGTTCTTGTTCTAGGAACTTAGGTCTCTAGGTTCCATAGGTTCCATTATTGAGTTCTTTTCATGGTCTGGTCTAAGGATCTTAGTCTAGGTTTTGAGTTTTTAACCTGGGTTCTCATCCAAAGATCTTAGTTTTAAGGTTCTGAGTTCTTTGCCATGTAAATTTGGATCTTGATCCATGTTTTAGTTCTTATTCTTTGTTCTTAGTTCTTAGTTCTGGATCTTGATTATTATCATTTTTATTTATTATTTTTTTTTTTTTGTCTAGGTTCTCGTTTCTTGTACTTATTCCGCTCTTGTTTCTTGTTCTTGTTCTACTTTCTAAGACATTCTCCTAGAATTTACATTATAAGACATGAACCTAAACCCTTAAAACCTGTGACCAAGGTTTAATGCGTTCCATGTGACTCAGTCTAAACCTACGTTCAAGATTCATGCGTTCCAAGTGAGCATTTTTATAAAATCTCATGCCATTTAGAGGTCATTTAAGTCACAAGCGGGCCTTACTATAGGTGCATTTTGGTTATTTTACTATTTATCCAATAACAATCAAATTTCATACATAACCTTAACATGTCACCTTAGGCCTTCTATTAAAATCTCATATTATTTAGAGATCATTTAGGTCATGAACCGACTTTAAGTTACTATGGGGGCAATATGATCATTTGATATAGTTACTTGGTTTAGCTCCTTAACCTCATCTAGTGACCATCAAATTTTGCATACAACCTTAACATGTTATGTTATGCTTAGAATTAAAATTTAATGAGTAGAAAATTTCATTTAGTGAGTTATTTTACGGTTACTTGATTTTCAAGCAAAACGCTCGGTTTATATCCTTAACACGTGGTTCTTAACTTAATTATTCTGCAATCCTTTAAATATTACTTTAACTTAAGGTTCATATTGAAATTCAAGAGGTTCCTACCAGTATTTTTTAAGAAAACTTTAGATTGACTACCTATTTTTCAAATTTTCTTTGATAGATCTATCTTTGAGTCTAGTTTTTAGAAGCATCAAGAATTCATGGGAACTTGTCTAGAAAATAATTAATTTTAAAAAACATCAAGAGATGTCATAGTTTTGGGGTAAGGTTACCAGTTAAGTTGAATTGGCCACAGCATCATCTTCTTTCCCAAAATATGGGTTTAACGGGAAAAAGACGTGACAGCCATTGTGAGATACCTCTAAAAGTCACCTTCCATATCTAAATGCTAATCATTTCTTCTTTCGATTCCTTCATCAAACTTGAAGTATATGATGGAAGGAGGAGCTAGGGACCAAGAACTAACCTTGGCAAGGGCGGTAGCCAAATTCATAAGCCTCAAAAGTTTGTCGAAAAACGTTACTCTTGAAGAGAAGAAACCTAGAAAATTTTTATTGGTGGGAACTTTATAGACATTATTAGGCCTTGATTCCTTTATGAGATTTTTCCTCATCTTTCCCTCAATCAGGATAATTCATTTTGGAATGATGAATTCGTGTGGAAATCTCCAACTTCACGAACAGAACTCTCAGCGCTTAACCCAATTGTCACCCCATTCTGAAGCTTATTGGGTAGAACAATAGAGACATTTTACCTCCCAATTTTTTCATCTCATTGCCACGAAGCTAATGGTATAATCCTTACTAATGTGTTTGCGTGTACGGACCAAATTTTGGATTACCCCCAATATTGCTATGTTGTTAAGGAAGTTTATTATATATATCATATTTATTATTTTATTATAGGCAAATATCTTTCTACCATTGGTATCTTTCCATTTACTGTTTTATTATTCTTTCCATATCCTTATAATTTATTTGATTATAAATAGAGAACTTTCACACCATTTAAATGGAGTGGATTAGTAGTCTTCATAAGAAAATGTTTCTAAGTCTCCAAAAAGTGAATGCAACTAATTTAGAGGGACAACATTACCTATAGCCTCAGAGTTAAAATTAAAAAATTATCTTTCCTGCGACAATGAAAACTTGAATTGAGGAAATGTGTTTGGTCTGTTTTGAGTTCTCCAATCCTCTGAAACTTGTTGGAAGCTCATTTAGAAAGGGTAGGAATTAATTTGATACTAAATGCTTAACTATGACTCTTTAATTTCGAAGACCCATGAGTAAGAAAAATCATATTCTAAAAGCTTCTATCTCAAATTTTAGGAACTCTGATTACTCTATTCTTGTCCTAAAGTATTGTCGAAAACTTTTTATTCATAGATGAAGCTTGCACCGAAGTTGTTCAAAAATCTACTTTGATGAGTGGGTCGTGGACTTCATGTTTGATTACCAATAGTTGAATCTAAGCATACTCTAAGTCCAATAAAGATATTTGAAGGATTTTTTAATCGGACTATTTCTGAAAATGAATGTAAAACAAATTTTGGTGGCAGGAGTATTTTCGTATATAAGTACAACTTTAGGGACATTTTTATAATTTTCTATTTGTTGTATATTTTATAATGAAATTCTAATTTTTTTTCTAAAAATTATTTACCTTTATTTTGGTTAATTTTGGTGGTAGGAGATTCCTTCTCCTAGTTTGGCACTTTATACTTACTCTTTCTTTTCCGAACCTTTTCCAAAAGCCTTAATTCTTTTGAAATCTTGATAGGGCATTGAAATTATCTTCTTTAAACTTTTTGGAACACCTTAAACTTACTTGAGGTCTTAGACAGTGGATCCATCATCCTCTATCAAACCTTGGTGGATTGAATTTCTAAAATTCTAGTAAGCCTTCCTAGGGACCTGCAATATTTGGCGAATCGAGATAACCTTCGATATCGGGCTTGTCTGAGTTTCCATTGTCGTCCTCATAAAATATTGTAGGGCCTGATAGTTTGCTT
Source organism: Cucurbita ficifolia (assembly GCA_033971965.1). Classification (NCBI taxonomy): domain Eukaryota; kingdom Viridiplantae; phylum Streptophyta; class Magnoliopsida; order Cucurbitales; family Cucurbitaceae; genus Cucurbita; species Cucurbita ficifolia. Next base: position 6,486,308 of record CM066967.1, on the reverse strand, counting down.
AAATGGGGATGCACCCAGATTGGGAATAGGCCCCAATTGTGTCTCTGTCTCCGTGTTCTATGCTTGGGGTTGGTGCATCTCTACCTTGGATGCCTACTCCTCATTTGATGATTTAGTGGCTTAGTGCTCTTCTTCGGTATGGATGATCTATGCTAAAAACTATATAGGGTTACTCATTTATTCTTAGGTACCCAAAGTTTACTGTAACCCTAAATCATGCAACCAAAGTCTTTAAAACTTAAAGCCACACTTAAACTTTTCTATAGCACACATAAGTTCTTATTGGGCCATAGAATGTCACGGGGCGTATCTCAAGCTGAGCTATAGAGAAAAGATGAGTTTGTTCATAGACAAGTCTATTAGATCCCAAGACCTGGGTGTACTGATACCAATTTGTCATGTTTTGATTTTGGAGCTATCGAGAATGTGGATCATGACGAGGGCTAATTCGAGGGAGTAAAAACACGGTAAAAAAAAAAATTCTTTTTAAAATAAGAGACTCAATTAATTAAAAACACAAAGTAGGTACATACATATAAATATAGATATACAATATCCAAAATAGAGTTTGAGTTTAAATACAAGAGAGTGAATTACGAGTGAATTACAAAACAAGAATGGAAAGACACAAAATAGATGGAAGCTTTTGACTCTAGGTTGTTTCTGTAGCACCTACTCTAGACCTGTCCCGTCTTCGCCCGAAAAGTCAATGTAAGATATAATACGAGAACACTTACAAAAAGATCCTTATGCAAAAGTTGTTGTTTATTATCTTGTTACAGTCGAGAAGACTAGATTATTTTGGGTCGAAGGGGACCTTCTGCTGACAAAAGGAAATAGGCTATATATCCCGAAAGCAAGAGAGTTAAGAAAGAAACTTATCCAAGAATGTCACGATACCTTGTGGGCTGGTCACCTAGGATTGTAACAAACGTATGCCTTAATGAAAAAGAGGTACTTTTAGCCAAATATGTGAGATGACACAATGCAATATACCAAGACATGTCTCATTTTCCAACAAGACAAAGTTGAAAAGGTCGAGGTCTCGGGACTCCTCGAACTTTTGCTAGTGCCAACAAGATCTTGGGAAAGTGTGTCACTGGACATCATCATACACCCCCCGAAGTTAGTCGAACATGAAGTCATCTTGGTCATCATCAATCGATTCTCAAAATATACCACATTTGTACCCACACCAAAGATATGCTCAACCAAATTGATAGCCCAATTGTTCTTAAACATATCATAAAGTTGTGGGACATTCCGTCGAGCATCATTAGTGACAAAGACGACAGATTTATTGGGACATTCTGGATAGAGTTATTCACGTTTTTTGGGACAACTTTGAATATCTTCTCAAACTATCACCCTCAAACAGATAGACAAACGGAGTGATTCAACTACTTACTAGAAGAGTACTTGCATCACTTCATTGGTGCTCATCAAAAGAATGGGTACATTTGCTAGATGTGGTCCAATTCTGCTTTAATTGTCAAACTAGTTCATCAATGGGGAGGAGGTCCTTTGAAATTGTAAGTGGAACGTGGCAACCATACATGCCCCATATCATTGATGACCCATATGCGAGGAAGAATCTTTAAGCTCAAAACTTCATAAGAGAATGGAAGCATACAATAGATATAACTCGGGCTTACTTAAAAAAAGCTTCCAAACACATGACGAAATGGGCGGGGAAGAATCCTTAAGCCCAAAACTTCATAAGAGAATGGAAGCATACAACATATATAACTCGGGCTTACTTAAAAAAGGCTTCCAAACACATGACGAAATGGGCGGGGAAGAATCCTTAAGCCCAAAACTTCATAAGAGAATGGAAGCATACAACAAATATAACTCAGGCTTACTTGAAAAAAGCTTCCAAATACATGACGAAATGGGAGGACTGGAAGTGTCATCTCCTCCAATTTTGAGTAGAAGACCAAGTCCTTGTCAAACTAAGACTAGAACAAATCCATTTTGGCAGTAAAATGAACCAAAGACTTGTTAGAAATAACGGAGGTCCAATCAAAGTTCTCAAGAAAATTAGGACTATGTCTTATAGGGTGAATTGCCTACATGGATAAAAATCCACCCAATAATTCATGTGAATGACCTAAAGTCTTAACACCCTAATCCAGACGATGGCAATCACAATTTCATCTCCAGACACATAATAGACCTAAAACAGAAATACGCCAGGGAAGTCGAAATGATCCTAGTTGACAAAGTTAGGAAAGTTGGAAGATCTGTATGAAGAGTTCACGAATTCCTCATCAAATGAAAGAACCTCCCTACAAAGGAAACAAGTTGAGCGAAGACCTGGACTTCGACGCGATCCACATTGCAAAATTTGAACATAATTAATTGACAGGGACGTCAACCAATTAGGTGGACGAGGATGCAACTGTCATGCTTATCTAGACGTGTTGCCTGTGGCCACATGCCCATGTCATACCAAACCGTTTTACTTGCTTTCATGTTGTATTATTTTCTTATTACATTTTATGTTGTATGACCATTTGACGAAATCATGTCTACTCCTGCCAGATATGAATTACCTCAAAATTTACTGTAGGGGATCGAGTAGTCATCAAACCTCCTCCTTATCGAGTATTATATTCGTTTTTACCTTCATATTTTCAATGCAATTGACTTTCACAATGCAATTGATTTCTTTCAAAATGTGATCTGAGGCTCGACCATATGTTTGAATTGTTCGCAAATTCCAACTTTTACACTACTGACTTGTTCAATGAGTTAGAACCAATGTCGTACAATCGTTGTCTTGTTGCTAAGAAAAGTATGATTGTGACATAGCCCACAAGCAAGTACAGACGACGGTTTGGGAGGGTAGGAAAATTGAGACTAAAACTCAACACTTTTACCTCTTATTCTTTTTCGATTCTTATTGATTTAAACGATTCATGAGTATAAAATTGACATTCTCAACCTTCTAAGCAACTTTTGTGAATAGACCATGGCCAGAAACTCCTCCTCGTGGTCGGATTAGAGCACCTAGGACGATTTTCTTTCCTAAAACTGCTTTCTCTCTCATCCCTTCCCCTTCCTTTCCTTTTTTGTTCTTTCTTTTTTTCTTTCTTTATTTTTACTAACCCCTAATTATTCTATTACCATATGCTTAATTAATTCAGGGGCCGAAATGATTAAGATACCCTTCCGTAGTTGACTGACAGTTTTTTTTAATGTTTCATTATTTTCTTTTGTATTTTTCTTAGTTTGGATTGAGTTTCATCATCTTGAAATTCAACTTTTAAGGTCCTTAATAAAATAAATCTTTAAATTTTAAAGAAAAATTAAAAAATTAATCATCTTCGAGAAAAGAGAAAGAATCATAGACACCTGACAATGTTTGCTACGAACGCAATGATATGGTTAGGTTGAGTTTTATTGTACATTAGTTTTTCATTTCTTCTAAATATTTTGTTTTCTGTATCTAAAATAAGAATGAGTCTTGTATCTTCGTGGTTTAAACTTTGTAAAAAGAAAAAAAAAAAAGTATCACATTCTTTTAGAGTTTTTAATTTTGAGGTATTTCCAACTTAATTTAATTTGGGAAGATCTTGCACTTCCGAGTTCATCAATCATCATGGTTAACATAAATACAAAAGCTCATTTGTCTTTACATACAATCATAAAAACTTGTAGAGAAAGCATATTAACGTACCAAAGCAAAGATGAAACTAAATAAATGAAAAAAACCAAAGCAAATATGCAGTAAAAAAAGTAGAAGAAAACGAAGCAAAATGTAAAAAGAATAAGATGAATTGGTGGTATAAGCCAAGCATCGATGTCTTCATGACACTTTGTTCTGTAAAGCACCAACACTGGTTTTAGTCCTTGTCGTGCTACCTATACGCCATTCAAGCCTTCATCATTGAATCACGAGTTTCACATATATTTTGTCTTATCACTATAATTAATTAGCAAATAAGAATATATATCGAAATTTGAAGGAACAACCGAACTCATAAATACGCCTTGAACTTTACTATTATACATTCGAACAAAATGCAAAAAAAAAAATGGTGGTACCTTATTTTTTATTTCTACAAAAGGCTTCATCCCTTAAATTAGGGTCAATATGTAACTATTTCTTCTCAATAATACTGGAGAAAAACAATCCTCATTGCACAGTTTTCAATGCTCTCATGATATTAATAATACAGCGTCCTATTCAGTATTCACCCTATGGCTACACATAGGTAGGCAAGTACATCTAAACCTAAACTTCTGGTACATCCAACAAAAAATTAATGTTTGGGAGTATGGCGTAAAGGTATGGGATGATTAATCTCAAACATTTATGAGAGGGAAGCAAATGAGAGCAAAAGGAATAATGAAAACAATGTATATGTGTGTGTGTTAATGAAGAGTCCCATTGGAATGAACAAAAAACTGACTCAAACTGAGAAGAGTTAGTAGGGGTATGTGGGAATCAGTGCCTTTGCTTACGCTCGTAGTAATATTAACCTCTTCCACTTGCAGTTGCGGTTGCAGGGCTAGAAAAGAGATAGAAAAGAGAGAGGGTTTTGTTTTGTTTTGTTTTGTTTGTTTAGGGTTTCGGGGGACAGGTTTGAGAGAGTGGTGAGTTTTGTTTTGTTATGTTGGTTTGGTTTGGTTTGGGGTTGAAAGGTCATATCAAATGTCTTAATCTCATCCACCTTTTCTGATGCACTATTCTTCTCCTTCTTCTTGTCTTGTCAAATCACTTCCAATCTTTGGATTCCCACATCCGCATCTCTGCTTCTTTACCCCCTTCCCCTTTGCCTTTGGATTTTCACAAAATAAATATATTTTCATTCATGGTAAATAGTTTAAAATCTCAAATTTTATTTTTATTTATTTATTTTAATAAGATTAGAATGTAGGATAATTTTTAAATTTTGTTTAAAGGGTTAGAATGTTAAAGATTATTTAGGATGTAAAAGATTACTATATTATTAATATAATATAGTAATTGATAGTTAATTAAATATTAATAACTTATAATAAAAATAATAAATATTCTAATTAGGTTGAACTAACAATAAAGGAAACATCTCTTTCTGGAAATTGATCTTTAAATTTTATCTAATTTTATTAAGAAAGTTGATAATATAATAAGAAATTTTGTTAATTTACATAATGTAATTAACGCTACAAAGCAAAGAATAAACACATGCACATATAACTTATAGTTTGAAAATATGATAGGCACGTAAGTTTTCTTAGCTCTTTTTCCTTAATTTTATACTTTATTAAAGACCTTTTAGGATGGGTTAGAAGATATTAAAAAATATATTTTAAAAAAAACAGTGAAAATTGAGAAAAAAAATGGGTCAAAGTAAACCAGAATCTATATTCTAATTTTGCCCCACTTTTAAAATGAGGGGTTTGGAAGTAAGAAATTTTATTGACTGAAGTAATATTTAGTTGATGGAGAGTTAAATTCCACGTGTCACATAACATATTTGGGGTAATAACCAAAATAAAAAAATTTAAAAAGAAAGAAAGTCATTCCAATTATGTTGAGAAAATGGGGAGCTGGACTCCACCGTAGAAAGGACATTCCATGATTTTCTCAATTCCAACCACTGTTTTCTTTTATCCCACTTCAACGGTTAAGAGTCCATCGGAGATCACATTTTTTTACACGGTCGACTTTTCGACTGATCCGGCTTGGGTCTGATACACTCGGACCCTTTTGTACTAATTTCAACTCACCTTTTTTTACTAGTTTCAACACAGCATTTTCTACTACTTTCAACTCTCTATAAACATTTAGGATTATTTTGACTATGTTTTAGTTAATTTAAATGATTTGGGATCATGTTTTTAATTATTTCATGCAAATTTATGGGAGTTAACTTCCATAGTAGAATTTTAATTTATGATTGTGGGACTTCTTATGTACATTAAGTTAGCATCAAGGGGGTAGTAACTTCGGCCTAGACCAACCAAATAAGTGGCTTTACGGTCGGTTTGGTTGGAAGAATTACTTTATGTATGGAGAAGAATTGATTTATGTATGGTGACACGTACCCAGTGGCCCGAATTGATTTATGTATGTGGACACGTACCCAGTGGCCCTACACGTGTCATATGTGTGATATGCTTTGATATGTGTTGTTATGTTATGTCTCGGTACACGATATACCAAATAACATATGGGTATAAATGAAATATCATGTTAAGTTGCGATAAGCTATGTTATGTTATGTTATGAGATGTCATGATGTACTATGATATGTTATGATAGGTTTTGAAATTAGAAAATCTACTATACACAACTCTTATGCCATGATTTGAAAGTTACCATCATGTTTACTATGATGCTACGACGGTTACTATTCTTCTTGGTTTTCGGCAACAACACAGAGAAGTTAACCCGACCAGTAGGATCAGGAGGTGTGCAAGCTCGCCTGATAGGTCCATGCTCGCTCGTGCGGGTCATGTGTAAAGAAGTACTACACATCCAATTTGCCCAAACTGAAAAGCGGCCTAAGAAAAGACAATTTTAAATTATAGGTCCATCATTTTGTATGTGTATGTATTCCCGGACCTTGATATTAGCCAAATGTGAAAAATAGAAATCTTACAAGTGATTCCAATGAAATTTGAAATTTGGGAGTTGGGATGATTGGGTAAAGATTGATTATCACCATTGAGTGGACCTTTTGACAGTGTGTTTGGTTGAAAAGAAAGCTGAAACAGTACACTTAATCTTCCAAACCCAAACCCAACTGAATTTTACTGTAACATGAAAATGAATGCGCTTTCAATTGTCAAATGTGAATGCAAAAGCAAAGGATATGAAAGCACATACAAAACAAACCACAAAGGCTTTCCAGAAAGATATCTGTAAAGCCTTCCATCACATGTTGGGAGCCAAAGTCTCTCGTAAAGGCCACAGCGTTCAGTGTCCCATATCAACTTTTTCTTCCTCTTTCAAACTATGAACGCTTAGCATTTATAGTTAACTTACAATGGACATAGCACACATCTTGTCAACTATAGGACTGCCTCCTTGTCTTCATATTAACAACATCATATTCTTTTATAACCCAGCTGCTACATATCTCTGCCCTTGCCCAGTCTTAGTTTTTTTCAATTATAAAATCAATTTTAAATATATATTATATTTGGAGATAATTAAATATATTATATTTGATTTCTCCATCTTCTAGATCAGCCTTTCTAGCGACGTTGATATGACCCACGAATTTCATGCAACTTGGTTTAGTTGATCTTTCTCCTTGCACATGATGCACATGCGTTTTAAGTGATCTCTCAGTTTTGACCTCCGACGATAGTGAAGATGTAGCAATAAAATCTGAAGGAACACGATTTCTAATAACTTCTCCTCGCATTTTTTGGCAGTTTTTTTTTATTTTTTATAATGCAATGTAATAACTTGCTTGTCGAGACACGATTGCCAATAACTGACGCAAGATTGGAAAATGACTGAATAGTTTGATTCAATTTGAAAACATATAGGCATTAACTTAATGACATCGAGACAATTTATAAAATACAATGTCAAAACATGTACATGAAAATCACCCGGCGTTTTGAATTAAGCTCAAAACTATGTTGACATTTATAGCTTCATAGCTTGCATACCCTCACCTTGACCATGGAGCGAAAAGAAGAGGTACCATAAGTGAGTATAAAAATACATAGTAACTAGTTTGTGTCTAGGCTCTTAATTTATCGTTTAGTTTTATGTCATTTGCTTTCGTTAAATTGTTCATGTGTTTTATTACATACATGGATGTCACATTTATAATTCATAGGCACTCATAAACTAGCATCTAGGCTCTATTAGTTCACCCAAACTCACTTGGGGTTCTAGTTTGGTAACATTAAAGTTTCTCGTCATTTGACTCTATCGTGGCTATCATTGGCTCATCACTTCTTGATGTTCGGCTCTTTGAAGCTCAACTATCTCATCAAGAGTATCTTAGAGTTCTAAGATAATCTGGTTATCTCTTTACTAGTTACTTCAATCATATTTAACTGGTATATACTAGACAATTGAGGTGTGAGGTAATCATGGTTCCAACTCATGATCTTAACATACCTTTATGGCTAGTGTAAATTGAGACATATTCTCTGGTAGAAGTTAGTTGACATCTCCTTAATAGGCCCTAAAACGTAATCATCAAAGAGGGAGGGACCTTCATGCCGACCTTCATGCCTATCAATCATCGCATACCTATGTCCTCCTTTGTCTTCATCTAGACAAGATTACAATGAAGGAGTAGTTGGAGCTCTCTTATTTGCCACCAAATAATAATCATATACCACTATATGGTTCACATCTTAGGGCTCAACTCCGTCCATACCAACTCATTATTGCAAAGATGTGAACCCTCATCAATCAAGATGAGTCACTATTAAAGATTAACCGGTGACCTCTAACAGTCCCCACATTGTACAACCATGATAAGGAAGTGACTCCTCAACTAAAAATACTACATAAACCCTTGTTAATCCAGACAATCTCACGATTATGTATTAGTGGACAAATCCTTAATTGTCTCCACATAACAACATGTTTACATCATATATAATTCACATGATCAAAATGCGACATAGAAAGGCTAATCACGGATCCTTAAGTATAAGTTTGAGTTCATAATACAAAACAGAAGATAAGGTGCAAAAAGACAAGACCAAAACAATAATAAACTCCTAGTCATTACTTGAGAAACAATTAATCAACTCCTAGTCATTACTTGAAAAACAATAAATCGTTAGAGTGAATATAAAAATACTTTGTAAATAATTTATTTTTAAGTTTTTGATTGTATGTGAGAATGTTTGTTTAATCCACCACACCTAAATGGTGTGAAAATTATTTATTTATAATTAAATAAATTACAACGATATGGAAAACATAATAAATGGATATAACAATAAATGGAAAGATACTTATGGTAAATATATTTGCCTTATAATAAAATATCAAATATGATATATATGGTAAACTATAATTTAGTACTAAATATCCTTAACACCCGCTTGCAAGCTGAGTGTCAGATTTGAACGAATGTGAAGCTAGGATCTGAAAAGTTCAAAGAGAGGTCGAGAAATACTTTTCATGAAGATGTCGACAACGTGGTTCGGAGGAGACGTAGAGAAACACTTTCTTAGCCATCGAAAACTGCAGAGGGATCGTCGCTCAGTGAAGATACTGCCTTGGCTTTGGCGAGAATATGTCTAACCCATGAAGAGGGATCGTCGCTCAGCGACGATACTGCCTTGGCTCCGGTGAGAATATGTCAACCCAAGAAGTAGAAGGGGAACCCTAGAGCAAGGGACAAAGACAATGTTGAAGCTGGAAGAGTCACCACAGTTGGTGAAGGAGCCAATTTTAGCGAGAAGGGTAGTGGCGACTTGGTTGGCGAAGAGGCCAGTGCGGCGCCCAGATTCCAAAGGTAAATCTCTGCAGAAGGTCGATGGGCTTACCAAGATTCCGTATATTTTCGAAGAGAACGCTGATGAGGATCCTAAGATTAGGGTTTCTGTAAAGAATGAAGGGTTGACTAGGAAGAAAATGAGAGAGACTATGTTAGCTAAGGGGAAACCGATTGTGTTGGGAAGGTGAGGTTGTATGTACATAGTATTTCTTAGGGTGATTTGGAGGTCAAAAGGGTGGAGCCGAAGAGTAATAAATCGGCTTCGCTTGCGGCAGCCATAGAGACTGCCCCTGCAACGTCAAAGCCAGCAGAGGTGGTGGAGAAAAAGATGAGTAGGAGATTTAGAAGCCATTGAAAATAATGAATTAGGGTTGCTAAACCGAAAGAGCTCTAATACCATGAGAATGTTTGTTTAATCCACCGCACCTAAATGGAGTGAAAATTATTTATTTATAATCAAATAAATTACAAAGATATGGAAAGCATAATAAATGAAAATAACAATAAATGGAAAGATACTCAAGGTAAAGATATTTGCCTCCTAATAAAATATCAAATATGATATATATGGTAAACTCTACTTTAGTACTAAATATCCTTAACAGTATCCATGTATCTTACACATTTTTTTTACTTATAAGTTAATGAGATTTCATGCCTATGATTATGTACTTCGTCTAGTCATGTTAGAGATACTAAATTTCATACTAAAATCATATTCATGGGTCAATTTTGTTAAAAAAAATTAGTTTATTGTTGACTATATCGAGTTAAAGTCTTATAACTAATTATTTAATTTTATAATAATTATTGTGATTATTTTATTTGCAAATTAATATTATCCATTATTAGTGTAACCTTGAATAATACGTGATGGACATACATGAGTACCATGTTCAAGTATTAACCTAAAGGGTCTGTAATATATGGACAAAGTTGAGTGTCTTATCCTAGTAACACTATTAATATTATCCACTTTGTAACTGTTACAAATGATTTGATCCAAATCGTTCGTGTAGAGACATGTGAATGGGTATCATATACAATGAGTTTGTATAAGACTAGACCATGAAATATTTAATCTATCTTTATAAATTCGTTAATTAAGAAGATATATATTTCAGAGGATGATCATATGCGACTTGATCTTAATCCTAATTGAGTTATGAACTTTTGCTTGGGAAGGGTTGGCTGAGAATGACTTTTGTAACCGGTTCAATATGTTTACCATTTTGGGGACTTTGACCCTAATTTCTATAACGACCCTAATTTTCTACTGAAATAGAGCCGCTACCATATGCTTGATGTGACCTTTCTACGATGAGACATTCATTTAAAATCATTCATAAACGATGTCATGAACTTAAACATTCGCATTCAAAGCCTTAAAACAAAACAGCGAAAAGTATTCAATTTGAAATATAAATCAAACCAAAGAAAAGATAAAAACGATGTCCTAATCTAACCTAAATCTACAAATTAAAAATGCAACTACCCTAACACAGGTTCCATGGTCTTCAATGCGACACCGCTGTCAATCATACAGCAGTGCCTTGCCTTACATGAAGTATAAGAATAACACAAGATTTGAGTATTTTAAAAAATATTCAGTAAGTGACTCCATTATTGGGGTTGAGAAATGCAAACACATGTAGAATGATGAGAACTATCACTCAAAACCGTCTTCTCTTAGGCGGCTTTCCATTCTAAAAAAATTAGATGTGTAATACTTCTCTACACACGACCAACACGTGGGTGCATGGGCACACCAGGCGGGCTCGCACACCCCCTAGACTTGTTGCTTGGGCTAGCTTCTCATGAGCTGTTGTCGGACACTCGGAGGGAATAGTGACCGTCGTAGTATCATGATAAACATGATGATCATTTTAGTCTCATAGCGTACGCGTCCGTACTAATCATAAAGGGAAAGTATCCCGATGCATGTAAACCTACAATTATGCATCCACATATTTTTCATTGTAATAAATCATGCAAAACATCATCATTCTTTCCTCACATATTACACTTAGTAATATGTATACGTAAGCTTTCATAAATTATTTCATTCATAATTTTTAAATCACAGCAGGGAGGTTGTGCTTTGTAGCTTTTCTTTATTTGAAAATATTTCATAACATGTCATAGCATATCATGCTCTAACATAACACATCATAGGGCATCACGACATCTCATATATTACCTAGCTTATCGTGACATAACATAACATTTCATTCATACCATCATATCATTTGACATATCATATGACGACACATTCATAACATCACATCACATCATAAGTCATATCACACACATCACATCATATTTGGGTTTAATCTCTACTACTATCTAAGCATCTCCGGTGCCTCAAAATTCCAAGCAGTTCACTTACATGTCATATACTCTATTGAGGTCTGGGAGTTGTTCATTGAAGTGAACCAACTTCATGTTTTCATGCTTAGTATGCTTACATAGCCCCATAAGTGAACATATGATATCCTTGTTTGGGGCACAACCTCATCACATCTCATAGGATAGTATAACATCTCGTCTGAACACATATGTATAAAGTTAACTAGCGACCATTCCATAAGAAAAGTCATGCAGTCAACATCTGGGGAAGCGATCCCGTGTGCCTGCCAGCCACTCAGTCTACCCATGTAGTCTCTCACCCCTCTCAAGGCGGGTTTACAAAACAAAGAGTCTGTTAAGGGGACCCCTGACTATTTCTACACATGATAGTGGCACTTAGTCGCTTCGATGCACTATACGATCCGACCTAGGCCTAGGTCGATGGTGCATGTACTACTACTGCTTGGGAGGACGCTACTAGCACTAAGGCCATATCGGAGGAGATAGAAGGTGGAATCTCTAGTGATACCATCATATTGCTATTGGGTATGCTAAGCTTTATTATTCGTCTTTGCCGTGGAGGTCTACTAGGTTAGTAAGGGTTGCTAGGTGGAGGGCTCTTGTTGTTCACAGACTTGAGTAGCTTGCTTAGCCTAAGCAGTAGTAACCGATGTCAAATGTTGAGGCGCTACCTTAAAGAAATCTCTCTATTAGGTGGGGACAACATAGTGAGTGCTAGCCATATAGTCACCAAAGTTTGGGGGAGCCACCCCTGTACGCCAGCTCCACTAATTACCCACATGATCAATGCCCACTCACAAGATGGATTCATCGTGTAGGGTAATCCAAGAAAACTATCAAGTCACACGTCTCTAACCAGCCTCATGCCTAGCTCAACGGTAATGTACCAGTGTGGGAAGAAAAGTGGAAGCTTCATAGACATTGTATCGACTGCTATCGGCCTAGGTGGCTACCTTTGTCTACCAGGTGTGCCGTGGTGGTCTTCCAAGTCTCTAGGGCAGTTTGGCGATCTTGACATGGATTCACATCTCTAGATTTCTTGGTTTCGACTCTTTGAGTTTGGCTTGGTTGGGAGTAATAGGGGCTACACCCTCTGATCGTCTCTCACGATTCTACAACGCTTGAACTATTGGAGGCATTCCTTCCTAGATCATAGTCTAACCAAACTAACGCTCTCACCTTTGTTTTAATTTGTTTCTATTAATTATACTCTACAAGGAGAATCACACCTTCAATCACTTGGAGTTAATGTATAATAAATTGTGTATACAATCACACATGTTCAACGAGATGATAACTTCCATCAAGCACTCAGAGCACAAATAAATAAATTATCATCCTCTGTTTCAGCATGATTATGTACAAGTAGTAGAAAAACAGTCCATTATATCATGAAAGGAATAAGTCAGTCATGTCATTAACAAGAGTGACTAATCTCATACTTATCCAATCGTCCTACTCAAGTCATACATAATCTATCCACCTAGAGTTTTGTTTTACAAGCATGCATGCGTTACTAAGTGATTCCTACAAGGATTACTTCCTAGAATTTGTGTAGTTACTTATTTAGATGACGCATGTTTTCTCGAACTAGCTTTTCTGCATGTTGGAAGTTTTAAAATTCTTGAAATTTTTCTGACGGGTTCTAATTCAAGTCATAATAGGGTTAGTATCAAAATTGGAGCAAAAATCAGTCAAACATTAGTTGAACGGACCAACAAGGAGAAACTCATGTGCGCTCACACACCTTAATGTGCACAAAGGGGGAAATATGTGCAACTACATGTGTGAGTAGCCACGTGATCCTAGGCAGTGTACTGCACCTATCACGTGACACGTGGTGTGATGGGATTTGTGTAGCTAAATCGGTTCGGGTCGCATGCGAGTTGCTGAGTCTGATGTAGGTGCAGGTCAAACGTTGTTCATATGTGGGTCGGATTACCTAAAACACTTAACATCGCTAGTTGGCTGATTTGCAACCCTCTCACCTTGTGACACATGTACATTCCTTGTCTAAACGTGTAGACTGCCTGTTTGCACGACGCGTGTCCTTCGGGTATTCGCCTACCGACAAAACATTTTCAGAAACTGATGAATTTTATGATTCAATCTATTTTCTTCACAATTTCATATCTTTTCACACAAAACTCAAACTAACTTAATTCCTTCCTAAAAGTTGTGGATCTCTCATCCTACTTTCTAAATATATTTTTCTTGTAATTTTTAATCAACTACAACCATAATTGAGTCCAAAATTGGTCAAGAGTTTAAAATTCATAAAACTTACGGTTTCTTGACGTTCACCAAAACATCGTCTTCCATTCTGAATCAACTTCACCTTCCTCCACAAGACTTGTTTAAAATCCTTCCATTATCAACCTACTAAAAATTCAGAATTTAATTCTAAGAAAAGCTCTCAAATCTAAAAAAAAAAAAAAAAACAGAAATCAAGTACCCAAAACGCTTACCTTCAGTTCTTCATTGATTCTTTCCCAAAGCCGCTTATAATTTCTTGGGAAGAAACTTCGGCAAAATTCCAACATCAAACAACGTTTGGAGATAATTTCATTTTCTCCCTCAAAGATCCTAAACCCTAATTTTCTTCTCTCTTTTCCTTTTTCTTCCTTTTTTTTTTCTTTCTTCCTCCTTAATGATTTGATTAGAGATCTTACAGAACTCTAATTAGGAAAGGTCGGTCAAAATGACCAATTTATCCCTCTGGGGATTGACGTTGTCCAATTTTTCTATTTTCTTAGTATTTTCTTTTATATTTTTCTTGAGTTTCTAGAATTTTTCTAGCCATTTTCTCTTTTCTCTTCTACTTTGTTTTGAAATTCAGCCTTTAAATCTCCAAATAAAACTCCAAAAGTTTGACTTTTAAAAAAAAAATCGAATATTTAACGCGTCGTACCGACTCGACGGAAGAGTAGAATGAATGAAATCTGGAGAGTAATTTTAAGATTTAATAGAAGCCCATGGACTAAATTTTGATATTAGACTAAGCATAACTAGAATAGAACAAGTGTCAAAGTACAAAAATGATATTTTATTCTATAAGTTATTTGATATTTTATTCTATAAGTTATCATATAAATTTAATATATAATTAAGCTTTTCAAAATAAAGGATTTGAGGGAAATGGCTCTTGAAAAAAATAGATGTCGGTTTCATAGTTATTTAACTTTTTGTTTTTAAAAATGATGTCTATAAATACTAATGGTTTTCTCTGTTTTTTTTAGTAATATATTTTCAATAACTTATTTTGTTTTTTAAATTTGGTTAATAATTCAAATGTTTTATTAAAAATAAAAAATAAAAACCTGTTTTAAGAAAAAAAAAAGAAAAAAAGAAAAGAAATAGGTATGTACCCAAACCTAAAAAATCCTGAGCAACCACTCATTTATGGAGGCCTAGTGGAAATCTAAGGCTCTTCCTAATTATAAAACATATAGAAAGGATATGTGTAGTGAAGCGGAAGACACTAGTGAGTAATATTGAAGTGCAAATTGTATGCCATTTTTGTGATGATGCTCAATTTAAGCTATTAGTGGAGGCCCTGAATGAGAAGAATAAGAAAGTGGATGTTATTGCCTTCATTATTCTACTTTCACTAATGCTTCTTCAAATCCCATTCAAACCCAAATCTATATCTCATCAGAACTTCTCAATATTCTGCCCACTACAATTTCAATTAATACCCTCATACATTCCTCCTTTAAATTTTCTTTATATTATTATATGGAAAATTGCAAATAATCCATATTTATTTTATATGGAAAAAAAATTGATTTTTGAACAAAGAGGGAAGGGATGCATGGGTGTGAGTACGTCAAAGGTTGCATGATATTTAGGCAAAGGCAACGTTGACTGTTTTATTTTATTTTATTGTATTTTTGTGTTGGAAAGAGATTGGGATTTGGTTGAAATATATTAGGTCAAATGCCACTAAGTGTCAACGTGCGTATGTCTCTCATCTTTAGGCCAATCATTTTCAATCTAAAAGTCAAAGCTGGCCAACCTTCCATCTCCCTTAGAATGGTAGACATTGTTTTTTTTTTCAAAGTTAGAATAATTTATGATTTTGTGGCTCTATATTGCATGAGTTAAAGGATTGGATTCAATTTAAATATTTGGAAAATCAGGGTTTGGCTTTAAATTGATTTAAGTTTAATTTTTTTTAGTTAAAGACAATAATTTAATTAAAAATGACTATTTGTGTAATTAGAAAAGAAAACAAATATTTAATGATATTGTTGTATTTCGAGGTTGAAATGGGAGTGATATGTAATGGAACGAAAGGATATCCAATAATTTTATTGCACCATCGAAGAATTTGATTAGGTTGACTAAATTTTCATCCACAAAATTTAATTTATTTCTTTATTTCTAAACAAAAAATATAAAAAAATTGTTTGATGGGAATCTTATTCATTTCTCATTTTATGGAGTTGTCTTGTCCATTTCCATCAACTTTACATCTCATTACCAACTCGCCTTAATTTTGGCATCAGAGAGAGAGAGGAAAGACAAAGATAATGGAGAGGCGAAAGAGAATCAATGGAAGTGGAAAGTCAACAAAATCTGATGATTGTAACAAATTAAGAGACACGATCATGTTGGGAGAAGCTAACCTAATAAATATCAAAACCTGTCTTGTCTTTCTGCTTCTCTCTCTACGTATCTAGTTTGAAAAGAGAGAGAAGAAGACATAAATAAACTAATAATTCTTAAGATTTTTGAAGAGCACAACGAATATCCTTTAAGTGATTGAAAATATATGCAACTGTGAATGTGATTGATAGCTAAAAGCATTCAACCCTTTTCAATAGTCACACATGCATTTGGATACGTACTACCAAGCTGCCGCCCTTCAACTGTATAGTGTTTCATAATTATTTCAAATTTAAGATTTTTGGTTTTTCATGTTTTTTAAAACAAAAGTCACACATTTTGGTAATTGGTTTTTTTCTTTTTTCTGTTTGTTTTAAAAGACAAAAAACTTAACTTGTTTGATAACTGTTTTTGGTTTTTAATTCTTTTTTTAAATAGAAAGATGAAAGTATGTAATTTGTACCAGATCCAATTCAATTAATTCCAAAAAATTTCTACTCGGGCAACATTTTATTTTATTAAAAATTTTAATTTACTCTTTTGTGAATGCTATTTTAAAATAACTTCCCTTTAATTTGGATCTGGTCTATTTCATATACCAATGAGGAACTAAAGCTGCTTTTATCACATACATAGTCAATGCTTATGTCATGTCAAGACCTATTTTTAAGGTTTCGATTTTTGGTCCGTAACAAGACTAGACAAAATAAAATAAAATTTTCTATAAAATTTTGGGCATTTAAAAACAAATTGAAACTAATTATAAACCAGTGTTTTCTAAGGTTTATTACAATTCGAGGTCAACCACACTAAAGACTCAAAATACACAAATGGACTGATGTCCAAGGACGACTCTCTCTATGACTGCACAACTCCTCCCCCAAGTCAACCGACATTCACCAAATACTTGAAAAAGAAATGTAGAATAGAGTGAGTATAAAGTACTCAATAAGCAGCCTACTTGTAGATTGTCATTGCATTCAATCCTAATAAGTTATCATGGAGCTTTTCTTTGAGCCCTAGGAAGTTCCTACATCTATCTGCGCTTCTGATAAGGCTTTGAAGTTTCGAACAGTTCTCTTACTTGTCACAGACCTAATCGAGGTCTGGAAGTTATTCATTAGGTTCTAGCGCCACAGATCTACCGAACGACATATCTAATCTATGGGGTGAACTAACATTTCTATTCTTTAGACTTAGTTAGCTTGGATTACCTTAGTAGTGAAGGACTGGTATCCTGAGTTGAGGTGCTACCTAATAAAATTTGATAGGAAAATATGGTATCTACTAGTCTGAACATCATCTATGAAAGGTTAATTGACAGACTCTTCCATAGGGCCATAAAATCACGTTGAGTCTAGGGGAGTGACCTCGTATGTTTGTTAGCTACTAAGCTACCTGCAAGATCCCTCACCCCTTTTCAGGACGGGATCATAGCGCATAAGCCCTATTTAGGAGCTGATAACTTTTTAAAAGTAGAGTTATACCAAACCTTTATGTAGTTAACTTTGTACTCGTATGCACCACTTTCTCATTAATTGCTCAATTTATTCTAATTAGTAAGCATGAAATAGTTCATTGTTGTTCAACATGAAAATAAGATTAATTTACATAAATCGAGTATAATTGTACATTTAATTGAGTTATTTGGTAAAATTTCAGAACATTTATGCTAAACCATGATGTTGTAGAAAATTTGGAAACAACCCTGCTCAAGATGACATGTCTTTACGAATTGCTGACCCTGATGCTAAATCAATTCGAAAAGAAAATTTTTCGGGGATGATATGGAAATTATAATCAAAATCAGCAAGCCTCGTGGATCATTGACTACCAAATTAAGCTCTTTCTAAGTGGACGACTTATCCTTTCTCAACCCTAAATGGGAAGTAATGAACAATATAAAAGGGAAATGTTACATACAAAGAAAGGGGGTAGCCACCAAAGGGGAAAAATGAAAAACACACCGCATAGGGTTTTGCTGCTATAAAAACCAGAGAGAAGAAGGAAGAAGAACCCTAATTCAGCTGTTGTTGACCGCAAAATAAAAAGAAGACCAAGAAGGATATATTAAGGCAAAGAGGTAGACGAGAGAGTTAAAGGAAAGAGAACTTCCATTGAAGGAAAACAACAAAGCTTGATAACTCTCTAATCTTTTACTCTCTTTTCTTATTTGATCAATTTTACATGATTAAGATGTTATTCCTCTGTTTAATCAGTTTGTATAGAGAGCTAAACCTTGTGGGGGAGGCAGGAGAGTTTTATGTAATTTAAACATATTGACGGTGTGATTTTTGTTTATTAAAGAGTTCTTATTAATGATTTACATGTTTGTTTAGTTGGTCACTTTACCTACATAGTTGTTCTCTTATTCAAAAGAAGAGAGGGAGTAAGAAAATTCTCTTAACACTCTAGTTCCATTGCAAGGATACTTGAAGGTAAGAAGGGTAGGAATAATTCTTCTTATTACAAAACGATTATGGAAGTAATCACCATGCATGGCTTTCGAAAGTGGGCTTGAGAATCTATTAAAAGAAGGTAAAATCCACCACAAGATTCAACAACTTATCTATTTAATCTCTCCTAGCCAAACCTTCCTCATTATCATTGATTTTCTCATTACTCTTTATTTTTCGACAACCGTTACCACTCTACATATATTTTGTTTAGATAAATTAAACTCATCAACACCCATTTTTTAATGATACCAAATACTCATGTTTCAGCAACAAAATAACAAAAAAAAAAAAAAAGTTATCCGTAGAATTTATAACTTTCTTATTACTTGCTACTTGTGATAATGTATACTTGCAACTATTCTGGTGAATTTTACATCATTTTATTATATACATTCACAAGCGATCAAAGACCCTTAGACATTTCCACCAGTTAAAGACACCAGGTCGCTTCAACGCGCTATAATATCTGGCCGAGGCCTAGCTTGACAATGTTGCTTCTATACTCTATTGCTTGACAGGGCGCTAAAAGGTTTGATCTAGGTTGTTGATAATGCTAATTATGTATCTAAGAAGATAGGAGGCAAAGGCTCTAGTAACACCATTCACACTGCTATAGTCTTGTTAAGCTTTCCTAGTCATCCTTGGATGTCATGGAACTTTACTAGGTTATTAGGGTGTCTAGACCGTTGAATCCATACACTCTCCTTTTAAGGACCTTCTAGGCTAGCCCCTTGGGCTAATCTAGATTTTGGGAGCACTAGGGTCTTGACTAGTGATCCTAGCTCACGATCTCGAGGTGCTCGATCAATGAGAAATGTTATGACCTAGGTCAACGTGAAATCGTCCTAGATCTAGTGCCTTAATCTTAACTTAGTCACTTGTGCATGCATTGTTGGGAGATAATATTATCAATCACCTAAAGTACGAAATACGTTATCTAAACATTCATGCAAGGTCAATGGAAAAATAACATCCATCAATCACCCAGAGTACATACCATGTGAGATGGTTTGGTTAAGTATTTGCGAAGCGTGGACACATGGAATACATTATCACCGCAGATAAGGATGGTGGTAGGGCTACTCTATATGGCACCAATTCGATTCAATCCAGAATGCCGAAGGCTTCTAGAAAGCGCAAGCTCAACTTACCCATTAGTCTGAACCTCAAGACACATTTTATTAGAGTCAATCTTCAAGAATACTTTGTCGCCTACTTTAAATTTCAAGTTTCTATATCTTACGTAAGCATAACTCTTTTGCCTACTCTGATTTGTACGTATCCTCGTCATGATCTTTTGCACGACCTCATTAGTGGCTTGGACCAACTCTATTCCTAACAGTTTGCATTCGCCTATCTCATCCTAGCATGCTGAGGACCTGCACTGCCTTCCATATAGGAATTCAAACGGTGACATAACAATAGTTTCCTGAAAGCTGTTATATGCGAATTCCAACTGCCTGCAAATCCAACACGCATGCACGTAGCATGTATTCCATGGTTTCGTTCAAATGCTTGATCTATCCATATATCTATAGATGGAAAGCAGTAATGAAATTGAGACAAGTATCCAATACTTTTTGGAGGCCGCGCTAGAAGACTATCGTAAAATGTGGGTCTAGATCCGATAGAATTGACAACGATAATACGTGTAAATTAATAATCTCTTTCATATATATAACTGTACCCAATTGTCCACCGTATATGTAGCTCTTACCAAGTAAGAAATGTGCTAACCTGATCACCTATATCATTATATATCTTTTCAACGTCTTAAGTAGACCTAGAATAAAATCTATTGTTATATTCTCCAATTTCCATTTTGGTATGCTCAATAATTGCAATAACCCTTTTACCTACTCTCTTGGTATCTTTACTTATTGGCATACCAAATACTTGTCAACAAACTTTGCTATATCATTCATCATGTTACCCACCAAAAATACTATTTCAAGTCATACTAGATTTTGGTACCGCGTGGGTGCATGGAGCATGGGGAGTTGCGCACTTTTATTAGTATCTCATTCTTCAGTTCTTCAACTACTACAATACGCAACTGCCATTGGCTTAACAGTCCACCATCTGTGAATTTAGAAAAATTTTGATAGGTCCTACCGTTAGCTGGCTTTTAATCTTGGACACACTCGGGTTCCCTTGTTGGGAGTTCATAATTCGCAATCATAGTACGACCTGCATTATGAGTCAAGCCATCTGTGTCACAACAACTCCAACCATCACTACTATTCTTAATTGTTCAAAATCTACTTGCACTTGCGGCTCCTCAATGATCATAACCGACAAGTGGGTTATTTTCCTTATCATGGGGTCGTCGACCACATTTGCCTCTCCAAGGTTGTATTAAATATCCACATCGTAGTCCTTCGCCTCTTCCAACCATTTTCGTTGTCCCATATTTCGTTTTTTTTGGGTGAAGAAGTATTTTAGACTATTATGATCTGTAAAAATCTATATCTTCTCCATATTCAAGCAGTACCTCTAGATTTTCAATGCAAATACAACAGCAACCAACTCCTAGTTGTGAGTGGGATAAATTTGTTCATAATCCTTCACCTGACGGGAGGCATCGCTACACCGCTATACACTATGTAAACCCACTGACCTTCTCATGCTGCATCATTATGTATCTCAACCCTTTCTTGAAGGCATCGCTATACACTATGTAAACCCATGAACGAAATAACACTATAAGTATTGGAGCAGTCACCACCCGATACTTCGAGTCTTGAAAATTCTCTTCACATGCCTTAGACCATACAAACGGGCTTCCCTTTTTGGTCAATCGCATGAGTGGAGAGGTTATTTTGTTGAAATCTCGTACAAAAATAGATAATAGCCTGCCAATTCCAAGAAGCTGCTTACCTCAGTATAGTGGTAGGATGGTCCCACTTTGTGACGACCTCAACCTTTGTGAGGTATACTAAAACTCTATCCATGGACACCACATGTCCTAAGAATGAAACCTGTTGCAACTAAAACTCACACTTAGAGAACTTGATGTACAGTTTCTTCTCCCTCAAAATTGTCAGAACACTGTTGGGGCTTGTGATCTTAATTTGTATGGGAGTAGACAAGGATATCGTCTATGAGCACAATAACGAATATATCTAAACACTCATTGAATATCTTATTCATCAATTCCATGTATAATGAGAGGGCTTTGGTTAGGTCGAATGACATGACTACGAACTCGTAGTGGTCATACCTCAACCTAGATGCTACCTTTGGCACATCTTCCTCTGTTATCTTGATCTCGGTCATGCTTGAATAATATAGTTTCCTCTCTGATTTGGTCAAACAGGTCCTATACGAGAGAGAAGGTACTTGTTCTTTATTGTCTTCTTGTTCAATTCCTTGCAGTCAATGCACAAATACATTGATCCATCTTTCTTTTTAACAAATAGCACTAGTGCGCTCCATAGGGATATGTTAGGGCATATGAAACCTTTATCCAATAAATCTTACAACTGTACTTTGAGTTCCTTCAATTTTGTTAATGTCATACGATATGAGGCCTTAGACATAGGGCAAGTACGTAGTTCGAGCATAATGCAGAAGTCTACAGCTCGAGGAGGAGGCACCCTTAGTAAATCCCCAGGGAATATGTCGGAGAACTCGTTCACCACTAATACTGCAAACAAGGACATTTCCTCCCTTTTTGTGTCAACGACATTTGCCAGTATGCCCTAGACTCCTTGCTAGATTAACTTCCTTGCCTTTAACATGGAGACTACCTTGGATGTAGCTCTAGTGCAGATACCTTGGAAATACCTTGAAACTTGAAACTGGTTCGTAATAATGGACAAAAGAACACATCTTGTCTATAGTAGTCGATGTTGGTATGGTTCTCGACCAATCAATCCATCTCGAGTAACACATCAAAGTCACTCATGTTGACAACAATTAAGGTAACATCTAGAATCTGGCCTTATATTAACACTTGGCCACCATTTACTCTATTACTAGCAATCAAGTTCACCCCAATTGAGATATTAACAAATAATATATATACATTAACGGTTCTAATTCAATTCCTACCTAAATAACAAATGGTACATATATGAAGGAATGAGTAGACTCTATATGGAATGAGTAGACTCTGAGTCAAACAATGTTAGTGCGAGTTATCTAAAAACAGATAAAGTACCTAGCACAACTGTGTCAATATTCTCGATGCCCCTATTAGTGGAGACATATGCTTTCGCATCAGAGATGGTATGCATAGGCCTCCCTAAGCCACTTGAGCCCGTCAACTTTTTAATTGAGTTCTTGACATTTCTTCTTGAGAAGTTACTTGAGATGTGACTCTTTTATTCACACCTGAAAATACACTCTATTTTATGCTTGACACTATTCCTAATGTTTCTAATACACTCATCCCATTGTGATTCATTGTCTCCTCTACCTCCCTATTGACTTGGTTGTTGGCCACGCCTTCAATTTTAGCAATGTCGGCCCACCTACTCTTGTAGGTGTTTTGGTGGCTAATGGTGTTGTGTGCCACATTCATGTTTGTCCAAGGCGTGTTGTTTGTGGCCGCGTGTCAGATGTCTCGGTCATGCTTGTCTATGATGTGTTGTTCATGGCTGCATACCCGTTCCAAATCCATTTTACTTCATTTTATATTAGATAGATCTTTACTATTCTTATTGTGTCAATACGCGAGTGTATGACCAGTCTCCAAATTTATGTCTACAACCGCGAAGGCTAAAATTCCATAAAATGTATTATAAGGGATGTGACTAGTTGTTCATTCTTCCTAACTCAGTTTATATCTTCTCAAAGTTGTGGTTGTTGCTTAATCGCTTTTAGCTTATAACAGTAATTTCGTTCAAATTGTTTTAACCCATTTCCTCACTCACGTTTTCTAAGATATTTATTTCAAACGTGCCTCGAGGCTCGATCATACGTCAAGATTATCCACAAAGTCCAATTTCTATACAGCTAACTTTCTAGCTGGGTTAGAATAAGTGTCACACAATCGATGTTTCACTGCCACTAGAATGCAATTGTGACAATTTGCAACTTGCTCATAACGTTTTTATCCTACTGCAATTGTCAATACTTTCGACCTTCGAAGTCCCCTAGCTTTGCCTCCGTCCATAGCCATGGCGGACTTTAGGGCAGTAGCATAGGTAGTAGGAGTTATATCTCCAACGATACAGTAGATTCCTTCATCTTTGCCCAGAAAAAACCTCCACGCCTTCTTGACCTTCGTGTCGACCAACTATGAGGCAAACTGCAATAGCCTCTTAAACTCTCTCTTATATGTAACGACCTTAAATTTTTATTTGCCTAGAGTCGCTACCGTCATCATAACGTAATCATTTTATACAGAAATAAGTATTTAAACTTTATCATAAAACATAAACTTCATCTTAAAACACTTTCATGGACTTTATGTTCGAAAACATCTTTAAAACGACACAACAAAATACTAATTGAAATAAATAAGCGTTAAAATGAAAAATATCCTATTCTAACCTAAGTCTAAGAAAATAAGTATACCTACCCTATGCATGTGTCATGGTCTCGAATTGCAATGTCGTCGTCAGCCGTACAAGGGAGCCTTTCCTTTACCTGAAAAGTAGAGTAGCACATGACTTGAGTATTTTAAGAAATACTCAGTAAGCGACCCCCTATCAGGGTTAAATGCAAACACACAGTTTCATATATGGGACCTATCATAACAGTCTATTTTCCTACGATGGTTATCCTAACGGGCAACTTGGATGTGTACTTAATTTTCATACACACGGTCCACACGTGCGAGCATGGACCAACCAGTCGGCTCGCACACCTTCTAAGCCTCTTTCTGGTCAGACAAGCATTCTCTGGTAGCTTTTAATGTCGGACACCCATTAGATATAGCGACCGTCACGAAAACATTATGATAAACATAATGATCATTCTCCTGCCTCGTAGCGTACGTGAACGTACTATCATGAAGGAATAGGGGTATCCCTCGATGCATGAGCACACAATAATGCATTAGGTCCCAACATTTTTCCATTTTAATTATCCTTAATACAACCCCGCTAGCGTCTCGTTCATATCATATCATATCATTTCTCATAAAATTTCTCATATCATTTATCATAATTCTCATGCGTATGTCGGGGTTGTATTTCATGCTAGTTCATCGTTTTACATGTCAATCATAGCATATCATTCATGTCACGTATCAATCATATCATAATGTTTTCATGCTTTTAGACATGAGAATCCATATCGTGCACATATCATATCATATATCATAACAGTCACATAATATATCTCAAGCATGTCTTCAAGAAATCATATCATAGAGCATATCAATTCATCAAATACAACATAACATTTACATATAATTTCATAACAATTTGCATATATGGGCCTATGACACGTGTGAAGCCACGATTACGTGGCATCATACAACACACAATTATAACCAAATGGTCGTAGGGCCACTTACTTGATTGGCCTTACCCGGCATTCTCCCTAATTCGAGTACGTTAGCTCCCGTTCCTTGAAAGTGTTCCAAACTATCGCCGGTTGTCATTTCCTATTGGGTCATTCATTGCTTAGTAATTGACAATTCTAATATAAATTCAACTTAAATTTGTGAAATAAGGAATTATGAATACCTTAATTACCTAATTTAGGGTCAAAATCAGGTTCGGGAGGGTCGAAACGGTGAAAATTGGGTAAAAAACTGTTTACCGAGCTAAACAGCCGAGAAATTGAGCTACAAAGCCGAGTGAGCCAAGCCGAGCTGATTCTAGCCACTGAAGTCGAGGGGTGCTCGTTGCAAATGGTGGCATGTGGCGCAATAAGAGGCCAACGCATGTGCAGGCGACTTTAGGTCGAGGTGTGAGTGGCGCGCAGAAAAACGAGTCGCGGGTCACGGCTGCTTCATGCCGATTTGGGTTCTGAGCCGACTGTGTGTATTGGGCCTCGATAATTCGGTTTGAGCCTCGAAGATTCAATTGTTGGTAGGCCTACATGTGCAAGTTTGGGCTGAGGGCCGTGCATTGGGCTACGAATTGTGGAGGTGGTAGTCAGTTTGGATTCGACCCGACCCGAAGTCCACGAACTTCATCTTCTCCACTTGGTTCACGCGATTTTTTGACCAAATTTCTCTCTCCTCTGTACGTTATTTTCTGACGTTGTTTCTCCTTTTTTTTCTTCGCCTACCACTCTGTCAGCCTCTCTCTTTCCCTTCCACAAAGTTTTACGACGTGTTGATGCCTAGAACCATGTCCAAGAGGTTAAAAAAACTTAAAATACAAATTCAAACTCTTGCAAAGTACAAAGACGTTAAAGCGTATGGGGCTTACCTCTCATGTATGTGTGAATTTTGACGATCGTTTTCGCAATGTGGACGGGTCGTATCGACGTTTGGTTGTGGGTTTCGATCTACGTCGGAGCGGTTTTGGGTTTCTTTTTTCTCTCTATTTTCTTCATTTGCAGGGTGTCTATGTTGGATAAGACCCACAATCGAAATTGTGTCAAAACAAGTACAAGAGGTAAAGGAAATACTTGAGGGAAGAGAGCTTTTTGGAACAAAGAAAGCCTTAAGCACTTACCTTTTGAATTTTTTTTTTTTTTTTGTTGTTGTGTTGTTGTGAAGAAAGCAGACTTCTCATGAGTATTTATAGGGGAGAAGGTACTAACTTGTTTCCTAAACTTCCTCCTCAAACATAAAAATACTAACGATTTTCCTAATTAAAACATAAAACTTAATCCACAACCACAAAACTTGGTCCACAATTCCACTAAGTCTACTAATAATTCTCCTAAAGTTAGTCAATTAGTTAGTGACTTATTCGACTAAGTCAAGTTTATAAGCTCACAACCTTCACCGTAAACTTGACTTTGTTCGAGATTCTTCACTCCCTGCAATTCCCGCATCTCTACAAACTTAACCCTTGCTAGGGCCTTTGTTAGAATATCTGCACGTTGCTCTCTAGTGCATACAAACTCCACAACGATTTGTCTCTTCTCAACACACTCACGGATGAAGTGGAAGCAAGTGTCAATATGTTTGCTGCGTCCGTGAAATACTAGATTCTTCATCAGTGCAATTGCAGATTTGTTGTTGACGTAGAGAGTTGCTGACTTTAGTTCACTTAGTCACTTCGCTCAACAAATTTCTCAGCCACATTGCTTGGCACGACGCTACAATTTCTGCCATGAACTCAGCCTCACAAGAAGATAGTACCACAGTTCGCTGCTTCTGAGATTGCTAAGAGATCAAATTTCCATTGAGATAAAACGTCATTCCTGTGGTACTTTTTCTATCGTCAATATCTCTAGCTAAATCACTATCGGTAAAATCGACTAGTTCTTCAGGACCTCGCCCTCTTTGATACTTCAACTCGTAGCTTGTGGTTCCCTTCCCATAGTGGAGAATGTGCTTAACCGCTTGATAATGCATCATAGTGGGCTTTTATTCCAACAACATATGAAAGGTCCGGACGAGTATGAGTCAAGTACCTTAGACTTCCGATGACACACCTATACTCAGTGGAATTCACCAAGTTTCCTTCAGCATCTTTTTCGAGTTGTAACTTTGCTTCCATGGGATACTTGGTCGGGTTGCACTCTGCCATCTTAAATTGTTGCAACAACTTCTTAGCGTAGGTTGATTTCTTTAGCATGATGCAATCTTTCCTTTGGTCCACTTCAATACCGAGGTAGTACGTGAGTAACTCGAGATCAGTCATCTCAAATTCTTTCATAATGTGCTCCTTGAACTCTTTGATGCCTTCCACACTTGTACCAGTGACGATCAGGTCATCAACATACACGCCAAATATGAGTGTTTCAGTCCCATTGTTTCTTGTATACACTGCTTGTTCTTGCAAGCACTTCATCAAGTGTAGACTATTTAAGCTCTTGTCCAAATGTATGTTCCACGCCCTCGGTGCTTGCCGTAGACAATAGAGGGCCTTTGACAACTTGTACACTTTGTGTTCTTCGACTTTGAAGACTAACCCTTCAGGTTGGGCAACATACACTTCTTCTTGGAGGTCACCATTTAGAAATGCTGATTTGATGTCCAAGTGATGGACCTCCCACCCGTGTTGAGCTGCGAGCGCAAGAATCAACCTTATAGTGTCCAGTCTAACCACAGGCGCGAAAAACTCTTCAAAATCAATTCCTTTTCGTTGCACGTATCCCTTCGCCACAAGTCTTGCTTTATGTTTGATGTCATTTCCTTCATTATTATTCTTCAACTTAAACACCAACTTCAAACCGATGGGCTTGTGTCCAGACGGCAAGTTAGTTAGTGTGCATGCCTTGTTCTTCTCAATGGCTTCAAGCTCTTTTTACATGGCATCTTGCAACATCGTCTGATTTGTTGCCTCACGGTAGGTTGTCAGCTCCTCGGCCGCGAGCAACACTAAATCATCAGGATCCAATTCTTCTTTAAGTGTATCCACATAAATTTCAGCAAGAGAACGAAAATTATTTGATTCATCCTCTATTGTGGATCCTCCTATGCTCTCGCCTGAGCTCTCTTATTCTTGAGAGTTCATCATGCCTTTCGGTGTCACCGGTGATGACATGTGTGGACTTGTTGGTGTTGCTACAGGAACACTTACTGTATTTGATGTGTTTTCCTCGTCTTCTAGAGTAGTAAACTCTGTAACAATCTGCTTGTTATTGACAACACTGAACCAATCCCACTTCTTCTCTTCTTCGAATACGACATCCCTACTTACATGAATTTTCTTATGTTGTGGATCATACAGCCTGTGTACCTTGGTCTCATCCTCTACGCCAAAATACACCATCTTTTGGCTTCTTTCATCAAGCTTTTTGATATATGGCTTTGTAGTCTTAACATGTTTTTTACAACCGAAGACTCTTAGGTACTCGAAGTGAGGTGTCTTGCCAAACCATGCTTCATAGGGGGGTGCGAGTGTCTAGCGCCTTTGTCGGTAAACGATTTAGAAGATAAGCTGCATGTCGTATTGCCTTGCCCTAGAAAATCGCCGAGACTTGCATGCTCTTGAGTAAGCTTCTTGCAATATTCATTACGGTGTAGTTTCTTTGTTCAACAACACCATTTTTTTGTGGAGTGTACGGTGCGGCGAGTTGACGCTTGATACCTTCCTCTTCGCAAAAATTTGAGAAGTTCGGGGATAAGAACTCGCCACCTCGGTCGATGCGCAAGGTTTTCAACTTGTGATCATACCCGTTTTCAACGAGTCTTTTGAACTTCTTGAACGCACATAATGTCTCTCCTTTTTCTTTGAGCATGTACACCCACATCCAACGAATATAATCATCAACAAGTAAGAGAAAATACTTGTTACCAGCAAACGATGATGTGGTGATCGGGCCACACAAATCTGCATGAACCAGTTGTAGTGGTCGCTCAGCACGGAAACTGGTTTGAACTGGGAATGGAAGTCTTGTTTGTTTGGAGACTAGGAAACTTTCACATAGTTGGCTCGGGTGTATGATTTTGGGTAGCCCCGTAGCCATCTTCTTATCTGCCATCATTTTCAGCGTCTAAAAGTTTACATGCCCAAGTCTTGCATGCCAAAGCCAAGCTAGGTCTACAAGTGCCGTCAATAGGGAGGTGGGTTGGCTGATCTCGAATAGTATCTTGTACAAGCGGTTATGCGACCGTTTTACCTCCATCAACAAGGTTCCATTTATGTCGCACATCTTGAGAAACGAGCCAACTAACTCCACTCTGCTTCGTTCTTCCCATCTGACCAAGACTGATAATGTTATTCTTCAAGTTTGGGATATAGTATACCTTGGTTAGTAAGCGTTGGTCGCCATTCTTGCACTCGAACAAGATGGATTCTTTGCCTTGGATCGGTACAATTGATCAATTGCCAAACTTCACATTTCCAATGAGCTTCTCATCAAGCTCCTTGAACTTTGTTCTATCTCCGATCATGTGGTTGCTTGCTCCATTGTCAAGGTACCACATGTTAGTCTCCACTCTGTCTTCTCCTTTTGTGAGAAGGTTCGCCATAACCTTTTCTTCGTTGAGCATCAACAGGTTGGGCATCTTCTTGGCCAACATCAGTGCGGGTCTTGATCTTGCGTGAGTGTGAGGTTGCTTCCTCATCTCTCTTCTTCTTGCGACACTCTACCGCATAGTGCCCATATTTTCCACGAGAGTAACACTTGATCATACTCTTGTCCTTATAAGGGTTGACATTGTCATAGGTTTGTGAGGTATTGCCACGACCTCCTCTACCACCCTATCCACGGCCATGTCCACGACCACGTTCACTGTTGGCTTCTGGCAATTGGGAGAAGCGTCGACGAAAAAACAACGGCAGAAGAAAAATAAAAAAAATAAAGGAGAGAGAGATTTTGCTGAAGACTCGATACGATTTTTTATTTGATTCAGTTGACGGTATTTAAATAACAAATCTATCCTAAAAATGGAAAGAAGTGGAAAGCTAATTTAAAGGCCTTCCACTGGACGTGGACTTCCCACTACTTTCATTGTGTGGGTTGAATAGAAAACACGTTACCTAAAACCTAGGAATGAATTTTTAACCTAGGGATTTACCTAACAATCTCCTCCTAAAGCCCTATGGTATATGTCTACCATATTGTTTGAACTCCGATCTTTGAGCGTAGTTCTTCAAATTTTACCCGCGCCAGGGACTTGGTGAAAATGTCTCCAAGCTGTTCCTCGGTTCGGATGAAATCAATCTTGATGAGCCCTCGATCTGCACATTCTCGGATGTAGTGGAATCTGATTTCTATGTGCTTGCTCCGGTCGTGCAAAACTGGATTTTTTATCAGGGAGATCGTAGCTTTGTTGTCCACGTATAGCATTGGTGGATCACTTTCTCTTCCGATGAGTTCTTCCATCAGTCGCGCAAGCCAGACCCCCTGTGTTGTCGCCGTCGAAGCGGCGATGTATTCTGCTTCGCAGGAAGACAAAGCAACTACCTTTTGTTTTGTTGATTGCCAGCAGATCGCGCCGCCTGAGAGAAAGTAGATCATCCCGCTAGTGCTCTTACGATCATCAACATCACCGGCCATGTCACTATCACTGTAGCCGACCAGCTCAAGCTTCGTCTTTCCTTTCCCTGCGCTGTATCTCACACCCCAGCCGCTGGTTCCAGCCACATAGCGCAGGATACGCTTGACAGCTACAAGATGCTCCTCCCGAGGTGCTTCCATGAATCTACTCACATATCCAACTGAGTAAGCAAGGTCAGGGCGTGTATTTACCAGATAGCGCAGGCTCCCGACAATGCTGCGGTAATTGGTGGCGTCAACTGTCGTTGTAGTGCCGGCCTTCCTTAGCTGAAGCCGGGCCTCCATTGGCGTCCTTGTAGGGTTACTCTCCGCAAGCCCAGTTGTGTCCAGCACCTTTTTCGCGTACGCACTTTGGCAGATGGTGATGCCGGCAGTACTCTGTTGCACTTCGATGCCGAGGTAGTAGCTGAGTATGCCGAGATCGCTCATCTTGAAGTTCTTTGACATCTCCCTCTTCAACCTTTCGAGGACTTCCATGTCGCCTCCAGTGATTATGAGGTCGTCGACGTACACTCCCACAATCAGTCGCTGCTCACCGTGGCCGTGCGTGTACATGCCATGCTCAGAGGCACAGCGCTTGAACTTCAGTGATAGTAGGGTACTGTCGAGCTTCGCGTTCCAGGTTCGTGGTGCTTGCCGAAGCCCGTAGAGTGCCTTCTGCAGGCGCAGTACCTTACCTGTGTTGTCGTTGTCCAGGAAGCCAGGTGGTTGTCGGACGTATACGGTCTCCTTCAGCTCTCCATTAAGGAAAGCGGACTTCACGTCCATGTGGTGGACCTCCCAAGAGCAATGTGCCGCGATTGCCAGCAAAAGGCGGACGGATTCTAACCTTGCCACTGGCACAAACACCTCTTTGAAGTCCACTCCTTGCTTCTGAACGTAGCCCTTCGCTACCAAACGGGCCTTGTGCTTCACAACTTCTCCCTTTTCGTCAGTTTGAAGACCCATTTGAGCCCTATGGCTCGGTGTCCCGGCGGCATATCCTCTAGACTCCACGTTTGGTTCTCGATGATGGATGTCATCTCCTCCTGCATTGCCTTCAGCCAGCACGGGTTTCTTTCTGCTTCGGCGAAGGTGTCCGGTTCATCTGCGCTGATGGCATGTAGTTCGGCCACCTCCTATTCAAGTTCGTGAGCCGCCAGTCCAGGTGGTTCACCTCCTCCCACTAGGTCGTCCATCCTTTGGTACCTGGCCACCAGATCATCATCGTGATCGGCATCCAGCGTCGAATCCGCAGTCCGTGGTGTTGCGAACTCCACTGGTTCAGGAGGTGCAGCTGCTGGCGGCGGGGACGGTTCTTGATGCCGGGCTCCTCCTTCTTCCGGCTCGGTGACGAGGTACTCCACCGTGAATTGATTTGGGTTGTGATCTGCTACGATCACGTCGTTCCACTGCCAGAAGGTGCTTTCGTCGAAGATGACGTCGCGAGACACGTGAGCTCGCCCCCCCGCAGGATCATAGAGTCTGTATGCCTTGCTCCTGGGTTCGTAGCTGATGAAGACGACTTTCAGCCCCCTGGGATCGAGCTTGGCGAGGTGGGGACGTGCTACCTTCATGTATGCAATACAGCCGAACACTCGGAGATGATGTACCGCTTGCTTCTTGTTGAACCAGGCCTCGTGTGGTGTCTTCCCGTCGAGACTTCGCGTTGGCGACCGATTGAGGAGATAGGCGGCCGTCATCACCGCCTCTCCCCAAAATCTCCCGGGCATCCCGGCCGTCATCAGCAATGACCTCGCTGTCTCGACGATGGTCTGATTTTGGCGCTCCACCACTCCGTTCTGTTGGGGGGAGTAGGGCGCCGTTAGTTGCCGTTGCATGCCGAGCTCATTACAGTACTTACCGAAGCTCTCTGAGGTGAATTCTCCACCTTGGTCCGTGCGTAGCACTCGCATCTTCTTCCCGCATTCGGCCTCCGCTCGCGCTTGAATGCGCTTAATCGCCTCTGCCGCCTCATTTTTTGCTTGCAGCAGGGTCAGCCACATAAAGCGGCTTTTGTCATCAACCAACAGGAGAAAAAAGGTCTTGCCGCCTGGGGTCGCGGGCTTGATGGGCCCGCAGATATCGCCGTGCACGAGCTATAATGGTTCACCGGCGCGGTAGGATGCCTGAGACGGAAAGAGAGTGCGTCTCTGTTTGCCGATGAGGCACCCGTCGCACAGCTTGTTCACGCCTTTGATTGCCGGCAAACCGCGCACCATCTCCTCCCGCTGTAATTTTTGTAGAGCAGGAAAGTTTAAGTGCCCGTACCTTGCGTGCCACTTCCAAGATACCTCTTTGGTCTTGGCTGAGAGGCTGACGGGTTGCTCTATTTCCAACTCCAGGATATAAAGACGGTTTGTCGTGCGCCGAACTTGCGTGAGTAGCCGTCGTCGCTCATCGCAGATTTTGAGTAGCCCGCGCTCGATGGTAATAAAGCAACCGGCCTCATCGAGTTGACCTAGGCTCACAAGATTAGCCTTGAGCCTCGGGATGAAGTAGACACCGGCCAGCTTGCGGTGCTCACCTCCCTTGCTGATGAATAGGATGGTGCCGACATTGATCGGCTCCTTCTTTTGATCCCCATCCCATCTTTCCCGCGCGTGCGCCAGCGAGATTTCCATGGCTTCTTACTTTCTCGATTGAAATCGCGACTTGCTCGAGGTGATCGGGGACGACCTGCAACATCTTCTTCACGATTTCTGTCTCGTTGATGCTCCCACCGAGAGTGGTGATGCTATTGGCAAGCCCCGTGATCCGCATTGAAAAGTCATCGACGGTTTCGCCATCCTTAAAACGAATCTCCGAGAGCTCGCACCCGCTGTGCAACACCAACCCAACGGGATCCAATTCCCTCCCAGGCCGATTGCGAGATGCACTTGGTGTAGAGAGACGCCAGCATCTCTGGAGGCGCAGACCGTAAATATGGCGGCAAACTAGGTTGACTCGCCATCAACAAGGCCCACTCATGGCGTCGGCCTCTTTGTGGCGGTGATGGAGATGCGCCAGCATTCGGCGGCAGCGTGGAGGGGTGAGCGAGCCTGCTCGAGATGGACCCCACAATGTGTGTATTTTTGCACTTTGCATTTTCTTCTACTTGAACCTG
The DNA here is from genome assembly GCA_033971965.1 of Cucurbita ficifolia. Taxonomy (NCBI): domain Eukaryota; kingdom Viridiplantae; phylum Streptophyta; class Magnoliopsida; order Cucurbitales; family Cucurbitaceae; genus Cucurbita; species Cucurbita ficifolia. The sequence continues at coordinate 6,452,325 of CM066967.1, read as the reverse complement.
AGACCTGTGTGTTATTAGGTCAACACTCTAACCACTTGAGCTATTCAACTTGATGTTAATAAAGTTGGCTCCTCCGGAATGATATACCACCGATGGAATAAACCAGGCTCTGATACCACTTGTTGGCTTCTGGCAATTGGGAGAAGCGTCGACGAAAAAACAACGGCAGAAGAAAAATAAAAAAAATAAAGGAGAGAGAGATTTTGCTGAAGACTCGATACGATTTTTTATTTGATTCAGTTGACGGTATTTAAATAACAAATCTATCCTAAAAATGGAAAGAAGTGGAAAGCTAATTTAAAGGTCTTCCACTGGACGTGGACTTCCCACTACTTTCATTGTGCGGGTTGAATAGAAAACAGGTTACCTAAAACCTAGGAATGAATTTTTAACCTAGGGATTTACCTAACATTCACGACCTCTGTTTTTCTTGTTATGGCTACCACATCCTCTCATACTTGAAAAGAAAGAGTCAGCCACATCATTCTTTTTCGTCCATGCGAGCCACTCCGCATGTGTGAGTAAGAGGTGTTTTTCCTCCTCTTTGTCTTCATAGCCACAAAGTCTCTCCTCATGGACCTTAAACAACCAATGACCTCCTCAACTGACATGTTCTTGAAGTCGCCTGTAACAGTCCAGACCCACCGCTAGCAGATATTGTCCTCTTTGGGCTTTCCCTTTGGGGCTTCCCCTCAAGGCTTTACAACGCGTCTGCTACGGAATGATTTCCACACCATTATAAAGGGTGTTTCGTTCTCCTCTCCAACTACTGTGGGATATCAGAATCCCCCCCCTCCTTTCAGGGTCCAGCGTCCTCGATGGTACTCATTCCTTTCTCCAATCGATGTGAGACCACCACCAAAATCCACCCCCCCTTTCGGGTTCAACATCCTTACTGGCACACCGCCTCGTGTCTACCCCCCTTTGGGGAATACCCTCCTCGCTAGCACATCGCCCGGGGTCTGGCGCTGATACCATTTGTAACGGCCCAAATCCACCGCTAGCAGATATTGTCCTCTTTAGACTTTGTTGTCTTTAGCCTTAGCAGCTCGCCACTGGTGAGAACAAGAAAAAATAATAGAAGACCAATCTTGTTTTAAGACTGTGTATATTCATCATTTTAATGGTTGTATTTATAACTGACTTCTACAATAAAAATGAAGGAAGTGGCCAACTAAACTTGTGTCACTCTCCTCTAAACATGAAGGAAGTGGCCAACTAAACTTGTGTCACTCTCCTCTAAACATGAAGGAAGTGGCCAACTAAACTTGTGTCACTCTCCTCTAAACATGAAGGAAGTGGCCAACTAAACTTGTGTCACTCACCTCTAAACATGGAAGCATATGTAACTTGCATGCTTAAAATTCTCCACCACAAGAAATGCAATTAACTAATTAAAGGAAAAAATGTGAATAAACTAAATAGAGAAAAAACCACAGGGCTTTTATCTTATAGGCTTTCCCTTTCGGGCTAACCCTCAAGGCTTTAAAACGTGTTTGCTAGAGAAAGGTTTCCACACCCTTATAAAGGGTGTTTCGTTCTTATCCCCAACCAATGTGTGATATCACATCGCCGAACTGCTTGATGGAGGTAACAATTTGCATGAATCTTGGGGAAACTGCTCGAAAAAACGTCTTGATGATGGAGATCTCCTCCACCATGTCGCTAATGAAGGGATGCTGCTGGCGATCGTCATCAACTTCATGGAAAAGTTGTCTATTGACTCACCGCCCTTCATGCAGATAGCCTCGAACTCAGTCTTCAAGGTTTGCAGCTTTACTTCCTTGACACGTTTCATACCCACATGCATTGTTAACAGCGTCTCGCACGCTGCCTTTGCCGAGTTCTTCTCTGCTAACATGAGAAGAACGTCCTCTGGGACTGCTTGGTAGATGGCGGTAAGAGTCATCCTGTCCTTACACTCCTCAACGTCACCATGCTCGATGGCTTCCCACACGCCTTGTGCTTGTAAGTTGACACGCATCTTGATCGACCATGCTGCGTAGTTACTCTTCGTGAGTAATGGGTACTTGAGCGTTACACTCCCCTCATTTCCACTCTTTATCGTTGTCACTTATCCTCCGGTGACTTTGTATGCTGATGAAATTTGTTTCAACATCCTGGAAGCTCTGATACCAAATTTTGGATTTGACCCCGATCGGAATTATGTCAAAAAAAATACAAGAGGTAAAGGAAAAACTTGGGAGAGAGCTTTTTGTAACAAAGGAAGCTTTAAAGCACTTAGCTTTTTAATTCTCTTTTTTTTTTTTGTTGTGTTATTGTGAAGAAAGCTTACTTCTCATTAGTATTTATATGGGAGAAATCACTAACTTGTTTTCTAAACTTTTTCTCTCATGCTAAAAGGTACTAACCATCTTCCTAATTAAAACATAAAACTTAGTCTACAATCACAAAACTTGGTCCACAATTCCACTAAGTCTACTAATAATTCTCCTAAAGTTACTTAAGTTAGTGACTAATTCTACTAAGTCAAGTTCACAGTCTAGAGTTTGGATGGCCAAAAGATGGATGCTTTTTGGTTTGTGGTTTGGAGCATAGTGAGGAATGTGTGGGAAGACTGAGATGGGTGCGAGAATTTTGGCGCCTCGTCACAATTCTCGATTGTTTTCTGACGACCGCGCAATTTTTTTTATTTGCTGCCGTTACATTATAGGTAATTGCATAACATCTTTTGTGCGTCTAGTGAGTGAACTCTTGCTATTTGTAAAGTTAGGCCACTTCTAGGTAATACTATTTTAAGAAGGCCTCCTTGAACTGTGGCATGAGATAGTACCTCCGTTGGGGCTGATGACCTCTTAGTGGACTTACACCATATGTGTGCATCGACTTATAGCATAAAGATGCGCATGACACCTTTTAGTCATCAAGGTAGTTCATCGGGTGGAAGATCGTCTCCATTGACGATAGCCACAACTCTACCTCTGTTGAATCTTCAAAGACCCCATTAAAGATGCGGGGGTCGTACCTCTTGAAATCTCATGGGTACATTGCCTTTCGATTCACCATCGCGTTGTTGGCCATGTATGCCCCTTGGGTGGCAGCTATGGTCTGCATCATAGCGTGAAATATCTCCCACATCATAGTGGTTATGTCCTGGTCCAATCCAGATGGAGGCACTGCTGTACATGGTGCTATTGGACCTATGGACTCACCAACCCTTCACGAGTCAGGCTCCTTGCAGCCTTGTCTTGTCCTTTGGTCGGGTCCGTCCTCCTCTATGTCTCCTTCCACATTCTCTGGATGACATGATCTATCAACAATTCATATGATACTAAGTCTACAACCCTAAACATGAAGTCAAACATGCATTGGGTACACATGAAAAAGTCATGGACATCATTTAACGTTATCATTTATTATCTTTCATAGGACATACCTGATAATGGTAGAGCATCTGCTGCAAGGCCATGGAAAAATGTTATGCCTACATATTAGGCTATTTGAAAATATATATAACCCTAGAGCTCTAATACCAAATGTAACGATCGTACTTCTTCACTTATAAATATGGTCACCACTACACGCATGTCATGACTACTAAGTGCGTAAAAAAATTTAAAGCAATTCACTTTAAACACAACCATTGTCTTAAATATTCACAAAAATTATTTCAAATTCAAAAGAAACATCTAAGAAATAGTGTAGTTGAAAACAGGAAAAAAATCACCCGATCAAGATTTAAAAGAAATGCAATTGCCCTAATCTAATCTAAGGGCTACAACTTAAATGCAAAAAGTCAACTACCTTGACTTTATTTTCATGGTCTCTATAGTTTGATGTTGTCATCCAAATCTGTATGCCTTACCTTTAACTAAAAAAAAAAATAGTAAATCTAGTTTGAATATTTAAAAATACTCACTAAGTAGCGGCACAGTTGGGGTCAAAAAATTCAATCACATGCAATCATGGTTCATGGTCATCCTACCTTTTTGTGACTGTTCCTTAGACTCTACTTTCTTTTCCAAGTAGGGTTAGATGTGTAGTACTTCTCTACACACGATTCACGTATGCACACATGAACCCACTAGGTGGGCTCGTATTCATAGCCCCTAGGCTTGCCTATAGGTTAGCGAGCGCTCACGCTGCCGAAAATCGACGGAAGGAAAGAAGTGTGTATCATATCATGGTGTATGCATCCGTACAAAATATACTGGGGAGTATCCCATGCTAGTGATATGCAACTTGCATGAGGTCTCATAGTTCAAAAAGTGTACATGGTTATGATGATTATGATGCACATGATTCTTCCATCCTTTTCATGACACAACTTCCCTATGAGACATGCATACGTATGCATGCCATTATTTTCATTATTATCATACATGGTTCAACGATGTCTCATAGGAATAACATGAACATGGTAACAAACATACATGATATAACATGTTGAAAGTACATGCATCACATAATACTCATATCATTTCATAATCATAATAATCAACACAAAATCATAGCACAAGATATCATACAATAGAAAATGAATAGTAAAGGGGCCATAAGGTATGTGCCATTTATACATCACTCAGGTCATCCAATTAAACCCGAAGGAATTTCAATAATAAGTCCACATACTTGGTTGGTCTAAATTAAAGTTACTAAATACTTTTGGTGGTATGCTAATTCTACTCTTCGAAGTTCAACTTTACTTATAGAGTCTCATGACATCATATTTAGGACATTACTAAGAACTAATTCTTCTAACTTTGTTAACTAATCCATATTTAACTCTAAATATTTTAACTAAATATTTTAAATTGGTAAATATCAGCCTTACTAACCTCCTCAAGGGCCTCCAGAAGTATAAACAAAACTCTATAAAGGACTAAAATTGTAGGAAATTGCCAAAAGTTTTGATCTGAGTCGTCTCAGCAACCTAAGATGAGGGGAAGCTGTCAAGTCGAGCCATCAAGCCAAGTTGATGGGCTTGTGGGGGCATCGGTGGGTCGAAATCGTCTACTAGGTCGAGTGGGTTGCAGACTGTGAGTTGAGTAGTCTTGGATTGGGTTGAGGTGTGAAGCTGTTGGGTGTGAGCATAGTAAAGTTCAGTCACGAACCTGTGGTTTGGGTGATCTGGCCTCCAAAGTTGTTCAGACTCAAGTTCAAATAAATCATCCAACATAGAATTATTCTTAATAAAACATATATAATATTAAAATTTATATGATTGAGAATTATTCTTAGTATAACATATATAATATTAAAATTCATATAAGGACCGTCTAAGTATTAACTACTATTTTTTTTATATATATATATATCTTTCTTAATCTTATATATATGTGTGTCACTCATCATCATTGCATCATCTATCAATATCAAATTGATGCTTTTCATTGAAAAACTAACCAACTTTTACGTTTATCAAGAATAACAGAATAACAGAATGAATAACAAAATCAAATATCATAAATATACTTAATTTTCTATTGATACAACAAATCAATTATACTTGAGGTTGCAGACAACAACTAATAGATATTAAAATATATAAATATGTGTGTAATTTATTAAAATTGCTATATTTGCAAAGGAAGAATGCAAATAGAATAATAAATAAGTTAGTTTATTTATTTATTTGAGTTCAATAACTTACTTGAACACAATTTATTTGATAGATTATTGCGTCGTTAGAAAGATAATATTAATCTAATTTTTTCATTTTGACATAAATTTTAATTTATAATACTTTTAAAAGATAGGGTAAGGTTGGTAGATGAAGCCTATAAAATATAATATTTATATTTATATTTTGGAATCCGACAGAAATGAGAGGAGCATCATCGCCTCGTCCATTGATGTGGGGTCCGCTTCTGATTAAGTTTCCAAAAGATAATGATATATGTTTGGAGAAATCCATCACTAAATTATAATATTGGAGAGATTCAACATCATTATCTTTTTGTAATAATATTATATTATGTGGCTCATAATCACTGCATTGATTGATGTTTGATATAAAGTATACGCCAAAATATCTATTATCTTTTTTCACACCAAAATTGGATTATTTTCTCGTCACTTCCATTTTAAAATGCGACTATACTTTTCAAGTTTTCAATTTTAAAATTAATTTTTAATTTCTTTCATTCAACTCATAAACAAAAATATGTTTAGATAGATACACTTTCTAAAATTTTAGATCGATTTGAGCTCATTATCGTATGTACATTTATTTTACTTTTAGACACGTCGAAAATTCATATTTTATAAGAAAAACGTTAAACGTTGTATGAGTACCCTTTTTAAAAGCAAATAAAGAACACATTTTTATTTGATTCATAGCAACAAACAATCTATTTTGTCAAAATAATTATCGAAAGAGATTAATAAAAAAACCTTCCTAACGAGTTACATATGCATACAATCATAACAAAATAACGAGAAATCAAGGAACCTATGAATTGTACAAATCTTATTAACTCTCATGCATACAAATGATTCGTTGTCATAAGTAAAATTATAATGTAGTAGTTGAATTCTCATGCACAAGGTCATATCACGAAGAGGTCATATAATTCTCACGCGAGCATACATGAAATTTACTCCTAGGCCTTGAGATATAATCCAAAGTAATTCTCACTAATAGAGATAGTTAATTACTACAATTTTTATGTTATCCCGAGAATATTTCATAAAGTTCAATTTTAAGTATGCATAACATCCATGAAATTTGTACATCAATACATAGAGCAATCACATGTATATATATCTAATAGTTGAAAAACATTTAAAACGGGGTTTAATTAATCAAAGAATGTCTTACCTCGAATTCAAGTTAAATTGAACAAAAATTGCAGCAATCCTCCTTAATTTGGTAAAATACTAGAAATTTCCTATCAAAATACCCTACATCGGTTGCTTAAAATGTAAATTCAGTAATGATTAGGAAGAATCAGAACAAACGAGCCTCGAAATAAGAATGAGGAAAAATGAGTAAAAATAGTGCAATACTAGGACGATGACCAATGCACGACGACCCCATCCTCCTATCAATTACATGGTGGCGCTACTAGAGCTTAACAAATTTGAAGAAAAACTAGTTTCTAAAATCCACAAAAACTCATAAACTTGAGAATCATATCTAAAAATTATTGATTGATTCATTGTGGATTGTCCACCGATCTTATCGTGCACGATGTTATTGTTGGACTTTGTGCCATAAATTCTTGTAATTAATCAATTTGTTTATAAAAATTTAGATTATTTTAGTTGCAGTTTAACGTTACCTATTATATGCAAAATCCAATATTACTAGTAAAATATTGAACAATATGAGGTTGATATACAAGAGAAGCATATTTAATAGTATATGGATACTCATGAGTATTTTATCCTAGAACACTTTGTAAGTGTACAAATGATTTTATCCAAATTATCCACGTGGAAACATGTAATTGAGGTATTCTATCCCTCTGTGGTGTCTGATAGCGTAAGTGTGCACTAGCTTGATGAGCTAGGCCCAAGGGTACATATATGAGCCCGCTTGGTGGATCCATGTATGCGTGAATGAACCAGTTTGAGAATGCATTTTTTTTTTGTTGTATAAGAGAATAAGAACTTGTAGTTTAATTTAATCTAGTTCTAGGTTTATTCATTTCGAAACTCTCCTAGAAAGCAATTTAAGGTCATGTCATGATGTTTTTTTTTTTAAAGGATAGGTTCCTTCATATCGCATGTATTTGCATTTTTCGACATAAACAATAGGGTTAGTTACTAAATATTTTTAAAAATACTCAAGCCATGTACTACAATCGTGAGAGACGATTAGAAGGTGTGGCCCCTAGTGCTCTTGGTTTATCCAGACTCGAGGAGTCGGAACTGAGAAACCTAGAGATGTGAATTCATGAAAATACCATCAAACCATCCTAGAGACCTAGAAAACCACCATGGAAACCCTGGAAAATAAAGGTAACCTCCTAGGTCGATAGTAGTTGCTACAGTATTTGCAGAGCTTCCACTTCCATTTTCACTCTGGTGTGGTACTGTTGAGCTAGGCATGAGGCTGGATAGGGACATGTGATTTGATAGTTCGATTGGATTACCCTACACGGTGGGTTCGTCCTGTGGGTGAGCGTTGATCATGTGGGTAGTCAGAGGAGTTGGCATGTATAGGGGGTCGCGCCCTCGACCTTGGATGACTACATGACATGTGAGATGAGTTAGCTAACTATCTTGCGCGGATGACAAGGAGGCTAGCACTCAACATGCTTTCCCCATCTATTAGAGATAGTTCATTGAGGTAGTACCTCAATATCTAACATCAGTTATTGCTGCGTAGGCTAGGCTAGATACCCAAGTCTATGCACAGTAAGAGCAATACTCCAAGAACACAGTAAGAGCAATACTCCAAGAACCTAGAGTAAAACCTGTGGTCTCTTACTAGGTCAATGATGCGATGAGACCTTACAATTAGGTTGCTTATTGAGTATATTTATATATTCACCCATTTCTCCTTTCTTTTTCAGTTGTTTGCAGACGGTCGGTCGAAGTGAAGGAGAATTTGAGAGTTGTGCTGTCATACCGGATTTCATTTTGGAGAGTTAGGGCATCTTTGTTTTTGAGGCTTTGTATTTTATTTTGTAATTGTATCCAAACCCATTTTCTATGTTCATCTTATAATTGAATTTTATTTTTTATTTAACTTTGGTTTTGTCTTGTCTTTTTAATTCTACTCCATTTTATTATTTTATTTTATTTCATTTATATTTCTATTTGTTTTCACTTTCATCTTTTTAGTCTCGATCTGGGTTTTGAAGCTTCCGAAATTCAGGTCGTGCTAGATTGCTATTAGAGAAATTGTATTTTTAGGTTTAGTAGACTTTTCTTAAAATAGAAAGTCATACACGTCTTTGACTCAACTCGACGACACGTCTTGCCGCAACTAGGTATGCAGTCTTGCCTTAGTTAGTAGTATATCATATGTTGTAAGACCTATATAAATTGGTTGTATGTTTTGGGTTTCGTGGTAGTTATGATAACTCTCGTGGATGCTAAAGAGTGAGTGTTAACCCTATAAGACGATGTTTGATTTGAGTTATAGTATTTAGATATGGTGAAAAGGCCAAGAGGGGTCAAAGAGTGGCTGACTAGCCTTAGGAAAGCAGAGAGTTGAGGTCGCAGAGTGTGAGACGTTTAACCCATGGATTTTGGCATAAGATACCTTAAGGCTCGATACCATTTTAGGTTCCTTTGACCCAACCTCCTATGACCATAACTCTAAATGTCAACTGTCACAACCTCACTAAGAAGATAAGTAGGTTGTGTCTCCCACATGAGGATTGACAAGGTGGCGACCCTTAAACGGTGCCCTTCCGACCATGTAAGGGTCTAGAAAGATAAGTGTCATGATGCGATCGAGGAGGATGTTGCATCATCCAACACACCAAGAGTGTGCATTCAAGCGCTGAGGCATACACAAAGTTGGAGACATCGAGGCAACATGAGTGTTGAAGATAAACTTGGATTGGGCTAGGTAGGGCCTCGGTCCATAACCTCAGAAGTCAAGGTTTCAATATAAGTTTCGACATGTGACTCTAGAGTTAAGTTTGTTTATATGAAAGATGAAAGCTCAAAAAATTTGGTGTCAATCGGATACTTGATGGACATTCCATGGAGCCACATGACCGCTCGCCAAAATGATGCTACTTTGGAAGGATTGCAAATGGCTCAAAATGTGCTCTAAGGAGAGGCATGAAATCAGTTCTCCACCACCCTTGGACACTGTGGTCTAAGAAAGCTACCTTGTGGCATATATGTGTGTCACAGTGTGGGCGAGCATCTCGAGATGAACGTCTCGGATGACACGGTTGTGCCGACATTGCATCATAGCCTATGTGTTGGAGGTTGATTATGCCCTTGTTAGCTAGAACAGATTCCGTAAATGATTTAGCATGGACACAGGAGGGTTCAATGCCTCGATAGAACCCAGAATGAAGGAGGTTCAAGATGTTTCAATGAGATGAATGACACTTGGGTCAATTCCAATTGATATGTCTGAGCAAGTCAAGATGGTCGAGCTATCCCAAAAGTTCGGACGACATCACGATGCATGAATTGTTTGATGAGAACCTAGACAATGATGAGTTGCAGACGATTGAACATGGATGAACCGGTGACTTGTGTGGACGAACAAGCTTGAAATCCGTACAAATTGTGTTGCTTAAGGTCCGACAAAGCTATAAAGTCAGAAAAAAAATGTGAATGGAACTTGAGTTTCCCTTAAGACTTGTCATGAGCATGTCAAGATAATAATGTCATATGGTTGAAAATATATGACCATGACACAAGTATGCCTCCATGGAGATCACATAATAGGCCCAAACAATATAGCTCATTGAGGCAAAGTAGACTTGAAATTACCTTAGTGGAGTTTTAGATAAGTGGACGTGTTGGGGGAAAAATTCACCATGGCTTGCAAGGTATAGTTAGAGTTTTTAGAGTATGGATTTACAGGAGCACAATGTCATTCACACTATTTTTAAACTAACATTGATGTAGTTATTCACCATATATGTCTAAAATATTATTTTGGATTTGAATAAACCCTCTTAGGAATAAATTTACAAAATTTTAACAACCTTTGTGTTATTCAAAAATATTTCTCATAATGTTTATTGATATTTAAATATTTGTGAGTATTAAAATTGGTTCAAGTTGTGTGAATATCGGTAATTTCATTGTTTTCATATGATCAAAATGTGTGCAGAAATGTAAATATCCATAATTTTTCTATTTCCTTACCTTTTGTATCCTCTGGTCCACCGCTGCTCCAACAAAAATACAAAATTGGTTCTGTTTGTGTCAGTTTTTTTTACTGTAGAAACCAGTGGCATGCCACTTTACAGTGCAATAATTATCGTTCGGTAAAAAATTTCACATCATTCCAACGGCTCCAATTACCTACGATTCACTCGAATTCCTTTTGAGTCTCTCTAAAAGGTAATGTTGGAAATGACAACCAAAAATATTATTTATTGTAAATATTATATCTATTTTGTCTTTAAATTTCATAAAATTTTAATTCGGTTTCGTAAGTTTTGAATCTCATGTCATTTTTATCATTCACATCACTAATAAAATATTGACGAGTTCATTAATCAATTTAATTGTCAATTATACTAAAATTCATTTCATATCTATGATTTTGTTTGTGTGTTTGTTAATGATAATTGTAACTTGGGGTAAACGATATTAGGGTTGTTGTATTGAGGTTTTCAACATCTTCTCCTCTGCTGCTTAGTGCAGTTAAAAGACATATATTGTGACATATAAGGTTGTTGATAAAAAAACAAAATGAAAAACAAAAAAATTTACAAATAAAAGTGTAGTTTTAAAGCTTAACACAAGAGGGGATTATGGAATGGGATACAAAATGAAAAACGTCAACCGTTAACACAAAAGGACTAACACCTCAAGACAACCCTTCTGTGTTACCTCGTAGCTCCAAAACACTCCCTCACCTCGTCTGGCAATTAGCAGTCACCAAAAAAAGAAAGGTAATATCTAGTGAATATAAACATACTCGGTAAGCGACCTACTTGTAGGATGTAATCACATCCTTAATCTAATAAGTTACCATGAGATTTTCTTTTGGCTCTAGAAAGTTTATGCCTAGTTCTACAACTATCTGAGCTTCTAAGAGGCCTCGAAGTTCTGAGCGATTTTCTTCCTCATCACAAACCCACTCGGAGTTTAGACATCGTTATCTTTCTTTTATCAAACCCAATTGAGATTTGGGAGTTCTTCACCTTTTCTGGCGGCATGAATCTATTGATGCCCTATTTGAGTTCTGAGTGAAGCAACTTTTTTGTTCTTCACGCTCAGCTAGCATACATTGCCACAAAAGTGAATCATTAATATGTTGGCTCTAGGAGGCTTGACCTTATCATAATCATCTCATAGAACAGTATGACATCATCTTTCTTAACATTGTCTATGTTAGGTTAACTTGCCACCCTTCCACAAGACCATAACATCAGACAAATTTGAGAGAGCGAGCACGTTGCACTGACCTACTACTAAGTTTACCTATATTGTTCTCTATTCCCAGTTAGGACGATGTTTTGAAGTTGGGATCCTGTTCTAGCCTTGATCTGTTTCCGCACACGATAAAGGCACCTAAGTTACCATGAGGGACTATTCCATCGGATCGATATGAGTCAAGCTTGATAGTACAAGTTTCTAAATACCTCTCGCTCGACAAAATCACTATTAAATCAAGTGTAGGTCACTAAATAGTGCTGATGATGCTCCAGAGGGAATAGAAAGTGGTTAGACTCTTGCGATACCGCTCACAAGTACTATAGGCATGGTAAGCTATCTTATTCTTTCTTGGGTGCCATGGTGTTGACTAGTATCTTAAGGTATCTAGACGATTTAAATATTGGACTCTGATTTTCAAGACTTTTTGGACTATCTCTCATTACAAATTTGATTTGGGGAGCACTAGGTCCAATTCTCTCATCGACTCTCATGATCCTTGGGTGATTTGTCAACTAGAAACATCCCAACCTAGGTCATCGTAGAACCATCCTAGCTCTAGCACCCTATTCTTTGGTCACTTCATCTTATGCATGCTCAAGCAAAGAGATACAACTACTTCACATCTCTAGTAAGAATTCTGGTAGGTTTCTCCTCGTATGACAAATCCTCTCTTAAAGGAAGTGACTCATGTTCGATAGTATGTGAAGTCTCTAGGGTGTACTTCAACAACATAGACACATGGAACATGTTATGTCAGTGGAAAGGGTGGGTGACAACGCCAATCGATACGCCACTGGTCCTATCCTATCTAGGATCTCAGAGGGGTCTAAGAATATTGGGATCAACTTGCCTTTCTTCCAAAACCTAGACACCTCTCTCATAGGTGCAACTCCCAAGAAGACAGGATCATCACAACGAACTCGAGGTCCTTCTTGTTAGAGCTTTTGTAGCTCTTTTGCCAACTCTATGCAATCAATATTCTATATTTGATCTTCTAAACTACTACATTAGTATCCTGAACCAACTTCGACCTTAGAAACTATTGCTTGCGTACCTCTTCTCAGAAGATAGAATACTGGCCCTTGCACCTATAAAGAGTCTCCACCACCTTGTCACTTAATGAACATATGCCGTTAACAATCGTCGTCAACTTCGTGGAAAAGTCTTCTATTGACTCACTGTCCTTCATGCGAATAGCCTCGAACTTTGGATGAGATGGTAAGTTTGAAGTCTCATTTTTCTTACGCCCTGTGGTGGCCTTCCTCTAGGCCTACGCGGTTGAGATGACAAGTCTGATGAAACAAGTCATCTTGTAGGTTGCTATTCGTTGATTGTAGTAGCCTCTAGTTTCTTCTTGGCTATATTCTTTGGTTGCTTTTTCTCTTAACTCATTGGTTTCTTCTTCACTTTCTTGTTGTCGACGCCAATTGTTAGGAAATGAATATTGAAAGAGAAAGAAAAAGATAAAATAAATCAAAGCTGCAAATGTTTTATTATTGTTTTCTCACTTGATGCGAGTTACGAAATTCTAATATTTATAGGCTTATACACTAAGCATAAAGAGTAAATTATGGAAATCCTACTAAACAATTAACTATAAATATCAAAACTACTAACAACTTCCTAAAATCTTGGTCAAAACTTTGAATACTTTGAATCATATTTCAACTGTCCCCCTTGATTCAAAGTTGCAATGTCAATTAATCGTTTGAAGTAGGAGAGCTTTTCTTTTGACAAAGCCTTAGCAAGTATGTCGGCTTTAATCCATATAATGTCTTTATCAGTTTTTATACCTTTGTTTCTTTGTCTTTGTTTATGAATCCCTCTAGTTGTGTTACATAAACCTCTTCTTGTAAATTTATACTTCCTTGGAGGCGTCTCATCCGAAAATTCTTCAAGAGAAGAGTTGTTGTTTAGTGATGCTAAAGATGATGAATTTGACAAATTTTGTGTTGCAGTGGAGCCACTAGGAGATGCACGGGAGTTGACCCTTGTCTCTTCATCTGGAGAAACTTCAATTATAATCTCTTGCTGCTCCTGTTCTTTACTCCAATCCCAACTCACATTTTCATCAAATATTACATCCGTTCTAACTGAAATCTTTTCAGTAAGGGGTTGTATAATTTATATGTCTTTGATTGAGTATAATAGCCAATGAAAATGCATTTTTCAAATTTTTCATCAAGCTTTTGACAAATTTGAGGATGTTTCAAAGCATAAGCAACACAACCAAAGACTCGTAAATGACTTACAAATGGTTTCCTTCCATGCCATACTTCATAAGGAGTTCGATTCATAACAGCCTTTGTTGGTGCAAGATTTAATAGATAGACCGATGTTGCTACAACTTCCGCCCAAAATTGGTTTGGAAGTCTCCTTGCTTGTAACATACTTCTTGCCATCTCCACAATAGTTCGATTTTTTCGTTCAGTGATTCCATTTTGTTCTGGAGTGTAAGGAGCTGTTAACTCCCTTTGGATGCCCTTTTCTTCACAAAACAGATTGAACTCTTTAGATATGAACTCGTCATCTCTATCTGTGCGAAGAACTTTAATGTGGCAACCACTTTGGTTCTCCACCATAACTTTAAAATTCTGGAACTTCTGAAAAGTTTATGACTTATGTTGTAGGAAGTAAACCCAGCTCATGTGACTATAGTCATCAATAAATAGTAAATAAATAGTAAAAAGTATATACTCCCACCTAAGGACTTAGTTTGCATTGGCCCACATAAATCAACAAGAATTAGTTCTAGACAATGTGAAGCTCTCTTAGCGAGCATGAATTAGTTCTAGACAATGTGAAGCTCTTTTAGCTTTTCCAACAGGAAAGGACTTCCTAGTTTGCTTACCATAAATGCATCATTCACATAAACTAATTGAATCGTTTAATTGAATCAATTCTTGGTAAGCCGAAAATCATACCTTTATCCCTGAGTATTTTCAGACCCTTCATATGAAGATCCCCATATCTAAGATGCCATAATGTCGAGTTATCTTTTGTGCTAGCAGCAAGAGCAAAATCCTCCATGTTAGACACATCTAGTGTAAACATCTTATTTGAAGTCATGACAATTTGAACTTTATGGCCTAATTTCTTATTTGTAATGACACATGTGTTGTCATCAAATAGAACGAAATGTCCTCTAGTCATCAACTGTCCAACACTCAATAAATTGTACCCTAAATCAATCAGGTACAAATTGAACATTATCTAATAGTTTTATCTTACCATGACTGGTTTCGACTTTCACTATGCATTTTCCCTCAACTTGCATCTCTTTTGTATTTCCAAGTCGCACCTTAATTCTTTGCGTATCATCAAGCTCTTGGAATAAAGATTTGGTGCCTGTCATATGGTTCGAGCATCCGCTATCAACAAACCATAAGTCACATTTTTTTGGATTAATATCAATACACGCCATAAAAACTTTCTTCTTCTTCTTCATTTTCTACTGCAAAATTCATTTGTTGATCTTTATACCAACCATCAGCTTTGATGTGCCCATACCTTCTGCAATGGTAATATTGTATGACATTTCTTATGTTACTTTGCTCATTAAATTGCCTTTGTCCATCATTTATCCATCTACCCTGTTACCACGACCACCATGGAAGTTGCGAAATCCTTCTCTTCCACAACTTCTACCTGCTAAATGAATATTTTCTCTTTCGTTGCCTTCGTTGTTGGCTGTCTCCTTCACTTGTAGTGCCTTTTCTTCATTCCTTTCTGATGATCTATTGATTCTTGACTCATGAGCTTGAAGTGAGCCCATCAGTTCATCAACGGAGAGTATTGATAGATCCTTAACTTCTTTATAGCAGCCACCACATGGTCAAACTTTGGAGTTAGCTTCTCAACACCTTTGCAAAAATTGTTTCATCTGAAATTTTCTCTCCATATGTACGCATCTAACTAACTATTGTAATTTCTCTTGACAAACAATCAGCAATTGATCCACCATTCGTCATGAGCAAAGTTTCAAAATCACGTCTTAGAGATTGCAATTTCACTATTATGACCTTTGAATCTCCTTGAAACTCCTTCGGTAGAATTGACCACGCTTGCTTTGATGTGGTTGCTGCTGCAATTCGTGAAAAAATAGTCTCATGAATTGCTTGTTGAATAATGAACAAGCCTTGACATCATTTTTCTTGATTTCTCTTAGTCTCTCCTTTTCTTCTATTGTGGATTCTAATACATCAACAAACCCATGCTCCACCAAGTTCTATAGCTCCTGCGATCTGAGCAAGGTCTTCATCTTGATGCTCTACCACTCATATTTCTCACCATTAAAAATTGGTAAGAATGGTGCAGAGGAAGAAAAACCCGTGGGCTGCCATTTTCGTTTTGTAAAGAAAAATAATCCCTCCTGGTGTTGACAAGAGTTTGGCTCTGATATCAAATTTGTTGGGAAAAAAATATTGAAAGAGATAGCAAAAGATAATAGATCAAAACTGCAAATGCTTTGTTATTGTTTTGTCAGTCAATGCTTAAAGAGTTATAATTTCAATATTTATAGGCTTATACGACCAGAAATAGTAAATTATAGAAATCCTACTAAACAATTAATTATAAATAAATTCAAAACTACTAACAACTTCCAAAAACTTGGTCAAAATTTTGAATACTTTTGAATAATATTTACACCAATGGATACTTTTGGAAGATATTGATGGTCTTTCAATACCATCTTATACATGCGATTTTTCGACCATTTTACCTTCATCAATAGGGCTCCATTTCTATCGTATATCTCGAGGAACGGGCCGATTATCTCCACTCTGCTACCTTCTTCTATCATTTGACCAAGGTTAATAATATTGTTCTTCAAACGCGGGATGTAATAGACCTTGGTCAATAGATGTTGATCGTCGTTCTTACACTGGAACAAGATAGATCATTTGTCTTGGATCGGTACAATTGATTCGTCGCAAAGCTTCACGTTTCCAGTGAATTTCTCATCAAACTCCTTGAACTTTGCTCGATCTCCCTATGTGGTTGCTCGCTCTGTTGTCTAGGTACCACATGTTGGTCTCCACTTGGTCTTCTCCATCTATGAATGGGTTCGTCATAACCTTCTCTTCATTGAGCATCAACAAGTTGGAAATTTTCTCGGCCAACATCAATGTGGGTTCTATATCATCCGTGAACATGAGGTTTGCCTCCTCATCGCGCTCCTTGTTGCGGTACTCTGCCGCATAATGCCCGTATTTTTCACAAGAATAACACTTGATCATAATCTTATCCTTCCAAGGGTTGGCATTTTCATGGGTTTGTGAGGTATTGTCACGACCTTTGAGCCTGAGATTGAGACTTAGGGTGTTACAATACCCATTAAATCGACTCTTTGAGCCTGAGACTTGATAAGTGCACTATTGTTCTTGTACACAGATCACGTAAGAACTCAGATAGACAAAAGAGATTCGTAATCAACTAGCTAAATGCACCTAAAACTCCAAGTAATCTCGATGGGTGAAGTACATCCCTAAACTTGGACGGACAAGTTTCAATAGAATGAATGAGCCAAATATAGCTAGGATGCATGACCATTGAGTTGGTAAGCCTAGTGTATAATATAGGCATATAGAACTAAGAATATTGAATAAGAGAAGATTTTCAATTAGTAACCAACTAGTTAAGTGCACCTAAAACTCCAAGTGCCTAGTTTATAATTCAATTAGATCGCGTAAGAACTTAGACAGGCAAAATAGATTAGTAATCAACTAGTTAAGTGCACCTAAAACCCCAAGTAACTTCGATGGGTGAAGTACCTTCCTAAACTTGGAGTGACAAAGTTCAATAGAATGAATGAGCCTGATAGAATTAGGATGTCATGACCGTGGAGTTAGTAAAGCCTAGTTAGGCACATAAAACTAAAAAAATTGAATAAGAGAAGAAATTTAATGAGAGATTGCTTACCGAATATTTTATACTCATCCTAGCTATTCTATGGTTTACCGAGTATTTTATACTCATCCTAGCTATTCTGTGGTTTTTTTTAGATGGATTGTAGAGTACAATCGTTGGTCGGAGCATCTAAGAACTATACAGCTGGAAAGGGGTCTTTGTTCTCTTTATATCTTGTATTTCTGTACCTAAATGATTTTGTAAACATTTTTGTATAACTCCACTTGTGTATTTTGAATGTTTTATTATTTAATGTATTTTTGTTCTTAAAGTTTTTAAGTATCTTCTTGTGTCATCCTATTTAAAAAATGAAAAATTTTATCACCTTTTTTACTCTCAAATTAGTATGTAACGTCATTAAAAGCCCCTTGTAGTTAGGCTTGAGTAGGGCCTCGCGGGCACTTGGTATGTAAATAAAAAACGTAAGTAATGTGTCAACATAATTTAATGCCTCTCAAAGTTGATGCATGGTTTCTGTTATGCTAAGATAGCCTATTTGAAATCAATTTTTTCTTGAGTATTCGTAACCCAAAAATTGTTGCATCCTTATAGATAATGTCTCTGCACACCCGATAGTAAACTACACATTGTAGAGGCTGGGAAGGAGGATCCCAACCCCATATATGACTCCTTCTAGAGAGAGGTACCTAAAGAGCAAGTAATCTCATCACCCTCTAACATGGAGATTATCTCCATGAAGACACTCGAGTCCTTGATTCAAATCACACTAACAAATCATAGGAGACAACGACCGTGTCATTGTATCCAAGGAGTAAAGATACTTAAAGGTACTTCAAAACTATGACCCATTATTGTTTGATGAGAAGATAGTTGATCTAGGCAAGTAAGTAACCGTTTGGATATTTCTTGAAGAAATACTTGTAGGAGTCGTTTGGATATTTCTTGAAGAAATACTTGTAGGAGTCGACTAAGATTTGAAAAAAACAATAATTATGAGCACGTTATATAACTATTTTAACCAATGAATGATCCACCTAAACTTAGTAAAACGAATATTTGAACCGTTTACTTTATTTTAACCAATGAATGATCCACCTAAACTTAGTAAAACGAATATTTGAACGGTTTACTTTGTTTGTTTGATTTAGGGATTTTGCTATCCTAATTATGACTCTTATTGATTTATTTATGTTATGGGACTTTGGCACGATGTATATAGTGCACTATAATGACTATGCATGATGATGATGGTTTATTGCCTGTTAGTATGCCTAGAAGCTCAATAAGGGTTAAATAATTTGATTTCAACCTAATGTATATTGGATTTATGCTATCTGATCTAGAGTATATGCATGATGAATTAATGAGCCTTAGCTTCTGTTTTACTTTTCCTAGTCCTTATGCCATTTTTAAAGTTAGTTGTGATGCATTGGATTGGCTAGTATTATGTACGGACAGTTAGGACGCAACTTACCTTGATTGATAAGGGTCTACTAACTATATAAGATTGCAATGTCACTCACTTAGGGATCATGACACGTTAGATGGTGTTATTGAGGATACTTTGATTGTGTTTAGTAGGAGGCTGTCTTGCACTATTTAAGAGCTTGGAATAGCATAGGAATAAGGAGCTTGTTAGGCACCATTAAAGGAGCTTCTGGCTAGCGCTCATTTGTAGGAAGCACGATGACTAGATGTCTTCGTCTATTTAAGAGCCTAAGACATTGCCTATAAAAAGTGATGGTTCCTCCATACCTGCTACATTCACCCAAAACTTGAGATAGATGAGGTCATCACGATTTATGCGCAGGAAGCACGATGACAAGATGGCCATGACGAGTGAGAATGAAAAGCTGAGTGCACCTAGAACCCTCGATAAACTCGAATAGGTGACTTGCAATAGGGTAAGTAGGGTATATGATTAAAAGAGCATAGTAGGGCTACAATGAACTTAATGTCTTAGAATTGGCTAACTTTAGATATGAGAGGTTTCAATGAGAGCCTACAAGTAGGGTGCTTATTAAGTATTATTATACTCATTCTTCCTATATTTTGTTTTTTAGATGGATCGTGGATCGACGATTCGTGGCAGGGACATGCAAGTGTCATGCAGCTGCAAGTGTCTGTTATACCCGAGTCATCATCCTTGTTTTATTTTGTAATGTTCTTTTGGAACTTGTATTTATTTTGAAACATTTGTAATAATGCCTATGGATAGGTTTTCTACATTTTGATTTCTTTATGTAACTTCATGTTTTCTATTGTTTTAATTACTACTTTGAGTGTTCGAAAACATGCTCCCATTGTACACACATTTGAATTTGGATGCACATCCACATCACAATACATACAGCTATATATACATTTGAAGAAGCATGAAATATGTTAATGTTATAGAGGGTGAGTGAGTTAGCAACGTGGTGGGAAGGTAAAAAGGGATGAATGAGTTAGTGGTAGTGGGAGTAAATGAAAGAGAATGAAGGGTTTGGGAAGTTGGTAAAAAAAAAGAGAAAAGGTAACTGTAATTGCAATCGTAATTGTGGTAGGGAGAAATGGATGTGGATACGAGGGGGAAAGTTGCGTACGAGTAAAATGCACTGAGAGAGGTGAAGAGAGAGAAAGGGAATAAAAGAGAGGTGAAGAGGGAGAAAGGGAATAAAAGAGAGGAGAGGGAAGGGGGTGGGGCTGTGGAGGGAGTAGCAGAGTGAAAAGACAAGTCAAATGTCAAATCCACGGTCTTTGATATCATAAGACAGTCAGTGGGATGTGCTGTCAATCCAATGGATTTCATTTCCCCCCCCCCCCCCCCCCCTCTCTCTCTACCACTCTCTTATTCCTCTTTTCTTTTTTATTTTCATGTAAACCAATTCAACAACATCTGCACGTGCCAATCCAGTTCCCACGTGCACCAAAATCAAACCAACTTTTTACGGCAGTTTTGCGAACCCTCTGGACCCATCCAACACCCTTCTCCATCCTCCCCCTCTTTTCCTTTCCCTTAAATTATTATTTCTCCTTTTCCTTTTTTAACAAATTTTCTTAATCCAACGTCCTAAACTATATTCATTTTTTAACTTATTACAAATTCATACACTAAATTTTTATTTCTTAAAAAAATATAAATAATGTTGCAACATCTTTATTTATTTTCATGATTCCAATGGTGATGTAATATTCTCGAAATAATTAAAAGCATAAATTAAAGTAGTAATTTAATTAAATAAATAAATGAGTATAATAATGATTTGTTTTGTTATATAATAAATTTGGGTTTATAATATAGCTCAGCCGCCCAAAAGGCCCATCCATTTTCCATTCTCCATTCTCCATTCTCTCTCAAAGCTCTGCAAAAATATCTAATACCAACACAGCACCACCACAACCAAGCCCAAATGAAACCCTCTTCTTCTTCTTCTTCTTCTTCTTCTTCTTCTTCTTCTTCTTCTTCTTCTTCTTCTTCTTCTTCTTCTTCTTCTTCTTCTTCTTCTTCTTCTCTTGAACCTTTTCAAAATTAACCTACTTTCAGAATCTTAATTGTTGTTACCGGCCATGACCCTTGAGGACTCTCTAAGATCTCTCTCCCTTGACTACCTCAATCTTCTAATCAACGGCCAGGCTTTCAGCGATGTTACCTTCAGCGTGGAGGGTCGTCTGGTTCACGCTCACCGCTGCATCTTGGCGGCAAGGAGTTTGTTCTTTCGGAAGTTCTTCTGTGGGCCGGACCCACCGCCTTCGTCCGGCCTCGATCTGGCTGCTGCTAGGGTGGGGTCGCCCACGTCGTCGTCGTCTAGGGCGGGAAGCCCTCAAGTGATTCCGGTGAACTCGGTGGGGTATGAGGTGTTTTTGTTGCTGTTGCAGTTTTTGTACAGTGGACAAGTTTCAATCGTGCCGCAGAAGCAAGAGCCTCGCCCTAATTGTGGAGAGAGAGGGTGTTGGCATACGCATTGCACCTCCGCCGTTCAACTTGCTCTTGATACTCTCTCCGCTGCTAGATCCTTCGGCGTTGAACAGCTTGCATTGCTCACTCAGGTTCCTTCCTTTTTCTTCTCTCTCTCCTTCCCCTTCGTCTTCTAATCCCCCACTTGTTTGTAGTTTTTCTTGTATTTTCGGATTTCTTGGGAACTGTGTTTTTTTTTCTTTCAATTTTTGCTTTGGATTCTATAATTTTTGGGGCTGAAATCCTATTATCTCATGTGGGATTGAGATTTTGTTCTTGGATTTCAATTCTTGATGAACTTGGAGTTGAATTGGTTTGGTTTGTGGATTTTTTTTTTTTTTTTTTTTTAATTTAAAATCCACTTTCCTCATTTGGGTTGTTGTTGGAAATGAAATCTTTGGCAGCTGAACAGTACAAAATTTCTAAATTCTTTCAATTTTTTAGCAAAAACTAAGAACATCCTATTCATAAGGAATTTCTTACGCGCTTAGTTTGATCTTTGATCTTTAAATCATACATACGAATTTTTTATTTGATTTTTTTTTTTTTTTTTTTGTTCTATTGCAGAAGCAGCTGGCGAGTATGGTGGAGAAGGCATCCATTGAAGATGTAATGAAAGTGTTATTAGCTTCAAGAAAACAAGACATGCATCAACTTTGGTCCACTTGTTCTCACCTTGTTGCTAAATCCGGTCTCCCTCCTGAGGTGCTTACCAAACACCTTCCCATTGATGTGGTAGCTAAAATTGAAGAGCTTCGTCTAAAATCATCTCTGGCCCGTCGTTCTCTAATGCCTCACCACCACCACCATCACCACCATCACGACCTCTCGGTCGCAGCTGACCTCGAAGATCAAAAGATTCGCCGAATGAGAAGGGCGTTAGACTCCTCCGACGTTGAGCTTGTAAAACTCATGGTAATGGGTGAAGGGCTGAATCTTGATGAAGCTTTAGCCTTACATTATGCTGTTGAGAATTGTAGCCGTGAAGTTGTCAAGGCTTTGCTTGAGCTTGGTGCTGCCGACGTTAACTACCCAGCTGGCCCCACTGGCAAAACCCCACTTCACATGGCAGCTGAAATGGTGTCACCGGACATGGTGGCTGTCCTTCTCGACCACCACGCCGACCCAAATGTCCGAACCGTGGATGGCATCACACCGTTGGATATCCTAAGAACCCTAACTTCGGACTTCCTCTTCAAAGGCGCGGTCCCTGGACTAACCCACATCGAACCCAACAAGCTTAGGCTCTGCCTCGAGCTGGTCCAGTCCGCAGCCTTAGTTCTCTCCCGCGAGGAAGGTAATGCCAATGCTAGCATCAACGCTTCATCCTCTCCAATTTACCCGCCAATGAGCGACGATCACAACAACAACAACAACAACAACCTCGGCAATCTGAAGGTGGATTCGAGATTAGTTTATCTGAATCTTGGAGCCTCGCAAATGGGTGGTTCTAGAGTGGATGGAGAAGAGGATAACAGGCATGGCTCACAAGGCGGCGGCTGTGTTCCAACAATGTACCACCATTCCCATGACTTTTGAAGAGCAGCCATCAAAATGTTACATAATTTCAGAAAAAAAAAAAAAATCATCTCTTGGGAATCAATTATGATTGGATCAATTATAATGTCAGTTCTTTTTCTAATTAATTCAGTTTTGTGTGGATTTTTTTTTTCCATTTTTTTTACTTGAGTTTTTTGTAGGGCTTATGAGTTCAATCATCAAGGTATGAAGTAATCGATGTGGGAGAGAAGAGAAGAGAAGAGACAAGGGATAGAATCTGACATATTTCCTTTAAATTTCTTCTGCTTCTCTGATTGGAACACAGTCTCTCTCTCTCTCTCTCAGGTCAATCTTTTCATACTCTTCTTCTTTATACCCCAAATTCTTTATATATTTATTTACACACACATCGCTTCAATGATCAAATTTATTAAAATTTCTAATAATAAAATAATAAAACTCTCATCTACTTCGTTTTATATCATTTGGGCCCTTTCTTGTTTTAATAAATATTATTTTGTCCCCCACCTGCCCTCCATAATACAAATTAGTGAGCACAACATTTTTTGGTTTTATATGCAATGGGGG
This sequence comes from Cucurbita ficifolia, assembly GCA_033971965.1. NCBI lineage: Eukaryota > Viridiplantae > Streptophyta > Magnoliopsida > Cucurbitales > Cucurbitaceae > Cucurbita > Cucurbita ficifolia. Next base: position 6,428,426 of record CM066967.1, on the reverse strand, counting down.
CTCTCTTCTTTTCTTTTATTCCATCAACCACAGATAAAAATGTGTCGGAGAAATTTGTAATGGGTAGCCTTTTTTTACCCCAAATTCATGAAATTTAGTCAGTTCATCCATGATTAGCCAATATGAACCAGCTGACAGCTCTTGATTGATTAGTATATTTGATGCGAATTAGATATGAATTGTGAAATTATGTGATTTCTATTGAAAAGTGGAAGCATTTGATTTTTGAAATATATTTATAAAAATAATTGGAATTATAATAATGTATTGGAGAGAGAAGAGAAGAGGAGAGTTGTGGCTGTCATGCATTAGGGCAACAATGAATGTGAGGCAAACATTGATTGATGTTATTAAATATGGATTGATTTGTTCCTGTAAATGAATACTCTTTTTCTTTTTTTTAATGTCCCCTCTCTCTTTCCTAATTTAGAATCGGTTTGCTTTTGAAAACCCTAATGTGCCTCCTTTTCTGTGTCTGTTTGGGTAATTTAGAATTGGATACTGACTCAAACCAAATTTGGTGCCAAACCATCTATGTTCTTCCTCTTTTTTTCTACATCCTTACCCCTTTTCTGCCTAACTTTTTTTAACACTTGTTTTTGCTTCAATCATTATCTTGCTTTTAAGAGAATTACTAATGAATTGAGAATTTTACTTTAAGTTATACGTACACCAGAGCTCTCAACAAAGATCTCATGACATAGCAAGCATCATAATCATCATGGTTTAAATAATAAATCATGTATTTTCACATATATCAAACAAGTCATCCAATCCAATCCAATCAAATATATAGCATCCAACAATTATTGGCATATTCCTAAAGTAGTCTGAATCCCAATGAAACACTATGATGTCCGAACCTACCACAACTATCATGGGTTATACATATTAGTCTATTACTCCAAAATCCTACTTAAATATGCTCAAAAAAAGTTTATATTCGAAGGAAAACTCTAAGTCCGTCAAAATTGAAGGGAAGCTAACTAAAACTAGACTGAAACAACCTAATTAATGATGAGTTGGTGTAACCCAAGTACAACTATAGGGAACCAGGCTGAGATCAGGCTGAACCGGTCAAAATAGCCTTAAACCTATCAAAATAGTTCTAAACCAGTCAAAATAATGTCGAGCCGGTAGAAATAGTCCTACACGGTTAAAATTCAAAATAGCGCTGAACCAATCCAAAATAGGCCTCAGATCAAAATTTGCTAAACCTATCAAACCAAACCCAAGAAAACTATAATGCCTTGAGGAACATAAAATTAAAAAGGTCGTTGGCTGGTCACTGGAACTTCGTTGGTGGAAGTGAAATTTCAAGGAATGTTTGAGAATTTGCCACATTGCCTACTCTTACTAGCTCATTATAGTTGAATGACATGATGGAAAATTAACCTTTGAATGGCTGAAAAAACCAAAAGATGGGAGGAAAAACATCTAAAATATACCCTTCAACCCATAGTTCTTGTAGACATTTCGATTACATATTCATGTGTACGCTGAAGTATTTTGAACTAGAATTTTTTAGGGCTTTCCCTCTCTGGGTTGTAGGCTTGAGTTTGTTGGGATCACGTACTTTTTTAGGCTTCAAATCTCATATTAAGATTAGGCTTCAAATCTCATATTAAGATCCAAAGGCTCTCAAATGCTCTCATAGACTACTACATCACGATTCATTAAAAAGGAAAGTAAAATGACTGAGTATAAAATAGTCAATAAACAATCTACTTGCAAGCTCTATTTGATTCCTGTTATAAGTACATATCACGTGTTTAGAATACCGACCGTCTGAGACTAACTCTAGGTAATGTAGTTTAGGAAAGCTTCTGTAGGGTATTGCACACTCTCACTCCCTATCTCTAAAGCTCGGACCCTATCAAAATCCTTACGGTAATGTTGACCCTCACCCTCTAGTATCTCATATACTAGCCCTATTTGGAAGTTCATTGTCTCATGATATTCATCATCGAACCCCTTAGATAACGTCTACACCCATCTAGATTCTCTATGGTACCTTAGGGTAAATTGGTTAGCCTTAAGCACATTGAGTTAGTTTCCAACTACTGAATTGCTAAGACACAATAAGAAATATCACTTGATACTGATCTACTCAAAGGGATTAGTTAATAGTTAATGACTTCTTAATAGGTACAAAATATCATTGTAATATGAGAGGGGCGAAAATTATGCTTGTCAACCTACGACATTCATTTGGACTCCAACGATTGTGAGAAAGTCCACGACCAATGAATTTTTGGTGATCCCTTGATCATCCCCACATGAGTTCTATCTACTGTGCTCAGGGCACGATTTTCGCTAATCAACTCCTGGAGAAATTCATATTAAATATCTTTGAAATAAAGTCATGGACTTACATAAATACTGAAATTCAAACATAGCTTTAAGTATAAAACAAACTTGAGAAAAACATCATACAACTACAAATAGAAATCAAATGCAACCTATAAACTATTAAGTTTAGACTCAAAATGTTCAATTCCCCTATTATGCCCTCTTTTGACTTCCATGATCTTCTCAGCGTTCACCGTCATCCGTGCATAGTAGCTTTACCTTTACCTGAAAAATTATGGTAGCATGTGACTTGAGTATTTTATGAAATACTCAGTAAGTCATCCAACTGTTGTGGTTAGATATGCAAATACATGCAAAACATGAGTGAGACTTATCTTTCATAAACTTTACATAACCTTAGGCTTTTTCATATTCGGGCAGGGATGGATGGATTGTACTTCTCCACATACGACTCACGAACGCACACATGGGCTCACCAAGCGGGCTCGTATATGTACCTCATGGGCCTGACTTGGTTGGGTACAACTGAATGTTATGATAACTGATATGGATAAAATGATAGCGGGGTTATATTTAATAATGATGAAAATAGAAAAATGTTGGGACCTCATGCATTAATGTGTGCTCATGCATTGGGGGATACCCCTATTCCTTCACGATGGTACGGACGCATACACTACTAGGCACTAGGCAGGAGAACGATCATTATGTTTTACATAATGCTGTCGTGACGGCTACTACTTCTAACGGGTGTCTGGCATAGAGAGCTCCAAGAGTATGCTCGCCCGACAAGGAAAGGGGTCCAACGGTGTGCGAACTGACTAGTGGGTCCTACTCGCACATGTGGGCCGTATGTAGGAAATGAATTAGACATCCAAGCTGCCCGTGAGGATAGTACCGTAGGAAAATAGACTGTTATGATAGGTCCTGTCATTGCATTCGCATGTTCTTGCATTATAACCTCGATAAGGGGTCGCTTACTGAGTAGTTTTAAAATGCTCAAGCCTCGTACTACTACATTTTTCAGATAAAGGCAAGGCGCCCCTGTAAGGCTGATAGAGGCATCGCAACCCCGAGACCGTGGCACATGCATATGATAGATTTACATTTTTTTTTAGTAGTATAGGTTAGTGTAAGTTGAGTTGTATTTTTCCATATGTAGTATAGATTAGTATAGGTTGAATTTGTATTTCCCTTGATAGTATACAGGTTAGTATAGGACATTTTATTTTTGTATTGTTTCCTTTGTTATTTTCTTTGTATTTGTTTATCCCAAGGTAATAGATGAGGTAAGAAATTAGTGTTGAATTTATGAGAAGACCCAATAAAGTTAGTTCCGCATTAAATATTGAGGATTAAATGTATAGTAGCGGTCTTAGGTTAAATAGATAAATTTAAGGTCGTTACACCACATGTTAGTTTCATCTAACTATGGCTACTTAACATGGTTCATGAGACAAGACATAATATCTGACATAATCTAAGTCCTCAATCGTTAGAGTTCATTCTTTTAATGTGGTATTTAAGTCTTAAGCTCCTACGTACAAGCTAAAGGATCTCTGTTTATAACCTAAAATATTGGAATTAAAGTGAGGGATTGACCTCCACTATAAAAGGGAGGTCTCTCACCTCATTTTAGCATCTCACTTGAACGGTTCGAGCCAGTTGGAAAGTACACTTTCTGATGGTTCAAGACCATCATTTTGGTTGATCCGACTTGGTGGAGCATTCGTCTATAAATTATGAGGTATGGGCAACTAATAGGAACAAGAATCGAGATCAATCGAGACCTTAATCGAATGTTAAGAGCGTTTAGATTTTGAATATTGTATCCTCGTGAAGGGAATGAACTCTTCATCCACGTAGCGGAAGCATTGGGAACCGTTTTGAAATTTATTAAGAATTAAAACAAAAGCAATAAATTCGAGTATAAGAACTCTACCTTCGTAGAAATCCTAGCTTGCAAGACTTCTTGAAGTAATCCAACATGCAAATGTTCTTCCACATTCCACAAGATCTTCCTTGCTATGACTCGAACACAAGGCCAAGGCTTGTGGGAGCCTCTTGAAAGAAAATCCCAAAGGGATTGGAGAAGAAGAAAGAGTTCGAGAATTCTATGAAGAAGTAATTTCATTCTCCAGAAAAAGTGGGAGAGATTGATCTATTTTGGCTCAACCCGAGGGTCTTATTTATAGGGACTCTCGGACAATCTTTACCAAATAATATATTTACATATTTAATATATTATGATATAATACCTTATACAAATCATATTAAGAAGATATCCTAATATATATTTAATTAATTTGAATCTCATTCAAATTTTAAATATATTTTTATTTAATATATCAAAATACATTAATTGATTTAATATTTAATGATATCAAATACAATAAATATATGTTTCCTTTTTAATATATCTAATATATTAAATATTAATTTGAACCCTTCAAATTAATATATTTTTCTCCATTTATATTTAACATAATTAATATATTAAATATTAAATATTAATTTGAATACTTCAAATTAAATATATTTTCTCTATTTATTTAATATATCTAATATATTAAATATTAATTTGACATTTCAAATTAAATTTATTTTCTCATTTATATTTAATATATTAAATATCAATTTGAACCTTTCAAATTTTCTTTCAAATAAATTAAACCTTTAGTGTTACTGTGAGCTAGCAAGGAGACCTTATGGACCTTCAGATTATAACCTCCAATGATATAAAATTAACTAATTAAACTCTTTAATTAATCAGTTTTTATTCATTAACTATCAGTCACTTCACTATAGACTTAGAGTTGCACTCTTATGCACTGTAGGACAACTTATGTCCATTGATATAAATAACCATTACAAGCAAGTCGATCATTTACGAGTTGTTCATAATTACAGCTAGGTCAAAAGTTTGTTTTACCCGTGTAATTACATCTTTCACCTTAAGTACCACTAATTCTCTAATGAACAATTCGTTTATGATCCCATCATAAACCAAGTCCCTCTCAGGCCAAGGAGAGGGTGGGGCCCATTGTTCAAGTCCTGGAATCAGTACTTAAGAGAACAACTCATCTACTTTCCTTATATGGAAAGGAGTGATTCCATCTCATGATATTATGTTCACAACTCCCTATTTTGTTAAGTCCCCAAAATGGTAGGCATATTGAATCGGCTATAAGAGTCATTCTCCCCCATGTAAATTAAAGGTCAAGCCCTCACAGGCAGGAGTTCATAACTCGATTAAGATCGAGTCACATATGATCATCATGCAAAATATTAATCTTCTCAATTAACGGATTTATAAAGAGAGATTAAATATTTATTGGTCCAGTCTTATACAAACTCATTGTATAGGATACTTCCACTTACATGTCTCCACATGAACGATTTGGATCAAATCATTTGTAACGATTACAAAGTGGGCCGTATCAATAGTGTTACTAGGAAAAGGCACCCAACCTTATCCATATACTATAGACTCTTTAGGTTATTACTTGAACACGATCCTCTTGTATGTCAACCACATACTATTTAAGATTACATTAATAACCTTAGATTTTCATACCATGGATAACAATTAAATTACAAATAAAATAATAAAAATTATTGTTAAAAACTAAATAATTAATTACGAAGCTTTAGGGCATAAATCCCAACAATCTCCCACTTGCACTAAAGCTGGTGAGACATGTGTCCTAGGGCATACTCTATACCCAACATGTTCTCCCACTTGCCCTAGAGAAGATGAGACATGTCTCGTAATCCTAGACATTCTAGGTGACCCTCAAAAACACTTTAGCCTAGAGAGCCTTTTTATATAAATCAAAATAATTATCATTTAATTATTAACAAAAATTTTGATTATCATAATTCTCGATATGTTCAATGGTCAATGAGACAGACTTGAAATCTATTGAGCTAAGCTCGTGCACGTTCGAAACCTGTTGTCGACGTCCTAAGAATGACTTCTATTAGGTGTATTGGAGAAATACATTTATTAGGATTTATTTTACAAGTTTTTAAATAATAATAAATGGAAAAAAAGTTATGGAGAATGAAATTAGTAACTACACTCATGTGACCTCCTTCCACAGTGTGAGGGCTAGTTTTTTACCATTTCGACTGTTTTCACCCCTATTTCAATACTCACCTTAAGTCAACATGAATGAGGACTTACCAATGTATTTTTCGAAAATTTAGAGTCTCCAACTAGTGGAACAGCAAGCTCCACATAGACTTTGTGCACATAATACTTGTAGGGATCACTAGAACGACTTTGGATGCGAGCATATCTAGTCTTAGGTTGTTAGAATATGCATGACTAGAAATTCGACTGCACTCATTTGGTCTTCTCCTTCCCCAGCGTGAGGGCTAGAAGTTCGACTGTTTTCACCCGCAAGCTCCACATGACTTTAGGCACTTAATACTTGTAGGGATTACTAGGACGACTATGGATACGAGCATATCTTGACTTAAGTTGTTAGAATATGCATGATTAGGAATCAAAGCGTGCAACTTTGAACTCATATTCAGTAGAATAAAAATTTAAATTATCATAATTGTCGATAAGTTCGAGTGGTCAAGGAGACTGTCTCGAAATTGGTTGGGCTATGCTCGTGCAGGTTCGAACACTGTTGTCGACGTCCCTAAGCATGACTTCTAATAGGTGTATTGGAGAAAGATGAGAAGTATATGAATTTTTTTATGAAGTTAAGTATTTTGCACGGATGGAGAATGAAATTGGTAACTGCCCTCATGTGACCTCCTTCCACAAGGCTAGTTTTTTTTATCATTTCGACTGTTTTCACCCCTATTTCAATACTCACCTTATATTAACATGAATGAAGTATATGAATTTTTCTATGAAGTTAAGTATTTTGCACTGATGGAGAATGAAATTGGTAACTGCCCTCATGTGACCTCCTTCCACAAGGCTAGTTTTTTTATCATTTCGACTGTTTTCACCCCTATTTCAATACTCACCTTATATTAACATGAATGCGGACTTACCAATGTATTTTTTGAACATTTCGAGTCTCCAACTAGTTGAAAAGCAAGCTCCACATGGACATTAGACACGTAATAGTTGTAGGGATCACTAGGACGACTTTGGATGCGAGCATATCTTGACCTAGGTTGTTAGAATATGCATGACTAGGAATCAAATCGTGCAGTTTTGAACTCATATTCAGTAGCATGCCTATTTAATTATTAAGAATAAAAATTTTAATTATCATAATTGTCGATATGTCCGAGTGGTCAAGGAGACAGACTTGAAATCTGTTGGGCTATGCATGCTCGTGCAGGTTCGAACCTTGTTGTCGACGTCCTAAGCATGACTTCTAATAGAGAAAGACGAGAAGTTTATGATTTTTGTATAATGTTATTTGCGATTACGTTCTCTGACCCTCCCAAAAATAAATGAAGTATTTTTCACAAATGGATAATGAAATTTGTAACTGCACTAATGTGACCTCCTTGGGCTGGGGCTAGTTTTTTTTTACCATTTCGACTTTTTTACCCATATTTCAATACTCACCTTTAAGTCAACATGAACTTATATTCAGTAGCATGCCAATTTAATTATTAAGAAAAAAAAATTATAATTATCATAATTGTCGATATGTTCGAGTGGTCAAGGAAACGACTTGAAATTTGTCGAGCCTCCAACTAGTTGAAAAGCAAGCTCCACATGGACTTTAGGCACGTAATACTTGTAGGGTTCACTAGGACGACTTTGGATGCGAGCATATCTTGGCTTAGGTTGTTAGAATATGCATGACTAAGAATCAAATGGTGCAACTTTGAACTCATATTCAGTAGCATGCCTATTTAATTATTAAGAATAAAAATTTAAATTATCATAATTGTCAATATGTTCGAGTGGTTAAGGAGATTGTCTCGAAATTTGTTGGGCTATGCTCATGCAGGTTCAAACCCTACTGTCGACGTCCCTAAGCATGACTTCTAATAGGTGTATTGGAGAAAGACGAGAAGTATATCAGCATGATCCACATGGACTTTAGGCACCTAATACTTGTAGAGATCACTAGGACGACTTTGGATCGGAGCATATCTTGCTAAGAATGTTAAAATATGCATGACTATGAATCAAATCGAGCAATATTGAACTCATCTTCAAGTAGCATGCCAATTTAATTATTAAGAATAAAAATTATAATTATCATAATTGTTGATATGTTCGAGTGGTCAAGGAGACAGACTCATTTGACCTCCATCCCCACCATGAGGGCTAGTTTTTTACAATTTTTCACCCCTATTTGACCTCCATCCCCACCATGAGGGCTAGTTTTTTACCATTTTTCACCCCTATTTCAATACTCACCTTATATCAACATGAATGAGGACTTACCAATGTGTTTTTTGAAAATTTCGAGTCTCCAACTAGTTGAAAAGCAAGCTCCACATGGACTTTAGGCACTTAATACTTGTAGGGATTACTAGGACGACTTTGGATGCGAGCATATCTTGACATAAGTTGTTAGAATATGCATGACTAGGAATCAAATCGTGCATCTTTGAACACATATTCAGTAGCATGCCTATTTAATTATTAAGAATAAAAATTTAAATTTTCATAATTGTCAATATGTCCGAGTGGTTAAAGAGATTGTCTCGAAATTGGTTGGGCAATGCTTGCGCAGGTTCGAACCTTGCTGTTGATGTCCCTGAGCATGACTTTGTAACTGCCCTCATGTGATCATTTCGACTGTTTTCACCTCTATTTCAATACTCACCTTATATTAACATGAATGCGGACTTACCAATGTGTTGTTTGAAAATTTCGAATCTCCAACTAGTTGAAAAGCAAGCTCCACATGGACTTTAGACACGTAATAGTTGTAGGGATCACTAGAACGACTTTGGATGCGAGCATAAAGCATATCTTGGCAAATTGTGCAGTTTGAACCCTATTGTCGACGTCCTAAGCATGACTTTTAATTGTTGTATTCGAGAAAGACGAGAAGTTTATGATTTTTTGTTGGGCTATACCTGCGCAAGTTTGAACCCTATTGTCGACGTCCTAAGCATGACTTTTAATTGTTGTATTCGAGAAAGACGAGAAGTTTATGATTTTTTGTTGGGCTATACCTGCGCAAGTTTGAACCCTATTGTCGACGTCCTAAGCATGACTTCTAATTGTTGTATTCGAGAAAGACGAGAAGTTTATGATTTTTCTATAATGTTATTTGCGATTACGTTCTCTGACCCTCCCAAAAATAATGTGACCTCCTTGGGCTGGGGCTAGTTTTTTTTTACCATTTCGACTTTTTTACCCATATTTCAATACTCAACTTTAAGTCAACATGAATGAGGATTTACCAATGTGTTTTTCGAAAATGCACATAATACTTGTAGGGATCACTAGGACGACTTTGGATGCGAGCATATCTTGCCTTACGTTATTAGAATATGCATGACTAGGAATCAAATCGAGCCGTTTTGAACATATATTCAGTAGCATGCCAATTTAATTATTTAGAATAAAACTTTTCATTATCATAATAGTCGATATGTCCGAGTGGTTAAGGAGACAGACTCGAAATCTGTTGGGTTATGCCCGCGCAGGTTCGATCGAACCCTGCTATCAACGTTCTACAATCATGACTTCTTAATAGGTGAAATATTGATAACAATAATAAGTGGAGTATGCCTGTGATACTAATTCTTATCCGAACTAGCATGTTATGAAAACACTTAAAAAATAAGTGTAGAAAGTACACATATAAGGTGGAGGACAAAGAACAAATCACTCTAAGTTTTCAACCTTCAATAGATGGAATGGGTGGTAGGAACATTGTTATTCATTATTTAGTCAAGATATAGAGCAGCATGTGCCAATATGATACATGGAGTTTGTTGCAAAACATTAATTACATGGTAATCAAAAACATTAATTACATGGTAATCACCGCACATTTTATTGATTCAGAATGGAATTTGCATAAAAGAATTCTCAACTTTTGTCAAGTTGCTAACCATAAGTGAGAGACTATTGGCAAGATTATTTAGAGTTGTTTATTGGAATGGAGAATCGATAAGGTTTTCTCTGTCACAATGGATAATGCAAGCTCCAATGATATAACTATTTCATATATTATGAAAAGGCTTAGAAGTTTGAATTCACTTGTCTTAAATGGAGAAATATTACACATGAGAGGTTGTGCTCACATAATTAACTTGATTGTGAATGAAGGGCTTAAAGAAATGCATGACTCCATTTCTAGTGTTCAATGTGATGAGGTATGTTAGATCATCCCCCAAGAGATTGACAAAATTTAAAGATCGTGTTGAACAAGAAAAAATTAAATGTAAAGCACTTGTTTGTTTGGATGTGGCTACTCGATGAAATTCCACTCATTTGATGCTTGATCATGCCTTGAAATTTGCTTTCAAAGTATTAGAGGAAGAAGAATTAGATTATGTTGAGTACTTCAAAGGGGATCATGGAAACAAAAGAATAGGGCCACCAACCATTGATGGTTGGAAAAACGTTGCAGTGTTTGTAAAGTTTTTTAAGGTTTTCTATGATGTCACTGCGAAGATAAGTGGTTCTTTATATGTGACTTCTAATTCTTATTTTCATGAACTTTGGGGTATTCGAGAACTTTTAATTTAGGGGAGTACAAATGTGAACTCTGTTTTAAATAACATGAGTTCAAATATGAAAGTTAAGTATGACAAATATGGTGGCTCAGTGGAAAGAATTAATAAGTTGATATTCATAGCAGTGGTACTCGATCCTCGTTACAAATTGGATTGCATATCATTTTGCTTTTCGAATATTTATGAAGATGCTATGGCGAAAGTGATGGTGGATGGCATAAAGAATTATTTAATTCGTTTGTATGATTACTACAAGTTTTATGATAATGCTCAAGATCATCATCATTCTGAATCAAAACTCATTTCTAAATCCATGAGTATGGAGATGTTCACAATTGATGAAGTGAATTTGAGTGGTTCAATATTAGTATTATCAAGATACAAACGAAGAAGAGAAGAGCAAAATTCACTCAAGTTAAAGAATGATGTGGATCGATATATATCTGACCCTAGTGAAGAACTTGATGATAATTTTGATGTTTTGGCATGGTGGAAAGAAAATGAGTTTAAATAGAGAGTTTTATCAAAAATTGCCCAAGATGTTTTGGTTGTTCCAGTGTCGACTGTATCTTTTGTATCAACATTTAGTACGTATGGGAGGTAACCATCAAGCTCCACCAATGTCATGCAAGAATTCCGCTAGTTGAAAAGCAAGATACACATGGACTTTAGGCACGTAATACTTGTAGGGAGAAAGACGAGAAGTATATCATTTTTCTATAAAGTTATCTGCGGATTCCGTTCTCTGACCTTCTAAAAAATAAATGAAGTATTTTTCACGATGGAGAATGAAATTGGTAACTGCACTCATGTGACCTCCTTCCACAGCGTGACGACTAGTTTTTTTTACCATTTCGACTGTTTTCACCCCTATTTCAATATTGACCTTAAGCCAACATGAATGAGGACTTACCAGTGTATTTTACGAAACTTTAGAGTCTCGAACTAGTTGAAAAGCAAGATCCACATGGACTTTAGGCATCTAATACTTGTAGGGATCCATAGTTCGACTTTGGATGCGAGCATATCTTTGCTAAGGTTGTTAGAATATGCATGACTATAAATCAAATCGAGCAGTTTTGAACTCATATTCAAGCAACATGCCAATTTAATTATCAAGAATAAAAAATTTAATTATCATAATTGTCGATATGTTCGAGTGGTAAATGAGACAGACTTGAAATCTGTTGGGCTACGCTCGCGCTGGTTTGAATCCTACTGTCGACGTCCTAAGCATGACTTTTAATAAGTGTATTGGAGAAAGACGAGAAGTATATCATTTTTCTATAAAGTTATCTGCAGATTCCATTCTCGGGCCTTCCAAAAAATAAATGAAGTATTTTTAATGGATGGAGAATGAAATTGGCAACTGAAATCATGTGACCACCTTCCACAGCGTGACGACTAGTTTTTTTATTACCATTTCGACCGTTTTCTCCCATATTTCAATATTCACCTTAAGTCAATATGAATGAGGACTTACCAATGTGTTTTAAAAACATTTAGAGTATCGAACTAGTTGAAAAGCAAGATCCACATGGACTTTAGGAACCTAATACTTGTAAGGAGAAAGACGAGAAGTATATTATTTTTCTATAAAGTTATCTGCAGATTCCGTTCTCTGACCTTCCAAAAAATAAATGAAGTATTTTTCACAAATGGAGAATGAAATTGGTAACTGAACTCATGTTAACTTCTTCCACAGCGAGGACTAGTTTTTTTTGTACCATTTCGACTATTTTCACCCCTATTTCAATATTCACTTTAAGAAAACATGAATGAGGACTTATCAGTGTGTTTTTCGAAAATTTAGAGTCTCTAACTAAGTTGAAAAGTAAAATCCACATGGACTTTAGGCTCGCAATACTTGTAGGGATCACTAGGACGACTTTGGATGTGAGCATATCTTGGCTAAGGTTGTTAGAATATGCATGACTATAAACCAAATCGAGCAGTTTTGAACTCATATTCAAGCAGCATGCCAATTTAATTATCAAGAATAAAAAATTTAATTATCATAATTGTCAATATGTCCATGCGGTCAACGAGACAGACTTGAAATCTGTTTGGTATATCATTTTTCTATAAAGTTATCTTCCTTTTTCTATAAATAAATGAAATATTTTTCACCAGAATGAAATTGGTAACTGCAGTCATGTGACCTCCTTTACCAGTGTATTTTACGAAAATTTAGAGTCTCGAACTAGTTGAAAAGCAAGATCCACATGGACTTTAGGCATCTAATACTTGTAGGGATCCCTAGTTCGACTTTGGATGCGAGCATGTCTTTGCTAAGGTTGTTAGAATATGCATGACTATGAATCAAATCGAGCAGTTTTGAACTCATATTCGAGCAACATGCAAATTTAATTATCAAGAATAAAAAATTTAATTATCATAATTGTCGATATGTCTGACAGGTCAAGGAAACAGACTTGAAATTTGCTAGGCTACGCCCGCGCGCAGGTTCGAGCATGACTCCGAATAGGTGTATTGGAGAAAGACGAGAAGTATATCATTTTTCTATAAAGCTATCTGCGGATTCCGTTCTCTGACCTTCCCAAAAATACATGAAATATTTTTCTCGGAGAGAATGAAATTGGTAACTGCACTCATGTGACCTCCTACCACTTAAGTCAATATGAATGAGGACTTACCAGCGCGTTTTTCGATAATTTCGAGTCTCGAACTAGTTGTAAAGCAAGATCCACATAGACTTATCCGATTATCCACATAGACTTTAGGCACGTAATACTTGTAGGTTGAAAGACGAGAAGTATATCATTTTTCTATAAAGTTATCTGCGGATTCCGTTCTTTGACCTTCCAAAAATAAATGAAGTATTTTTCACGGATCGAGAATGAAATTGGCAACTGAACTCATGTGACCTCCTTCCACAGCGTGACAACTAGTTATTTTTTACCATTTCGACTGTTTTCTCCCCTATTTCAATATTCACCTTAAGTCAATATGAAGGAGGACTTACCAGTGTGTTTTAAAAAAATTTAGAGTCTCGAACTAGTTGAAAAGCAAGATCCACATGGACTTTAGGCATGTAATACTTGTAACGAGAAAGACGAGAAGTATATAATTTTTCTATAAAGTTATCTGCAGATTCCGTTCTCTGACCTTCCAAAAAATAAATGAAGTATTTTTCACGATGGAGAATGAAATTGGTAACTGAACTCATGTGAACTCCTTCCACAGCGAGGACTAGTTTTTTTGTACCATTTCGACTGTTTTCACCCCTATTTCAATATTCACTTTAAGAAAACATGAATGAGGACTAGTGTGTTTTTCGAAAATTTAGAGTCTCTAACTAAGTTGAAAAGCAAAATCCACATGGACTTTAGGCCCGCAATACTTGTAGGGATCACTAAGACGACTTTGGATGTGAGCATATCTTGGCTAAGGTTGTTAGAATATGCATGACTATGAATCAAATCGAGCAGTTTTGAAATCATATTCAAGCAGCATGCCAATTTAATTATCAAGAATAGAAAATTTAATTATCATAATTGTCGATATGTTCGAGTGGTCAAGGAGACAGACTTGAAATCTGTTAGGCTATGCTCGCGTAGGTTTGAACCCTGTTGTCGACGTCTTAAGCGTGACTTCTAATAGGCGTATGGGAGAAAGACGAGAAGTATATAATTTTTCTATAAAGTTATATGCAGATTTCGTTCTCTGACCTTCCAAAAAATAAATGAAGTATTTTTCACGGTGAAATTTGTAACTGAACTCATGTGAACTCCCTCCAGCGAGGACTAGTTTTTTTTTACCATTTCGACTGTCATCATTTTTCTATAAAATTATCTGTAGATTCCATTCTCTGACCTTCCAAAAAAATAAATGAAGTATTTTTCATGGATGGAGAATTAAATTGGTAACTGAACTCATGTGAACTCCTTCCACAGCGTGAGGACTAGTTTTTTTTACCATTTCGACTGTTTTCACCCCTATTTCAATATTCCGTTTAAGAAAACATGAATGAGGACTTATCAGTGTGTTTTTCGAAAATTTTGAGTATTTAACTAAGTTGAAAAGCAAAATTCACGATGGAGAATGAAATGAAATTGGTAACTGCACTCATGAGACCTCGTTCCACAGCGTGAGGACTAGTTTTTTTTTACCATTTTGACTGTTTTCTCCCCTATTTCAATATTCACCTTAAGTCAATATGAATGAGGACTTACCAAAATAAATGAAGTATTTTGAGGGATGGAGAATGAAATTAGTAACTGCAGTCATGTGACCTCCTTCCACAGAGTGAGGCCTAGTTTTTTTTTACCATTTCGACTGTTTTCACCCCAATTTCAATATTCACCTTAAGTCCGTATGAATGAGGACTTACCAGTGTGTTTTTCAAAAATTTAGAGTCTCGAACTAGTTGAAACACAAGATCCACATGGACTTTAGGCACGTAATACTTGTAGGGAGAAAGACGAGAAGTATATCATTTTTCTATAAAGTTATCTACAGATTCCATTCTCTGACCTTCCATAAAATAAATGAACTATTTTTAACGGATGGAGAATGAAATTGGTAACTGCACTCATGTGACCTCCTTCCACAGTGTGAGGACTAGTTTTTTTTTACCATTCCGAATGTTTTCACCCCTATTTCAATATTCACAAGTCAACATAAATGAGGACTTACCCGTGTGTTTTTCAAAAACTTAGATTCTCGAACTAGTTGAAAAGCAAGATCCACATGGACTTTAAGCACGTAATACTTGTAGGGATCACTAGTTCGACTTTGGATGCGAGCATATCTTGGCTAAGGTTGTTAAAATATGCATGACTATGAATCAAATCGAGCAGTTTTGAAATCATATTCAAGCAGCATGCCAATTTAATTATCAAGAATAAAGAATTTAATTATCATAATTATCGATATGTCCGAGTGGTCAAGGAGACAGACTTGAAATCAATTGGGCTATGCCTGCGTAGGTTCGAACCAAATTTAGAGTCTCGAACTAGTTGAAAAGCAAGATCCACATGGACTTTAGGCACGTAATACTTGTAAGGATCACTCGTTCAACTTTGGATGTGAGCATATCTTAGCTAAAGTAGTTAGAATATGCATGACTATGAATCAAATCGAGCAGTTTTGAAATCATATTCAAGCAAATTTAATTATCAAGAATAAAAAATTTAATTATCATAATTGTTGATATGTTCGAGTGGTCAAGGAGACAAACTTGAAATTTGTTGGGCTATGCTCCCGCAAGTTCGAACCCTGTTATCGATGTCTTAACCATGACTTCTAATAGGTGTATTGGAGAAAGGCGTGAAGTATATCATTTTTCTATAAAGTGATCTTTCGTTCTCTGACCTTCCCAAATATAAATGAAGTATTTTTCACGGATGGAGTATGAAATTGGTAAAGTGATCTTTCGTTCTCTGACCTTCCCAAATATAAATGAAGTATTTTTCACGGATGGAGAATGAAATTGGTAACTGCACTCATGTGACCTCCTTCCACAGCGTGAGGATGAAGTATTTTTCACGGATGGAGAATGAAATTGGTAACTGCACTCATGTAACCTCCTTCCACAGCGTGAGGATGAAGTATTTTTCACGGATGGAGAATGAAATTGGTAACTGCACTCATGTGACCTCCTTCCACAGCGTGAGGATGAAGTATTTTTCACGGATGGAGAATGAAATTGGTAACTGCACTCATGTAACCTCCTTCCACAGCGTGAGGATGAAGTATTTTTCACGGATGGAGAATGAAATTGGTAACTCCACTCATGTGACCTCCTTCCACAGCGTGAGGACTAGTTTTTTATTACATTTCGACAGCTTTCTCTCCTATTTCAAAATTCACCTTATGTCCATATGAATGAGGACTTACCAAAATAAATGAAGTATTTTTCACGGATGGAGAATGAATTGGTAACAACACTCATGTGACCTCCTTCCACAGCGTGGGGACTAGTTTTTTTTTACCATTTCGACTATTTTCACCCCTATTTCAATATTCACCTTAAGAAAATATGAATGAGGACTTATCAGTGTGTTTTTTGAAAATTTAGAGTATCGAACTAGTTAAAAAGCAAGATCCACATGGACTTTAGGCACATAATACTTGTAGGGATCACTAGTTCGACTTTGGATGCGAGCATATCTTGGCTAAGGTTGTTAGAATAAAAAATTTAATTATCATAATTGTCGATATGTCCGAGTGGTCGAGGAGACATACTTGATATCTATTAGGCTATGCTTGCGTACGTTCGAATCCTGTTGTCGACCTGACCTCCAAAGCATGACTTTTAATAGGTGTATTAGGTGTATTGGAGAAAGTATCTGCGGATAATTGTTAACGGAACTCCTTCCACAGTGAGGACTAGTTTTTTTTTTTTTACCATTTCAACGTTTTTCACCCCTAAATATGAACGAAGACTTATCAGTTTTTCGAAAATTTAGAGTCTCGAACTAGTTGAAAAGCAAGATCCACATGGAATTTAGGCACGTAATACATGTAGGGATTACTAGTTCAACTTTGGATGCGCGAGATCTTGGCTAAGGTTGTTAGAATATGCATTACTATGAAACAAATTTGAAATCATATTCAAGCAGCATGCCAATTTAGTTATCAAGAATAAAAAAATTTAATTATCATAATTGTCGATATGTTCGAGTGGTCAAGGAGACAGACTTGAAATCTATTGGGCTATGCCCGCGTAGTTTCTAACCCTGTTGTCGACGTCCTAAGCATGACTTTTAATAGGTGTATTGGAGAAAGACGAGAAGTATATCATTTTTATATAAAGTTATCTGCGGATTCCGCTCTCTAACCTTCCCAAAAATAAATGAAGTATTTTTCACGAATTGAGAATGAAATTGTTAGCTGAACTCATGTGAACTCCTTCCACAGCGAGGACTAGTTTTTTTTTTACCATTTCGCCTTTTTTCACCTATATTTCAATATTCACCTTAAGAAAACATGAATGAGAACTTATATGTGTGTTTTACAAAAATTTAGAGTCTCGAACTAGTTGAAAAGCAAGATCCACATGGACTTTAAGCTTTTTTTTACCATTTCGCCTTTTTTCACCTATATTTCAATATTCACCTTAAGAAAACATGAATGAGAACTTATATGTGTGTTTTACAAAAATTTAGAGTCTCCAACTAGTTGAAAAGCAAGATCCACATGGACTTTAAGCATGTAATACTTGTAGGGATCACTAGTTCGACTTTGGATGCGAGCATATCTTGGCTAAGGTTGTTAGAATATGCATGACTATGGATCAAATCGAGCAGTTTTGAACTCATATTCAAGCAGCATGCCAATTTAATTATCAAGAATAAAAAATTTAATTATCATAATTGTCGATATGTCTAAGTGGTCAAGGAGACAGACTTAAAATCTGTTGGGCTATGCCCGCGCGCGCAGGTGCGAACCCTGTTGTCGATGTCCTAAGCATGACTTCTAATAGGTGTATTGGAGAAAGACAAGAAGTATATCATTTTTATATAAAAGGAATCTGCGGATTCCGTTTTCTGACCTTCCAATTTAAAGTCTCGAACTAGTTATAAAGCAAGATCCACATGGACTTTAGGCACGTAATATTTGTAGGGATCACTAGTTCGACTTTGGATGCGAGCATATCTTGGCTAAGGTTGTTAGAATATGCATGACTATGAATCAAGTTTTGAAATCACATTCAAGCAGCATGCCAATTTAATTATCAACAATAAAAAATTTAATTATCATAATTCTCGATATGTCGGAGTGGTCAAGGAGATAGACTTAAAATCTGTTGGGTTATGTGTATTGGAGAAAGACGAGAAGGATATCATTTTTCTATAAAGTTATTTGCGGATTCCATTCTCTGACCTCCCAAAAAAATAAATGAAGTATTTTTCATTCACTAATGAACTGCACTCATGTGACCTCCTTCACATCGTGAGGACTAGTTTATTTTTACCATTGCGAATGTTTTCACCCCTATTTAAATATTCACCTTAAGAAAATATGAACGAGGACTTATCAGTGTGTTGACAACTTAGTATGCGAGCATATCTTGGCTAAGGTTGTTAGAATATGCATGACTATGAATCAAATCGAGCAGTTTTGAACTCATATACAAGTAGCACGCCAATTTAATTATCAAAAATAAAAACTTTAATTATCTTAATTGTTGATATGTTCGAGTGGTCAAGGAGACAGACTTGAAAATTGTTGGGCTATGCAGGTTCGAACCCTGCTGTCGACGTCCTAAGCATGACTTCTAATAGGTGTATGTATTGAAGAAAGACGAGAAGTATATCATTTTTTTCCTATAAAGTTATCTGCGCATTTCGTTCTCTAACCTTCCCAAAAATAAATGACATATTTTATATGGATGGAGAAGGAAATTGGTAACTGCATTCATGTGACCTCCTTCCATAGCGTGAGGGCTAGTTTTTTTTTTACCATTTCGACTCTTTTCACCCCTATTTCAATACTCATCTTAAGTCAACATGAATGAGGACTTACTAGTGTGCTTTTCGAAAATTTAGAGTCTCGAACCAGTTGAAAAGCAAGATCCACATGGACTTTAGGTACATAATACTTGTAGGGATCACTAGTTCGATTTTGGATGCGAGCATATCTTGGCTAAGGTTGTTAGAATATGCATGACTATGAATCAAATCGAGCACTATTGAACTCATATTCAAGTAGCATGCCAATTTAATTATTAAGAATAAAAATTTTAATTATCATAATTGTTGATATGTCTGAGTGGTCAAGAAGAAAGACTTGAAATTTATTGGGCTAAGCGTGCAGGTTTGAACCCGGTTGTTGATGTCTCCTAAGCTTGACTTTTATATCATTTTTCTATAAAGTCATCTGCGGATTCCGTTCTCTGACCTTCCCAAAAATAAATGAAATATTTTTCACGGATGGAGAATGAAATTGGTAAGTGCACTCATGTGACCCCCTTCCGTGAGGGCTAGTTTTTTTTTTACCATTTCGACTCTTTTCACCCCCCCCCCCCCCTATTTGAATACTCACCTTAACTCAACATGAATGAGGACTTACCAGTGTGTTTTTCGAAAATTTAGAGTCTTGAACTAGTTGAAAAGCAAGGTCCACATGGAATTTAGACTCGTAATACTTGTAGGAATCATTAGGACGACTTAGGATGCGAGCATATCTTTGCTAAGGTTGTTAGAATATGCATGACTATGAATCAAAACGAGCAGTTTTGAACTCATGTTCAAGTAGCACGCTAATTTAATTATAAAGAATAAAAACTTAAATTATCATAATTGTCGATATGTCCGAGTGATCAAGGAGACAGACTTGAAATCTGTTAGGCTATGCTTGCGCAGGTTCGAACCCTGTTGTCGATGTCCTAAGCAAGACTTTATAATAGGTGTATTGAAGAAATACGAGAAGTAATGTCTGCGGATTCCATTCTCCATCCGTGAAAAATATTTTAATTCGTAACTACACTCATGTGACCTCCTTCAACAGCGTGAGGGCTAGTTTTTTTTTACCATTTCGACTCTTTTCACCCCTATTTCAATATTCTCCTTGAGTCAACATGAATGAGGACTTACTAGTGTGTTTTTCGAAAATTTAGAGTCTCCAACTAAGTTGAAAAGCAAAATTCACATGGACTTTATGCACCTAATACTTTTAGGGATCACTAGGACGACTTTGGATGCGAGCATATCTTGGCTAAGGATGTTAGAATATGCATGACTATGAATCAAATCGAGTAGTTTTGAACTCATATTCAAGTAGCATGCCTATTTAATTATCAAGAAGAAAAAATTTCATTATCATAATTGTCGATATGTCCGAGTGGTCAAGGAGACAGACTTGAAATCTATTGGGCTATTCCCACGCAGGTTTGAACCTTGCTGTCGACGTTCTAAGCATGACTTCTAATAGGAGTATTGGAGAAAGACGAGAAGTATATCATTTTTCTATAAAATTATCTGTGGATTCCGTTCGACCTTCCCAAAAATAAATGAAGTATTTTTCACGGATGGAGAATGTTACCATTTCGACTGTTTATCATTTTTCTATAAAATTATCTGTGGATTCCGTTCGACCTTCCCAAAAATAAATGAAGTATTTTTCACGGATGGAGAATGTTACCATTTCGACTGTTTTCACCCCTATTTTAATATTCACATTAAGTCAACATGAATGAGGACTTACCAGTGTGTTTTTCGAAAATTTAGAGTCTCGAACTAGTTGAAAAGCAAGATCCACATGGACTTTAGGCATATTCGAGTAGCATGCCAATTTAATTATCAAGAAGAAAAAATTTAATTATCATAACTGTCGATATGTCCGAGTGGTCAAGGAGACAGACTTGAAATCTGTTGGGCTATGCTTGCGCAGGTTTGAACCTGCTGTCAACGTCCTAAGCATGACTTCTAATAGGTGTACTAGAGAAAGACGAGAAGTATATCATTTTTCTATAAAGTTATCTGCGGATTCCGCTCAACCTTGAAAATTTAGAGTCTTGAACTAGTTGAAAATCAAGATCCACATGGACTTTAGGCACGTAATACACCTTGAAAATTTAGAGTCTCGAACTAGTTGAAAATCAAGATCCACATGGACTTTAGACACGTAATACTTGTAGGGAGAAATACGAGAAGTATATCATTTTTCTATAAAGTTATCTGCGGATTCCGTTCTCTGACCTTCCCAAAAATAATCGAAGTATTTTTCACGGATGGAGAATTAAATTGGTAACTGCACTCATGTGACTTCCTTCCACAGCGAGGACTAGTTTTTTTTTACCATTTCGAATATTTTCACCCCTATTTCAATATTCACCTTAAGTCAACATGAATGAGGACTTACCAGTGTATTTTTCGAAAATTTAGAGTCTCGAACTAGTTGAAAAGAAAGATCCACATGGACTCTAGGCATGTAATACTTGTAGGGATCATTAGTTTGACTTTGGATGCAAGCATATCTTGGCTAAGGTTGTTAGAATATGCATGACTATGAATCAAATCGAGCAGTTTTGAACTCATATTCAAGTAGCATGCCAATTTAATTATCAAGAGTAAAAAACTTTAATAATCATAATTGTCGATATGTCCGAGTGGTCAAGGAAACAGACTTGAAATCTTTTGAGCTATGCCCTCGTAGGTTCGAACCTTTCTGTCGACGTCCTATAACCATGACTTCTTATAGGTGTATTGGAGAAAGATGAGAAGTATATCATTTTTCTCTAAAGTTAGCTGCGAAGAGGGCTAGTTTTTTACAATTTCGACTATTTTCACCCCTATTTCAATACTCACCTTATATCAACATGAATGAGTACTTACCAATGTGTTTTTGGGATTACTAGGACGACTTTGGATGCGAGCATATCTTGACTTAAGTTGTTAGAATATGCATGACTAGGAATCAAATATCAACATGAATGAGTACTTACCAATGTGTTTTTGGGATTACTAGGACGACTTTGGATGCGAGCATATCTTGACTTAAGTTGTTAGAATATGCATGACTAAGAATCAAATCGTGCAGCTTTGAACTCATATTCAGTAGCATGCCTATTTAGTTATTAAGAATAAAATTTAAATTATCATAATTGTCTATATATCCGAGTGGTTAAGGAGACTGTCTCAAAATTGGTTGGGCTATGCTCGCGCAGGTTCGAACCCTGTTGTCGACGTCTTAAGCATGACTTCTAATAGGTCTATTGGAGAGAGACGAGAGTGCAAAATACATGGACTTTAGGCACCTAATACTTGTAGGGATCACTAGGACAACTTTGGATGCGAGCATATCTTGACTAAGGTTGTTAGAATATGTATGAGTATGAATCAAATCGAGCAATATTGAACTCATATTCAAGTAGCATGCCAATTTAATTATTAAGAATAAAAATTTTGAATATCATAATTGTTGATATGTCCGAGTGGTCAAGGAGACCGCCTAGAAATCTGTTGGGCTATGTCCACGCAGGTTCGAAACCTCTACTCGATGTCCTAAGTTTGATCTCTAATAGGTGTATTGGAGAAAGAAAGATGAGAAGTATATCATACTCTCCTTATTAAACCATGTTTTTCGGAAATTTAGAGTCTCCAACTAGTAGAAAAGCAAGCTCCACATGGACTTAAGGCACCTAATACGAAAAGACTAGGAATCAAATCGAGTATTTTTGAACTCATATTCAAGTAGCACTCCATTTTAATTATCAAGAATAAAAACTTTAATTATCTTAATTGTCGATATGTCCGACTGGTCAAGGAGACAAACTTGAAATCTGTTGAGCTATGCCCGCGCAGGTTTGAAACCCTACTGTCGACGTCCTAACCCTGAATTCTAATAGGTGTATTGGAGAAAGACGAGAAGTATATCATTTTTCTATATAGTTATCTGCGAATTTCGTTCTCTTACCCTCCCAAAAAAAAAATTGGTAACTACACTCATGTGACCTCTTTCCACAGCGTGAGAAGGGCTATTTTTTTTACCATTTCGACTCTTTTCACCTCTATTTCAATACTCTCCTTAAGTCAACATGAATGAGGACTTACCGGTATGTTTTTCGAAAATTTAGAGTCTCTAACTAAGTTGAAAAGCAAAATCCACATGGACTTTAGGCTCGTAATACTTGTACGGATCACTAGGACAACTTTGGATGCGAGCATATCTTGGCTAAGGTTGTTAGAATATGCATGACTATGAATCAAATCGAGCAGTTTTGAACTCATATTCAAGTAGCATGCCAATTTAATTATCAAGAATAAAAAATTTAATTATCATAATTGTCGATATATTCAAGTGGTCAAGGATTAGAGATCTGTTGGGCTATGCTAGGTTCAAACCCTACTGTCAACGTTGTAAGCATGACTTCTAATAGGTGTATTGGAGAAAGATGAGAAGTATATCATTTTTCTATAAAGTTACCCACTCATGTGACCTCGTTCCACCGGGCTAGATTTCGACTGTTTTGACCTCGTTCCATCGGGCTAGATTTCGACTGTTTTCTTTTTTTTTTTATCATTACGATTGTTTTCTTTTTTTTTTATCATTTCGACTGTTTTCGTTTGTTTTCTATCATTTCGACTGTTTTCACCCCTATTTCAATATTCACCTTAAGTCAACATGACTTACCACTGTGTTTTTTGAAAATTTAGAGTCTCCAACTAGTAGAAAAGCAAGCTCCACATGGACTTAAGGCACGTAATACTTGTAGGGATCACTAGGATGAATTTGGATGCGAGCATATCTTGGTTTAGGTTGTTAGAATATGCATGACTAGGAATCAAATCGAGCATTTTTGAACTCATTCAGTAGCATGCCTATTTAATTATTAAGAATAAAAATTTTAATTATCGTAATTATTGATATGTCCGAGTGGTCAAGGAGACAGACTTGAAATCTGTTGGGCTACGCCCGCATAGGTGTGAACTTTGTTGTCGACGTCTTAAGCATCACTTATAATAGGTGTATTGGAGAAAGACGAGAAGTATATCATTTTTCTATAAAGTTATCTACGGAATCCGTTCTCTGACCCTCCCAAAATATTACTCATGTGACCTCCTTCAAGAGCGTGGCTAGTTTTCTACCTGCTCAAAGTGAGGTTAGGGGGTGCAAGTGTTCAGACTCTTAGATGCTCAAAGTGAGGTGTCTTACTGAACCATGCTTCGTAGGGGGTGCGAGTGTTCAGCGTCTTTATCGTTTTATTGTGGAGTGTACGTTGCGGTGAGTTGACGTTTGATACATTCCTCTTCGCAAGACTTTGAGAAGTTATTGGGTAAGAACTTTCCACCTCGGTCGGTGCGTAAGGTTTTTAGCTTGTGATCATACCTATTTTCAACGAGTCTTTTGAACTTCACACACATAATGCCTCTCCTTTTTCATATGCCCACGTCAAACGACTATAATCGTCAACAAGTAAGAGAAAATACTTGTTACCAGCAATCGACGATGGAGTGATCGGGCCACATAAATTTGCATGAACTAGTTGCAGTGGTCACTCAAACACAGAAACTGGTTTGAGGTGGGAATGACAGTCTTGCTTGTTTGGAGACTAGCAACTTTAGCATAATTGGTTTGGGTGTATGATTTTGGGTAGCCCCATAGTCATCTTCTTCTCTCCGATTATTTTGAGCGCTCAAAGTTCATGTGTCCAAGTCTTACATGTCATAGCCATCTTTTTTTTTTTTTTTTTTTTTTTAGCACGGAAAGTTCACGTTTCCTTTGATTAAACAGAGACCTTCCACTTGTAAAGAAAATTGGGATTGGTACTACACTTAAAGTTAGAGTTAGTGACATTCCTTATACTTTTGTGCCTTGTGTCGAAATAACTTTGTGTTTCAATGAACAAAGATTATCTTTTAATATTTCTAATGTGTGTTCATGACACATTATTATTTGTTGTTTATTATGTGATCGTGATTTATTTTGGAGGTTTTTCTGTTTTAATTAAGTTTGTAGAAATCCACCATGGGTCGATGTTATGAAAGCTACAATGAAAACCCTTATATTGTTCAAGCTGATCATATCAAGTAGAGATTCCAGCTAATTCTCGCAAGGGTGTTTCTTATGTAGCTAGGAAGTGAGTCTTTAAATATTAATCATGATCAAGTTTACAAGGAGAGATTCCAGCTAATTCTCGCAAGGGTGTTTCTTATGTAGCTAGGAAGTGAGTCTTTAAATATTAATCATTTTCTTTATCCGTATACGTGTTGATCATCCAATCAGGCTTCTGCGCATGATTGGTGGAGAAGATGAGGCAATTTAGAACAAATAAGAAAAGGCTTCTGGGCATGGTTGGTGCAGAAGAGGAGGCAATTTAGAACAAATAAGAAAAGGCTCCACAGAATTGAGGGGAGGTTGTTGTTTTGTTGGGTGAAAATAATACTATCGTTTAGTGAAAATAATACTATCATTATTTATATATAGAGAAAAAGTGGCAGCGCAAAACGTTTCGTTAGTGACGGTAGAACAACTAAAGATATCAACGAGAACAACATACTAATCGATAGACATGGCTTACTAAGCATTCACATGCCAGATTACAATAACTCAATCATTAAGGAGTTGCAATCATTATGATTTTTTATTCAAGTTGGAATGGAGAGAAAATGCATGTCAACAAAGGTCTTGTAAATAACTTTCTCAAGAATACTCATCTCACAAATGGTACCAGAGTTAGGCACCGGGCGATGTGCCAGCGAGGAGGCTGAGCCTCAAAGGAGATGGACACGAAGCGGTATGCCAGTAAGGACGCTAGGGCTCGAAGGGGGTGGATTGGAGGGTCCTACGTCGATTGGAGAAGGGAATGAGTGTTAGCGAGGACGATGGGCCCCGAAGGGTGGATTGTGAGATCCCACATCAGTTGAGGAGGGGAATAAAACATTTTTTTATAAGAGTATGAAATCTCTCCCTAGCAGACGCATTTTAAAAACCTTGAAAGGAATCTCGAAAGGCAAAACCCAAAGAGGATAATATCCACTAGCGATGAACTTGGGCTATTACACGGGTCATCAATTTTTTCAACCTAATCAACCCTAATTAAATAATGATATTTATTTATCTTCAAACATTTGATTAAGATTTACGACTTTATTTGAATAATTATTTTGAAAAGCTATCTTTGGTGGAAAAATAAATAATAAAAAAAGTAATTATAAAATTAAATCTAAATCAAAATAAAATTATATATATATATTATTAATAGCTCAATTTATTGAGAGACTCCGAGGATTATTGAGTTTTTTTAACACCTTAATAATTCAAGTTTCAAAAAGAGAAATACCAAACTAAGAGAAGAAAACTTGGAAGGTATTGAAACTAATTACCATGGATGAAAGGTAATCTTGCTATTATTTTATGTTCATTTTATTTACCCATTTCTCATATCTTCAATATAGTTCTTTTATTTATTATTATGTTTAACAAATAAACAAATATTAAACATTATATTCACACTTGCCCTACGTTAATATTTTATATTGTTGAAAAAGTAGGGATAATATTGATTCATTAAAGTGGTATCGATAAGTAAACCCTTCTCATAGTGTTGATGCATGAAGGGAGCTTGTTCACGATAACTATTTTGTAATCACCGAGTTCCTTGAACTATAGTGATTTAATACCCTATTTATTTTTCAGTATAGATGTAATTTTTTTTTTTTTTTGCTATTATATAAATTTTTTTATTAATTTATACACTATTATAAAAAAAAATAATAATAAAACTATCATGAGCATAGCTATCACTAGATATTAGAAGTTTAAATCGAACTAAAAAAAATATATTAATAGAAATAATATTTTTTCAATAATAAATTTTAATATTTAAAGTAAAATTAAAAAAAAATTTGGGAAAAACTTGATTTAAGATTGAGAAATATTATAATTAATAAAATGGAGATTTTGTAGGTAACAAATAAAGGGTAAGAGTGAATTATTATATTAAGGCAAATAAGTATTGGAAAATGAAAATCATATATTTAAAAGAAAAATGAAGAAATAGGAAATAGAAAATATAAATAGTAATTTCCAATTCCAACCGAAAGGAGGACGAGAAATGAAGTTCCAGTCCTAAGCTCCCAACAGACAACAAATCAAAATCAAACGAGAAAGCCTCTGACCGTCTGAGAGGGTCATTGCTTCCTCTCTGAGACCATGAACGGCGGCCCCTCTGGTTTTAGTGCGTCCTCTTCAATTTCTCTCCTCTCTTCTCTTCTGATGCTTAACCATCCACTTTCTCCCTTTTCAATTTCTGTTCCACCTTGATTCATTTGCTTGTGTTCTTCTCTCTTTCGCAGACAATGCCCCTGTCACCCGGACCTTCATCATTGCCTCCGCCCTTTTCACCATTTTCTTCGGGATCCAAGCCCGCTCTATTAAGCTTGGCTTGTCCTATCAGGTACTCTCTCTCTCTTTCACTACCCAGACGCTTTTTCGCCAACTGTGGCTTGGTTTTATGTTTGGGACTAGGGTAAATTCGCTTCTTCCGTTAAGACGAGCCCTTTGCTTGGTTGAGTGTTTGACCTTCGATTCCGCGATGTATTCAGCATATACCCAGATTTTAGATCGAACCGGCCGAGTTAATTGATGCATAGTTGAAACTGGGGATCCTCTTTTCCTCGTGTATGTAATGACTTAGTTTAATCGACCTTATGGGCCTCTGCAATTCTGGTTTTGAATTGTATCTATCTTTATGTAGTTTTTTTTTGTTGCTGGCTGAGAAAGGTGTAGCAGAAGCTGTCTCGTGGTTGGTTGTACGTCATGTGACTTGCCTATGAAATGTTTAGGTGTTCCTATCAGGAGTTAATCCAAGTTCAGTAACATTTTTGGAGCCTGGTAGATATAAATTTTTGGTAGACTAAATAAGGATTAGTTTAATTTGTGAAAAGAAGGTAGACTTTGGTGCAGTCAGTTCCTAATTAAGTCATCTAATGAGATATTACATCATTTCCCTTCAAAAAAGGGTGGGTTAAAGATTTAACACCCTAGAAAGAGGATCGTACTATCATTGGAAAAATAATTGTGAAGATTTTTGCATGAGCTTAGGAAATTTGGCACAATGTTAATGTCAACAAATTTGGATGAAAGAGGCAGGTTATTTTAAAGTAAAATAAAAACATTAGCTGGTAACACCCATGGTCTTTCATCCTAAAGCTATGAACTAATTTTGAGAAGTTTTTGAAATTAAGATAGTGGGACAACATTTGGGTGGATGGGCAACTCTTGAATGACCCTTTTCCAATGTTATTCTCTGTTTCTATAGAAATTGGAGGTTGGATTAGGATTTTCAGGATTTGGAGACAAGAAACTGGAGATTGTACTCGGAGCTTAGAAGAATAGAAAGTAGCCGAATTTTCAAGGCTGATAGAGAGGTTAAATGTGGAACAATCAAGAATAGCTCAAGACAATAGAGCGTTAGTGCTATATGCGTCAAGGGAATTTTCAACAAGATCTATGCTATGTAAAATTTTAGTGGCAGAAACAATCTTTGGCAGAGCATCTGATTAAAGGAAAAATGGCAAATATCCATATCCACATGTATATGTATATATATACATATTCATTTATGGGTATATCTTTTTAAGCTATATTAATATATATTTATTATTATTATTATTTTCGGGGGGGGGGGGGGGGTAAGGGTCTCATTATTGCTATATGTTTTAAGCTTCTTAAATATATGATGGGCTTTTTATACTATAAAGGGTAATGCCAAACAATTACTCAGTGGTCAGGTACTTTAGAGAAAGGAGGCAGTGATTCCATTTTAGGAGAAATTTGGTTGGAGAGATTAAGGATTTTTTTTGAGACAGCCTTTCTTTTTTTTTTAAAGTTCTTACATCAATGAATTTTTTTTCTTGAAAAAAGGATTTGTATTAGACATAAGAAAAGGTGATGGGAAGGTTTTAACACTTGTTGTTGGTGCTCTTTGTTAAGCTCCTTTTTTCATGATACCTCGACTATTATCATTATTTTTAAATGAAAAACTAATTTTGATGGATGAAAGAACAAAAGAAAGCCAAACAAAAACCTCGGCTTGATCATCATGAGGACTACAAAACAAGCCAAGAAATTCAATAAAAAGGAACTTAATTGTTATCAATCAAGAAAACATAAAAGATTAGAATTATAAACCCAAGTAGATGCATTAAAATGTGCCAGATCTCAAATCTTCTCCCATGATTTGTCAATTTCTGACGAGATTCTTCTGTTCTTTCCAATCTAATATTTTACAAGATTGAAAAAACTAGCTTGCCAGAGTAAACAACTTCATCCCTAAACAAAGGACTCAAGATAGCTTCCT
Organism: Cucurbita ficifolia; assembly: GCA_033971965.1. Lineage (NCBI taxonomy): Eukaryota > Viridiplantae > Streptophyta > Magnoliopsida > Cucurbitales > Cucurbitaceae > Cucurbita > Cucurbita ficifolia. The sequence continues at coordinate 6,398,701 of CM066967.1, read as the reverse complement.
CTATCATTCCATGAAAACGTGAAATAAAAAACATAGACATGCTAGCAATCTGCCATAATCGAGACCACAACATGGTAGCAAAAGGGCATAGCAACTATAATTATCTGTAGCCCCCTGCTCAAATCACAACAATTGGGGAAGGACAATACAAAATGGTGTGGCTAAAAAAGTAATAATTCTTTCTAAAGTGTCTGGAAAAGAACCATTTTTTTGTGGGATTGTAATCTTTTGAAGTTTTGAGAAGAAGTTAAGAGAAGAAAGGACTGGAGCATGGAGTAAAAAAAACTAAATGATTGTTCTAATACTTGCAAGTTTATAACTACAAGGAGAAAGTCCATACATGACTATGTTTGTGTTTTACACTTTTATCCTTTTTTCTTCTGATATCATATTTTTGGGGCCAAGGAATGAGAAAGACCTTTCCCTTGCATCATGATTTCAATTTCATTTCGTTCGAAAAGATCCAAGTTTGTCTCAACAATGTTTTAGTCATTCCAATCGTGTTCCATTAAATAGGAACAACCAAGCTGATAAAATTTGATAACTCTCAGATGGAGAATTAGGACGAAAAATCCATTAGATGACAAATTTTGGTTCTAAGGCATCTCAGGCAGTGAATCAAATCCATGGTGCAAGGTTTTCTTATTAACATGCAATATTGATTTAGAAAAGTGAAGTGGAAATTGGAATTTATTTATTTTTCTATAAACCAATATTTTTTCATAATTTTTTTTGTGTTGCTAAGAAACAAGATATGATGTGTGGGAGGAAAGAAATATTTTCATGCACGATATGAAAATATTATGAAAGATGGGAGGAGAGCCAGGCACGAAACTTCCTGTTGCCCAAGGGAACATTGAGGCTAGTGTAAAAAGGGAGGTACACCAAGAAGGAGCCAAGAAAAGAGAACCAGATTTAAAAAACAATCAAAAGTCTCTTAGGAATCAGTATCATTGTTCCTTTTTGGCCAATTCCTCCTATGAATAAAAGGACCTACCTTGAAAGAGTCTAGATATATGTAACCACAAAAGAAGAATTACAGCCAAAAAGACCAGAGAAAAGAGGGAAGAAGCTTCTATCTCCTTCAATATAAGTTGTTCAAAAGATTACTATATTACAAAGTATCTATGAGAGGCACTCCACTTCAAGCCCTGTGCTGTATATTTCGCCTCAATGTATTTTTTTTTTTTTGTAGCATCTTTATAAATCCTGTCGGTTCTTTCCAACCCAAAATGAATCCAAACCTTTAGAAATGAATACTGAAACAAGGAGCTGCCTTTGTCCCTATAGTGCTGTGGGTCTGTGAAGGATTTCTACAATAGAAGTTTTAGATGAATGCTCTTTTATTACTTGGTGGTTACGGGTTTAATTTGAAAGGGAAAGAAGTTGGCACTAGTTTACTTGCTTGTAAAATTGGAAATGGGAGGTTCTTTATACAGGAACCAGTATTTTATGAAATTCTTTATAAGATTCTAATATAATGAAGTCACAGTGGTAGGAAGTTTTTGTTTAAAAGTTTGGACGGGACATGAATTTGAATAAGCTGCGCTAAAGGGATCCACTGGTAGAAATATTATTTTTACCATTTTGACTGCTGCTATTCCATCTTTGTTGCATATATAATCCTATTATATCGGACTTAAAGTCGACTTATTTTGTCCTTTTTCCGATAGAGATTACCTTAATTTGTGTGGTAGAAAGGACACTTTTGACTTGTTAATTGTCATCCTTATGGCAGGATGTGATTGTGAAGCTTCGCTTTTGGAAGTTAGTGATGTCAGTCTTTGCCTTTTCATCTACTCCTGAATTGTTGTTCGGACTGTTTTTGCTTTATTACTTCAGAGTATTTGAGAGACAGATAGGCTCCAACAAATATTCGGTAAGTTTTATTCAATTCATACTGCAGGATTTTATTAAAACATGTCATAATGAAGCAACCAATCACGATCTTTAAATTGATGGGTCACATTAATACAATGCAGTGCCTGATGTATTAACTCTTGTAACCATTTATTTGTTTATCTTCAACGAATAGAAGCATAAAAAATCAGAAAGTGTATAAAGTAGATGTAGTATAAGTTTTGTGGTCATACATGTGATGCCGTATTCATTTGGAATACTAAAAATGGTAATGAATTAATACTATGCCCCTTCTGATAACATACTAATCTTCCTAAAATATCCATTACTAGTACTGACAACATTTTTGTGGTCATTGACATGACAAAGTGGGCACCTATATTTGAAATAGTTTATTGTTTTTCATTTCAATTTGCTTCATAGAATAAGGTTATCTGACTGAATTTAATACGATCATTGCCATTAGTTTCTATTCTAGAAAACAGATACGTTTGGGTCAGGAAGTGTGAGTCATGCTTGCATGCTAATATTGACGGTGATAATTTGTTAATTATAACATTCTTCACTCCAATTGTCAAACATATTATGTTTTAGTTTTTGTGCTAAAAAATCTTTTTCCCCCCTTAGTTGATGTGTATCTTCGTAAAGAGATTTATGTTAATATTCTGTCGTTTTGCAGGTCTTTACCTTGTTCTCTATAATAATCTCCCTACTTTTTGAGGTCCTTGCAATATCATTACTTAAAGGTATGCATTTTGGTTTAATCTACTAATATGCTTGGGCAGCTAGCACAATTCAAGCTCATGTTTGATTATTGGTTTGATGTTGTTTAACATCCCTTTCCTTTTTAAATTTTTAGAGGTGAACTCTCCTTCTTTCCCTTCTTTTTCTCCTGTAAAATTTGTTAACTTGGATTGGAAGTCCTTCCTGATCTTTCTGGCATTTTCGCTTGTAAGCCTTTGTATACCCATCTAGTTTCTTCTCTCTCTACTTATCTCTTCAGAAACCTTTGAAAGTTGATAATCCGAATGAATTCCATTTTTTTTTTTCCTGATTGATGGCTTTAGGAAGAATTAACACCTTGGATTTTATCCAGAGAACCCATTACTTGGTCCTTGGCCCCAATTGGTGATTTCTGTGCAAGGTGCCTTGAGAAGATTTAAACCGTTTGTTATGGCTTTGTTTGTTTGCTTCTCTGTTGTGGAGTCAGTTTTGGCATATTTTTGGTTCCTACCTGAACATCTGTATGATGGTGGTGCGACATTTGATCCTCCATTTTGGGATAAAGACTGTTATTGCAAGCTTGTTTTTGTGTTGTTCTTTGAAGTATTTGGTTTGAAGGAAACATGAGAGCCTTCATGGTTTTAGAACAGTTCCTAGACATCTTCTGACCAGTCCTCTTAAGATATCCTAATTCTACAAGTCTTGAATCAAACAGCCACTTAAATTTGAGAGCGAGATGGAGATGGGAGGTAGATCTTTGATTATTATAGGAATTTGTACAATCAGAGGGAGAGAAGGGCTAGGTTAAGTTTTTTTTTTTTTTTTTTTTTTTTTTTAAATTTATTTCAAGGGTTGAGTAGTCACTTAATCCTTCTAAAATTTTTGGTATTTTCATTCATATCTCAACCATAAAAAATATCATAATAAATACAAGGTACAGCAACTTATAAAAGAATGAATATTTTACCATAAACCAAAACTTAAAACATACCTAAAAAAATACAAAATAAAGATGAGATAAAATCCTAAAATACGAAAAACAAGGTTACCTTAACTTTGACCATAATTTACAACACTCCCCCTCAAGGTGGATTGAATATATTATACAATTCCAACTTGCTATTCAAATCTTCAAAGTTAGGTCATGGTAAAAGCTTGGTAATAATATCCGCTAATTGTTGCTTGAGAATGGATGTGGACAAAGACACTAAACTCACTTTAGGGACCAAATCAAGAGATTGAACACGAAGATGAGGAAATGATTGGAGGAAGACTTAACGAGGAGCAAGTATGTGGGATTGATCAATTATGTGGAAGTGAGATGACGATTCTTGCATTAAGCCACTCCATTTTGTTGAAGAGTATCAACACAAATGCTAAGATGAAGAATTCCTTGACTGATAGGTAATCCTCAAGACATGAACTTAAGAATTCTTTTGCATTGTCTATTTTGAGGACACAAAATTTGGTTGGATATTGAGTTTTTTCTCATATTAGGAAAATGTTTGAAATGTTGGTGAGCTTAAGATTTTTTTTCATAACAAAGATCCATGTAACATATATCATCAACAAAGGAAATAAGCCGTCGAGCCACAAAGATTTTTTTTGAAGCGTCCCATACATTGCTATGAATAAATGAAAAAGGACTTGACGGTTAATAAGCAATGTATGGATAGGGGATTCAAGTATGCTTGACAATCTGACAAATATCACAATTGAACAATGTAAGATTTTTATTATGAGAAGATTTTGAAACAATTTGGAGAAATAGGAAAAATTTGGATGACCTAACTGATAGTGTAATAACATCATTTCACTATCTTTATTGATACAAGAAGAAAACTGACTACTGGAAACAAAGGAAGATAAAAACGAAGAATTGTCTCCAATTGCTAGTGAGCCTTGATCATAGTTGAGAGGATAAAGTTCGAAAAAGTTTAGCACTGCCAATTGTCTTTTCCAGTTTGAATTCTGCAAAAATACGTAAGTTTGGGATTAAACTTAATCGCACATTTAAGATCACGTGTCAATTTACTTATTGAAAGTAAATTACAATCCAAGTCTAGCATATGCGATAGAGTTAAGATATAAATTTGGAGTAACTCTAATTGAACTTGTCCAAACCACTTTGGAGTCTGACCCATTGCAATTTTCACACGGAATTGGAGGTGCCGACTTGATAGTTTTGAAACAGTGAGGCATTCCTTGTCATATGATATGATGCTCTAGTGTCTACAATTCAATTGCTTCCTTTACTCGTTAACAAAGCAGGAGTTATAACTTTATGTGCAGCCAGTATTGCTCCCTGGCCAATGATCTTTTGTTGTGCATCTATTTGTATTTGCTAAATGGTGTTGACTCTGAATTGTCAGAATTATCTGGAGCTACGTTAACCACATAGGCCCTACCATCATGATCATTGTGATGCTTAGGTTTCCAATTAGCAGGCTTCCCATGGATCTTTTAGCATGTCTTTTATTTTACCCACCTTTTTCCAATGCTCACACCGAGGCCTCTCTTGTTTTTGCTTTTTGTCACTTTGTACCATTGAGTTAAAACTACGCTAGCAAGTGCAAATGCTATCAAGAAAGTAGAGACTGATTCTGATTTGCCCATCATTGCACCTTTCCTACTTTCTTCTTGCCTTACTTCAGAGAAGGCTTTGCTAAGAGTTTGGCAATGACTTGGTTCCCATGTTTCGACCTCGAACTTCTCAAGATCGTTGATAAGGCCAAGAAGGAATTTGAGTCTCTTTTTGCTCAAGAATTTCCGTTTATTGAGTTGTATCATTGGCATACTTCCATGTATAGACTTCAAATAAATCCACTTTTTTCCAATGATGGGGGAGAGTATTAAAGTAATCAGTAACAAATTGATAACCTCAGCGAAAACCATGAAGGATTGTTTCTATTCGAAACAATTCTGAAGTGTTCTTACTAGAGTATGTTTCCTTGAGATTGTCCCAAATTTGATGTGTTGTTCCATACAGAAGAAAAATCTCACCTATCTCATTGGTTGTGTAATTAATTAACGACGACATGACCATGTTATTTTCTACTTTCCACTTCATGAATTCGGGATTAGTTGCTTTAGGCTGCACAATCTCTTTCGAGAAGTACTCATTCTTACCCTTGCCACATATGAACATCAAGACTGACTATGACCATTGGATATAATGTGGCCATTCAATATGTGACTCGTAATATGGGCAAATGATGATGAATCATATCCTCCTTGACCATTAGAGATTGGTTTGATTGATTTGGAAGAATACATACTCATGAAAAGTCGGATAAAATGTAGTAGTGAAGAACTAGGCCAAAAAGAAAAAATTGCAGCTATTAGGTCGACAACAGTCTTCGGTGATAGGCAGTGATGACGTCAGAGGAGTCGGACGTTAGTGATGACGTCAGAGGAGTCGGACGTTAGTGATGACGTCAGAGGAGTCGGACGTTAGTGGTGGAGGAGTCGGCGTCGGAGGAGGGTGCTTCAGTCGCGAGTCAGTATCGAATGTGGGTGGTAGTCATGAGAAGCTCACGATTTTTCTATTTGAGAAGGGAGGAGAACACCGCAAAGGGATCATCAGAAACAAGGACTATTGACGATGGTGGTTGGGGCTTCGATAGTGGTGGTGACGGCCGTGGCGACAACTTTGGGTAAAAAAAAAGTCAGGGTTTTATTGGTGCTCTACTACCATGAAGTTTCTCGTATTTTCATTGATATCCAACTACTGAAAATATCAGCATAAATATTATACAAGGTATAACAACTCTCATAAAAGCAAGAATATTCTACCCTAATCATAATCTTAAAACATACCTAAAAGCAAAGGGAGCACATGATGATTCCTGATGTTAATGTTTGCCAAGGGAGCTGCAGGGCTTTTAAGCATCTCAATCTCCTTGCTCTGATTCCTTCCTTGACGGAGCAAGTTTTGTTGTCACATCCTTCAGAAGTTTTGGTTCCAGTTCATTTTCAATGGGGAAACAATTTGTAAAGCTCTGGATGTTGATCAGTATGGTGCATTCATTCTGTCTATGCAAATCTTTTGAAATCACTTTCTGAACTCCATGAAGAATATTCCATATCTAATTAGAATCTGCATTCCGAGAGTTTTCTGTTCACATGCCAAAAGCAATGTTCTTCCGTTTCTTTTAGGACCCTGTCTATTCACTCTCATTTACTTTGGGTCTAGGCAGTAAAAGTTTTGATTTCGGAACTTTGATTGGAAATAATTAAGATGATTTTGAAGATAAACATTGTGTTATTGGTTGATCATTTCGAGTCAGCTTATTTCAAAGTCTCTCTTTGGTGTTCTCTTTCCTACTTTTTTTATGGTTTTATTTACAAGATATTAATCTAATTGAAATGCGTTTGTCCTTCAACTTTATTTTTTCACTCCATTTTGAGTTTTTATTCTTTGGCACATTGGTATTTTTTCATTTTTTCAATGAAAAAACAAAAAGAATACATATCAAAAAGGTGATAAAATTCTAAAATACGAAATACAAGATTTAACTTTGACCATAATTTACAACACCTTCTGTGGTAGTCTGATTAGTTGGAAAAGCCTTTTGGCCTTTGCATGAACAGTTTTATTGGTAAATTTATAAAGGTTAATAGGAGGTGGTTGAATAAGTTATTGTAGCATATTTTTAGAATTTGAAAACAAATGTTAAAGCAGACGTTAACGCCTCATTCCTTGAAAAACTGATTTCATCTAGATTAGGAACTTTATTGCTTTTTTAGCCTTTACCGTCATACAAAGATTGAAGATTCTATCATGGGTTGCTCCCAAACAAAGTTTCGATGGCTTGTTTCAGCTTATCTATAGTGCCTTCGTTGTTGGTTTGTCCAAAATGTTATAGTTCAATCCGGTGGCTGCTTTTGTTTGGAAATTTTTATTATGTATTTCTTTTAAATTTTGAATATATATATATGTAATAAATTTTTAAAAATCGAGGTCAAGGTTATGATTGAACTTGTGCTTGGTTCGGGATGGAGAGATGAAATACACAATAACTAAGAAAATTCAAGATCGGGACTAGATGTAGTAGCATAGATAATAAAATGATGTAATTATAGTTGAAGAAAATTCAAGATCGGTACTAGATGTAGAATAGATAATAAAGTTCATGTAATTATAATTAAAAAAAATTGGTTGCAGTTAGGTTTTGATCTAGATGAAAGTAGATATGTACTAAAAATATGTAATAAGATTTATAAAATATGGAGTTGGGGTTACAGCTGAGATGTGGATGAAGACGTGAATTACATAATAATAATAATAATAATAATAATAATAATAATAATTTCCTTTATAAAAAAAAATAAAAATGCAGGATTGAGGTTGGAATTGATGCTGGAATGGAGTTCATCGGGATGAGGTTTAGACAGTGAAATACATTATAAAAGCTTTAAGAATGGGGCCACAGTTGGGGAACAGAGAGAGAAAGTGAGATGGGGGGAAGGGGGATAAGATCTTCATTTAGTTGATATCTGGTTTTAACTCTCATCATTTTTTCATTGGACATAAGTTATGTCAGGAATTTGTTGTGGGAGTTACTGTACGAAAAACAACTATAGCAGATTGGTGGTCAGATGCTCGAGCTTGCTCATGAAATTTTGCAATAGGAGTTTTATTATTGATTTTATCTCATCTTGTTAACATTGGAGTTCATTTTTGTTGCATCTTACATTCAGAAGAAATTTTATCAATTCCTTTTTTCTTTTTCTTTCACAGATTTTAGCATTAGAATCTTAGGGGAAAAATATATATTTTAGCATAAGCAGTTATGTTCTAATGATTTTGACTTGGCTAACACTTCCTTTTCTTTGTTTTTTTGGGCAGATCCTGCAGCCACTGCAGCCAATCTAGTCACTTCTGGACCTTATGGTCTTTTATTTGCTTCCTTTGTACCCTTCTTCTTTGATATTCCTGTTTCAACTCGGTTTCGTGTATTTGGAGTTCGTTTCTCTGACAAGTCTTTCATATATCTTGCTGGTCTTCAGGTTAGGAGTGTGCTTTATTTATATTTGTTTTGTTACCTCTTTCGTTTCTCTAGCTGTATAATCTAGTTTGTTGTTGATCTTGCAGCTCCTTCTGTCCTCGTGGAGAAGATCCATCTTACCAGGGATATGCGGCATTCTTGCTGGTTCCTTATATCGTTTGAATGTATTTGGCATCCGCAAGGCCAAGGTTAAACTCAAAATTTGCATAAACACATTGCTTCCTTAGTTTTCTATCTGAAATTACTGTTATAGTTGGGGCTTTTCAGTATTTGGTTAAACTGTGGAAAATTAAACTCAGGATAGGTGGTTTATAGCCCGTCTGAATTATGAATATTTTGATACCTTTTCTCACTTCGGTACCATTTCACTGCATGCATATGTAGGATTCTTTATGCAGAATTTGAGTTAAAATCTTCATTTGAGTTTTTGATTAGCTAATTACCATCAGCCTCCAGGTTTTGTCTCTCAACAATAAATGCTCCTATTCTTAACATTTTGAATGGAATTGGTACACCTTAGATGCTTCTGACTTGCTCAAGGACCCAACTGCTCTAAAATTGTGTCTTATCTTAATATTCTGGTTGGTTATGGAACAAACGATTTGGCTTGGCTTCATCTCTCTTCAATTAATACAAGAGGTGTTTCTAATCCGAGGAAAAAAATGAATGATAGGATCTGTCTTTCGTGCTCAACTTGTCTGATTACTTCTACAAGTCTTGTCCTCTCAAAGCCTCGTATATATCAACAGACAACTTACATTTACTTTTTCTTTTACAAGATCTTCTATAATATTCTGATGTTAGAAACTTTGATCTTTTGTATGATGATTTCATTCTTTTAATTGTTTCTGTTCATTTTGAGTCAGTTTGATGAAGGTTCTCTTAATTCTCTATCATTAGGTAATTTGTAATTTTCTAAAGAATGTTATTGTATTATTTTCGTGCTTCACAGTTTCCAGAGTTCATCAGTTCATTTTTTTCGCGATTTTGCTTGCCATCTGTGGGGAATCCTCCAGCAGCCCCAAATAGAGATGTTAGAGGAAATATGCCATCATTCATGAGCCGCCAGGTTGAGGTTAGTACATTTGGCGAATGCTTCTATTAACTATTAATTTGAACACATATTTTGATAAGCTACACCATTTGATGAAGAGATTTTGATTATTTAATAGATTTCTAGTCTGCTGGCCAACTTTTAGGCATGAGACTGTGCCATGGTAATTGTGAGATTGTGGGTACTTGCTAACGTTGTAGTCCTTAAAATAATCTATATGGATGTAGTTAACGAGTACATGGGTGGTATGAAAAACGTAAGTTTTGCACTTCAGCCTCTTAACTGGTTTATTTTCTCTTGTGCTATTTTAGAGGAACTTTACTCCTGTGCCAACTGCCTCAGAACCACCGGAGGACTCCATAGCTACCCTTGTTTCGATGGGCTTTGACAGAAATTCAGCCAGGCAGGCACTTATGCGGGCCAGAAATGATGTTAACATGGCAACGAACATCCTTCTTGAATCACAATCGCACTAATTTCATGAAAAAAATTCTGGGTATTATGAAACCTTTGATCTCCACAATTCCGAGAACAATCAAACACAGTATCAAGGGATGATGGTCGGACAAACTTGCATTTGCTGGCAGCTGAGTTTTGATAGGTTGCAGGAACTCACCATGCAATTTTTAATAACTCTTTACGGGTTCCCTCTCTATTCCTCTATCTATCGTAGGTGTGAAATTTTCTTGGTACTTGATGTCTGATTACAAAAAAATTGCTTAGCCTGTAGGTATTAAGCCAAGTATTAAAGTAAGTTAGCAGAGATGTTTAAGGGAAGCAGATGTGCAGAATTCTCTTGTTCTGTGATATCTATATAAAAGTTGCAGATTCTTACAGAAGTTTTATTGGGAAGCAGATGTGCAGAATTCTCTTGTTCTGTGATATCTATATAAAAGTTGCAGATTCTTACAGAAGTTTTATTGGGACACTACCAAGCAGGATGAACAATTCTGTTTTTTTTTTCTTGGTAAGTTCAATTTTGTATGATTTATTGGTTGGTTTCATTTTGGCTTTGAAAAGGCACTGATTTACTAACTTACTCAAATTTAGGATAAATTTGTTCAAATAAATGAATACTTCCTTCAAAATTTCTAAGTTCAAAATTGTCAATTTCTACGTGAACCTTCTTTAACAATAAGTTTTAAATGTTCATATCCTCCATAATGCTCAGAGATAAACATTCGAATGATAATATGAACTCCCTCCATAATGCTTTCACAATCTAAAACCAAACCCTGAGCGATGCATTAAAAACCACATTATTATTGAGCTTCATTGCTGAAAGCTATGCTTACAAAGCCTGCAAATTGTAATAATTCACTACAATAAACATTTACCAACACATAAGGCCACAAAACCAAGATGGTCGCTCAATGTTTAAAATGACAAACAGAAAATAATAATAATAATAAACAAAATAAAATAAAGGGGGTTACTCGAGAAATGGACAACAGGAGCATCAACCACTTTCTGTGGATGTGCTCAAACCTCATGCATCACACAATATCAACGTAGGAAGCCAAAATCCGAGAAAACATGTATGAATCTCCATCTAAACGTGATTTTGAAATGAGAAAGAAAACAATACGTCTCCACCGTTGATCTTCATATCATAGCAAGTGGTGGGAATATGTATGAAGCAGAATTTCCAAACCTGTATGATGTACCTTTCCCTAATGGCAGCAGGCATTGTAGTATATCTAATATCTGCATTTTGCATATGAGAAAAGAAAGACAATAGGCATCCTCAGTTTGGAATTAGGAAGCCTCTGTTCCAAGAAAGCATCAGACAGTTGAGATGTCGACTCGGCTTTTATGAAGCTGAAATGCTGGGGTGATCCAGCTTCCGCAACTGCATTGGATGCCCGACCAATTAAAGTATCCAAGGCGAGCTTCACAATGAGCACACGATAACTTGCCTTCCAACGCACCTTCTTCAACTGGGTAATAGAACAAAAATTCAACATAGGATTTTTCATAATTGTAGATCCAAAGAAAAACCACAGTAGATAATGCATAACCAAAATGTATTTACTAGCTCTAGCTTTATATGGAAACTGTTTCTCCATGACTTGGAATAGGAGAAACCCTTTTTTCTTTCAATAGGAGAAACCCAGTCTACCAAAACTTACATCGGGTGATGATTTCATTAAAAAACTAGTTGAAGTTCATACAAGCAATGAATTATCATATATGTAGAAGATACGGCAGAGGTCATGAAAGAAAGAATTTACCTCCTGTCATCCACCGTAGGGGCTCAATAAAAATTGATGAGCACTCAGGTTCCTCTGACTTGTTAAAAGGGTTTCCACTTTTTCTCTTACGCCAGTCAAACGACGACTCACCTTCGCCAGGAATGTGATCCACCACATTTTCCTGCAAGGCAACCAGCCTTCGACATTTCTTGCAGCGGTATGCACGTGCAAGGGAATTATCTACTTGTTGGGATGACTGTACGGCTGAAGCAACTTCACAGGTCAAGCCTGGATCTGCTCCAAGTTTAGAAATGTTGATTTTCTCCCCGCGGTTATAGGACTCGCCTGAAGGCATGGAGAGGCAATAATTCAAAAGAATAAGCAAAAAGGAAATTCACAGCTAAATCGTTATAAGAATAAAATTAGAAAGAGGAAGAAAAATGTCAATCACTAAAGGTGTAGAAGTATGAACCAGAGCCAGAATCCCAAACCAAAAGTCTAACAAAACATGTGTGTTATACGTGCAACCTATTTATGTATGACTGGAAAAGTTATTACCAAAGTAAAATTGGGAGAAACTATAGAAAAGATTGAGATCATTAATAATACAATTCTCATGCTAGATTCAATAGCCCAAGCTTAAACAGGTCAAGGACTAAGTACTGGGTTGGCCCAAACTTTGGTACCATGTTAAATCATCAATCAACTCAAAAACGGGATGATTATGGTAAATTTAATTTTATATACACTCCAACCGACACATAATTATTGACATGTAAGCAATCATTTCCTTTAAATTTTAAATCTTTTGACCTGTAAATGAAGTTCAGATAAAAAAAATGTCATGTCTTGAGCAAGCAAAAATCTGTGATGCGTGGCTCTCTATCCTAGCCAAGACAGATGTTCCTCGACTCGAGACAACTGTTCTGGTATACCATAATCCGGGCAGAAATGGCAATGCTCAGTCTTCTGCTTAAATTCACAGACCTTCATCAAACGAGCCTTGACACAAAACTAAAACCCAGAAAATCTAAGATGACAACTGAACAAAATAACTAATATTATTTTCCTTCTTTTAAATATTGTGAATATTCAGCCAGCTGACACCCCTTAACTAATCATAGGAGATACCACAGGATCCTACATCATACAACTGTCGAGAAACACTAGGATTTTATCCTAAGTAGGTGACCACATAAATAATCTTGAATAGTTAAAAGCTTGTGGGAGGGAACTATAGACCAAAAAAATAATATTGAAAAAAAATCCAGATTGATGCAATACAGGAGGGGGCAGTGAAAAAAACACCACGTACCCAATATTTTCAGGCGAAAACGCTTGTATATGGGACTGCCATAATCAACCTTGAAACCCATGTCCTCGAACAGTTTTAACTGCAATGAATACACATTAATAATTAGAAAATTAGAATGGTTTATCTAGTGCATTGACAGTCTGCAGAAGACCTTTCAGCATCTTATGAATTAACAAAATATTTCCAAGATCACCTGCTCCATAAATCCATCATTGGGGCTGACAAACTCATTGCTTTGTCGCAAGGAATCAAGTGCATCTGCATCAAAGTATAAGAAAGAAAAACTAGCAATAGGTCGGAACCAAAAGCAACTACATACACTGGTTCATAATAGTTCAAGCAAATAATGTATGCTTATCACACCTTCTAGAGATAGCCGTTCCTTTCTCATAAGGTATGATGTGATGATAGCAGCACTGCAACGAATAAATGCGAAGGATGATATAAATACTTGATAATGAGAAAACTGGGGAAATTTTCACATAAGGCTGCAGTGGATAACCTATAATACAGCATGGGTATGAAGTATATGAATCATTCCTAATTTTTTTAACTTCAAATATGAGGAAGTTCTGTATCAAGTTCTATGCAGTTCTCCTTTGTATGGAAAAGCTAGTTCTCTCTAGCTCAATGTCATTAACCATTCTCTTTAATTTGTGGTTGGAGAGGAATAAACACATCTTGTAAAGGACGGAAAACACATCTTCTGAAGGCTGTTCTTCATGGTGATTTGTATTAGAAATCCTTGTAAATAAATTTTGGTAGCCACTCTCTTCCCATGAGGACCCAATTGAAGAGTGTTCTTGAAATGACCTCTAGCATTTCTTTAAGAAAGTCTCCTCATGTCATTTTGGAATGAACCACTAAATTTTACCATATGGAAAGATAGTAACAAATGGTTGATAACATTTTGGGAGGATCATCTACCTCCCCATCGCTCAAGTTGGAGTTCCACAAAAAGTTCGCAGTAGCCCACACTTAGTCCTAAGCCCCTTTGTATTTCCAACTTGGCCATGTGTCTTTGGTATTGGCCACATATCTTGCAGGAATTAAGGAACCACTCTTTGGTTATCTCAGGAGCAACACAAGTGACGCAACAGCCAGATAATGGCCGCAAATATTATTATTTTGTTCTGAAAATTGTGAGCGCTACATGTCTTAAAATGCTCCAAACCTCAATCGGGTAGTTGTCGAATAATTTGTCCCCAAAATTATGGACGTTTTACTTAATCTGCATAACCTTTTATTATAAAATTGCAAATGCACCTCCTTTTTCAAGAAAGGCAGAAGACAAAATCCAAGAACAACATATATAATACAGACTTTCATGTTCCAAGCGAGTCCATCCACGACTAGATGGAAGCCATCATAACATTCATATCCAGGTACAACAAAACAACATATAACAGAAAATTTATCCGTAACTAACGATGGAAAAATCACAGTACCTTCACAATAACTTGGCAGAAATAGCATATCACATATCACAGCAAAAGATGAGTGGTTACAGAATGAAAATGGTAAGAGCCTAACAGAAAAGTTTGTCATACCTTCTTGATACTCCAGCAAAGCAATGCACCAGAACAGATCCCTGTTTTCTACCCTGCTCAATGAAATCATAGCACACATTCAAATAATCCAACAGATCCTCACTTTCCATATCTCTCAGCGGCACTGCCATCCTCACAACCTTCAAATCCTTTCCAGCATGTTCCAATGAGTACAAGAGCTTCTCAGGTGATAAGGAACTCTTCGACCCATCAACATAGTCATTCTCAGAAGCTGAATCACAGCCATCCCCACCTACATATACCTTCTTAATTTCTTTGCTGGGAATTGTCAATCCACTGCGCCATTCAGAAAAAAACGATGCTGACGCAGAACTAAGAACTGATAATATATGCGTGATTTCTGAGCTACCATGTTGCAGAACTTCTACGGCATCGCCAATATTTCCAATGAAGAGATTCTCACGAACAAGGTGAGGCATGACAATATATCAAGATTAGATATCAAAGACGCCGAGTAAACAATGTTCCTGCAATACAAGTGAAACTGCATTAGTTTCTCTCCTCGCTTTCAATTAAGCGATAACTAGATGCGTAAAAGTACCCCTGGATCACTTCGATTATAATTCAAATTTGAACATAAATCCCTAACCGGTTCAGTACAATACTTAAACTAGTAACCCTTAGCATACGAGGAACTTATTGGACATTGTTCCTCTGTATGATCGTAGAAACTTGAGAGAAAGGGACATTATTATTTCACCGAGCTCATCGAAGCCAACCAAAGTGAAATTAAAGATAAAGCAGGTCGATACATGATAGCAGAGACGGGATTTGACGCATGAAGAATGTTTGTTGAATAAATTCCACATAGAAACGTGTAGGTTTTTGCAGGAATCATGGAAATTGGAAGTAAAAATCCGTAATAAGAGACGGAGATTGGAAAAAGAAAAAAACATGGTTGAGAGAAAGAAAGATGACCTGAACTTCGGAGGAAGGCAAGCGCTACTCTGTGTTTTGACTAAATGATTTCGTTTAAGGTCTTCCCCCACTTCTCCTCTGCGATTAAATATATATATATATATTTATAGGGAACAAGACTTGACACGTGTGAGCAGGGAGGGGAAGAGTTGGCACGTGAGTCAGCTTTCCACGTGGCGTTAGAAGACAGACCACTGTGTTCTGTTTCTGTTTCTGGTAAAGAATGGCACCGTCCAATGCCTTCGGGAATCATTGCACATACACTATATAACAAAGTATATAAGTATTGAGATTTTATTGTAATATGGCATTTAATAAGTAGTAGTAATAATAATAATAATAATAATAATAATAATGCGTATGAGCATAGGACAGCAGTAGCAACAGAAAAACATCTGAGGCCTCGTGTAAAAGCAGCCCACATGCTTGTCCACGTCAATCCCAATTATTCCTATATTATATCCAATAATATCATGCCAACAATCACTTTAGATCTATGGATTTAGAGGCCCCCCTCCCCCTCTCTCTTTCAAATGTGCCAACTCTTCCATCATTTGCCCAAGTTCTTTCCTTTTTCCTTTTATAATTATATATTATATAAGTTTTTGCGAGCCTCGTCGTTTTCTACGACTCGTGCTTATCTTTAAAATATTGATAATAATGTTAGAATATCGAAGGTGGAAGTTCGATGTGCCAACCAACGAAGTTTAATTACTTTTAAAAAAAAGTTGGAATCTGACAAGAGCTTTTCATAAGAGAATGGTGAGTACTAAAGTCCTATGATCTTGGAATTGTGGTATAATGTGTGGTTTGTGAGTCAATGAACTTAGAGTAAAAATAGTTATCAACTTGTAAGTTTAGGAAAAATGATTAGTGATTTATTTAAGAGAATTGTTATAAGGGGTAAGATTGTAGAGAAAGTTTAGAAAAATAGTTTGTAATATATTTAAGAGAATTGTTAGTGGTTTTAACTTGAGGAGAAAGTTTACAAAATTTGTTAATGTTTTCTCCCCTCTAAATAGTCATCATATATATGCTCTACTCACAACAACAAAGAGAATTGAAAAGCATAGTGTTCAAGGTTCTTTTGTTCCAAGAAACTCTTCCATCAAGTCGTTCTTCTTGTTTCACTTATTTGTTTTGATGTATTTCGATCGTGTGTCATATCCAACATTTGGTATCAAAGCTAGGATGTCGGAACAAATGTCGTCACCATACAAAGTCGTCAGAGGAGATATGACGGTGATAAAGAGCGAAAAGGAGAGGAGTGTAATGCTTCAATACCTATTACTCATGAAGAGTAACTACGCAACATGGTCGATAAAGATGCATGTTAACTTACAAACACAAAGCGTGTGGGACGCCATCGAGCATGGTGACGACGTTGAGGAGTGTACGGACAAGATGGCTCTTGTCGTCATCTATCAAGTAGTCCCGGAGGACGTCCTTCTCATGTTGGTAGAGGACTCGACAAAGGCAGCGTGGGAGACGCTGCAAACAATGCATGTAGGTGTGGAACGTGTCAAGGAAGCAAAGGTGCAGACCTTTAAGAGTGAGTTTGAGGCTATCTGCATGAAGGACAGTGAATCAATAGACAACTTGGCATGAAGTTGACGATGATCGTCAGCACCATTCGTTCGTTAGGCTAAAAGGTGGAGGAGATCTCCGTCGTCAAGAATTTCCTTCGAGTTGTCTCCCCCGAGATTCATGCATATTGTTACCTCCATTAAGTAGTTCGGCGACCTTAAGAACATGTTAGTTGAGGAGGTCGTTGGTCGCCTTAAGATTCATGAGAAGAGATTTTGTGGCCATAAAGACAAAAAAAAAAAAAGAGAGGAGAAGCACCTCTTACTCACACATGAGGAGTGGCTCGCACGAACAAAAAAGAAAGATGCAGTTGACTCTTCTTTTTCATGTACGAGGGGACGTGGGAGCTATAACAAGAAAAATAGAGGTCATGAGCATGGTCAGGACATGGTCACAGACGTGGCAGTAGAGGAGGCCGTGACAATACCTCACAAACTCATGACAAAGTCGTCCCCTATAAGGATAAGAGCATGATCAAGTGTTATGCTCATGAAAGTACAAGCATTATGTGGTAGAGTGCCGCAACAAGGAGCGCAATGAGGAGACAAGCATCACATTCACAGAAGATGAAGAGTCTGCATTGATGTTGGCCGAGAAAATGTCCAACTTGTTGATGCTCAATAAAGAAAAGGTCATGGTGAACCTCCTCACATATGACAAAGACTAAATGGAGACTAACATGTGGTACCTAGACAACAGAATGAGCAACCACATGACTGGAGATCGAGAAAAGTTCAAGGAGTTTGATGAGAAGTTCATTGGAAACGTGAAGCTTTGTGATGGATCAATTGTAACGATCCAAGGCAAATGATCCATCTTGTTCCAGTGTAAGAACGACGATCAACTTCTATTGACTAAAATATATTACATCCCGAGTTTGAAGAGTAATATTATTAGCCTTGGTCAAATGACAGAAGAAAATAGTAGAGTAGAGTTAGTCAACTCGTTCCTCAAAATTTTTTTACAGAAACAGAGCCCTGTTGATGAAAGTAAAACGGCCGCGAAACCACCTATATAAGATACTAATGAAAGTATCCATTGACGGTGGCGGCAAGAAAGAGAAGAAGAAACCAACGGTTCTGAAAAAAAAGGAACCGAAGAATAGAGTCTAGAAGAAATTATAGTTAAACATGTTTTTAGAGTAATCTTATATTGAGTAATCTCCGAGTTTCGTTTGATTAATTGTATAAAAGTTTGCATATGTAAACCCAATAAAAGAGTACCTTATTGAATATTTTAATACTCTCTCAGAGTAAGGTCATGACAAACAGAGTTAAGATGTCATGACAAACAGAGTTAAGATGCTGCAAGTCATGAGGCAACTCTGGAATTTTCGTGCCTTCATTACTAAAGATGTTTCCACTTTTAGTTATTTAACTGATTTAAATTGGAGTAGAGAACTCCTAGTTTTAAGGCAGGTAAGGAATCAACCTTGTCCTTTTATAATCCTTTCATTTATTTAAATTATAAAATTTTTAATCTTAAATTATAGGAGTAAAAGAATGAATAAAGAATATGTAGGCAAAGTTGTAAGTAGAGAATTAGAACAGAAGGAAATGTGTACAAATGAGTACAAGAGAGGAAAGCTTACATTGAATTCTTTACATTACAGAATTGTGGAGAAGGTAAATTATCCTTCTTAAGCAAGTATATGACACAACACCTCTTTTCTTTGGCCAATTCTGAATGCCATACAGTAATGGCACACGAAACTAAGCTCATAGGCCTTTAAAATGACCCCTCTTTCACCTGAACCCGATCTGCAATCGGTCTCACTTCATGTACAATGTTTCCTCGAACTCTTTTTCCTGGTTTAGTCTACAACATGAATCACAAGTTCCTGTGTAGGGAAGAAACATCCCTTGAACCTGGTAACGATGTAGGATGTTCCCGCACGCGAGACAAGAGGAGAGACACTTGCTCGGTTGCGATGTCAAGCCTCTCCTGGGACTTTGCAGATTCAGTTACAAGAGTCGACACCAAGCTCTGCAACAACTGAATCTTTTCAGCATGGTCATTTGTAGTACTTTGAAGGAGCTTTGCTGAATGTATGCTTATCCTTCTCCATCGTACGGGAAGATAGCTATCGGGTATCTGGAAACAGTTCACAGTCGAGAGAACTCGGAGGGCATGGCGGCAAAGAATTCCAGAGAACTCAAATTGATGGCAACTGCAACTTATGATGCCTTCACGAGGAACCCAATACACCTTCCGACCTCCCTCAACTTTTGTATGATGTCTCACAAGAAAGCCATCATCCATTTGAAACGTTGCATAATGGGCTGCCAACACGAGTTGTTCTTGAAGCTTTGAGAAGGCAAAGGGAGTGAGGATGGTGGCAGCGTGCGATTCCATTGGGGCGCCTGTTTTGAGACTGATATTTTGAAGATTTTGTTGCATTGTTTGTTGTTCTCCAGCTTGATCTCTAAAATCCACCCCAACAGCTACCTGAACAAGCACACTTAACCAATTTCATCCAAACTATCCTTATAATGATCTCCTAACAATTAAACCATTCTTCCATGAAATAAAGTTACTTATGTATGTGTTTTAATGAGATCCATTGATTGGATGAATGTAATACCCACACCAACCGTGAAAGCCAAATGAGAAACCATCCAAATCAAGCTGATATGAAATATACATGAATTGCATAACGCTAAGCAATCAAATAATTGACTGGTTTTAATATGAATTAACGACCCCTGATTTAACTAGAAGTCTATTAATCTTTCATCTACATCGCTGATCCTAAGGGTGGCCTCTCTTAAGGCTAAGCAAAATTTGGATTAGTCCAAGTCATAATTTCTCATGGTTCGTTCAATGCAAATCTTTATCTCAATATCTTCTAGGATCTATTCTCTTAAGCTTCAAACATTGAAAACTCTCAATTTGGCTGGGCACACAGAGGAGAAATCAATACCATAATTGCATCCATAGGTAGGTTTCTAGTTGTCTATAGCCTCACAGTGTTGTGAGCCATGTGAAGAGGCAATCAAGGATCAGAACCATATTTTATGGACATCATTCCTTCTTGTTTAGTCATAATTGGAGATGGCAATGCAAGCAAAAAAAATACCCACCTTTTATAGGTCAGTTCAGTTTTTGGAAGTACAAAACCTAAAAAACACCAGTTTAGTTTGGATGGATTTGGAGTTGGACAGGCCAGGGTCAGGAACCAACCCACTTATACCACTAATTGAAGAGTTTACTTCTTTTGGTTATGCCCTTGAGATCATTTTGGCTCTTTTTTTTATGTGACCCTTCGTATTTCTTTTATTGTCTTCGTATTCTTTCAGACTCCAAGCAGAAGATCAAAAACAACAATGTGACGTTAAGCGTAAAGTAACATTGTTTTAACAATTAGGAAACGATAAACACGATATCAATAAATAAGCAACAAAAAAAATGTATGTAGGAAGAAGAAAAATCAAATGCAAAGATAACTAATAACTAGAGGGAAAAACAAGGAAGAAGAAAGAGGGAGCATGGGAGAGTCTACAAAGAGAAAGTCCAGGGAAAGCGAGAGACACTGGGGGAAGGAGGGAGGGAGAGAGTGGATGCGAGATTCGATGGAAGAATTTAAGAAGGAACAAGTGCGAAAGCGCATCTCAAGCAAATGATAAGGGTGGTGAAGTTCAAATATATAGTTTTACAAGTCCTTTGGTTGCTATGGATGAGAAAGACAAGTGCTCAATTCTATAATAAAGTGCTTGACATGGTTGTCATGAACATTTATTCAGAAAGTAGGTAATGCTAGCACCAATCTAAATTCGCAAAATGGCACATGACCCACTGAGCAGAAAGGAAGGTTACAAGTGCTTGCTCACACCTTGAAAACATGGATCTTCTAAGTATTTATATGAGAGTAATAACTTGCGAAGGAAATAAAAGTTAAAACGTTCCGTAAACTCAATAGCAGATCTCTCAAACAAAAAAATTCTATCCAATCTCATTTATCATTTCTCTTTACACAACTTTAGTTCCATTTACCAACAGAGGGTCATCACTTGATCAAGTGAAATTCATCTATTATGTTTCATTATATTTTGGAAAAGATATAAAGTTAAATGTCTCTAAGGGATGGCTTTAGTGGTAAAGACTTAGGATGTTTTGGGATTCTATAAGGTACTAGGTTAAAGTCTCTAACGAAAAATTTAATAATGTAAAACTCTTGCCTCTTAGAGATGGTCTTGCAATGCAAAAACTTCCTCAAACATAAGTGAGATAGGCTATTTGCACAATCCAAAAGGCCAAAGGGTAGGGTCCTACCCTACTTGTCAATAATATATATATATATATATTATATGACAGTAGAACTTTGACTTCATTTTCACAGTTGTTTTGTGTAATTGTTATATAATACCTACCTATAGGTTCGCTCATAGGACTAAGATTTTTTGTTTCCTTCATAATAACTAAACGTCTCCGACAATTCTTACAAGTGTTTGAAAGAATCACACTCCAAAAGCTACATAGCATGCGTCTAAAGTATGTTGGTGCCAAAAATGACATTGCTCAAATTAGCGTTTCGAAACTTGGTGGATCTAGCATACCCCAGGTTAAACTCAATATATTTTTATAATAGCTCTAAAATCAACCATTAATTGCCTGGACTGCGCAACAACACTCAATCATAGGGGCTACAAATTAACCCTATACTTCAATCACAAAAAGGAGATGCAAGAAGCTTGATGAAGACCAAACAAACAGCTTGGGTAATATTACCGAAATAAGTCAGATCTAATCCAACAAAAATAGTAAGACAGATCGGCATACCTGTTCAATAAACTGTACTAGTCGAGTCTGTGCACTCAAAAATCGCTGAATAAAAGCATTAATTGTTTTTGATTGGCCAATTGTTGTCATTCCAGCGAAGAAATGGCTTCTCAAGAACGGTAATGCCCAAAGTGATCGCAAGCAGTACAAGTTGGCTATATGCCTGTTAGTGTGCAAACCAAAAGAATTCTCCATATCCCTCCACCCTAATTCAAAATCCTCAATAGATTCCAGATTATATAGTCGACAGAATTCACTTTTCCACTCGTTATAACGGTCTCCAAGAACAGCATTAAACCACGATGGAAACTTTGCCACAATCATCCAAATACAGAGTGCATGCTTAGTAGTTGGCAATTCGACCGCTATTGCATCTTTGAGACACACATTTTGGTCAGTTAATATTGTCTGTGGAGCCTTTCCATTCATGAACCCTATAAATACCTTGCATAGCACAGTAGAAACAAACAAATAAATAAAATCAGAGTGGTGAGCTATTTAAATAGATGTTCTACTAATTGTGTTACCATTGAGAATTCTGATTTTTCTAGAGTTGGAAGATAAAAAATGGTAATATTATAGTTACCAAAAAAAAATGTTACATGCTTAATATTACACACTGATTGAAGAAGAGATAATTTTTTTAACTCTATACCTTTAAAGCCCATGCAAATGATCTCAAATTCTCCTCCCGAAGAAGTACACAACTTAAGAAGCAAGGCATGCCATAGTTATTAATTCCAACCCATATACCAAGTGGCAAGTCAAATGCAGTCAATCGATGTGTGGTATCGAAGACAACTGCATCACCAAATATCTCATATGCTTGAATGGACGAGGCATACGACCAAGCAATGTTCTCTAACCTGTTGTTTGAATCGATCACATACTCAAATTTGAAGTTTGGATCTTTCTCCTTAATGTTTCTGCACATCCTCAATAAGTCAATACTCTCTTCTTCATGATCTAATTTTCTAAATGATTGAAGTAGATTTCTTACATCCTTCTCAGTGAATGGCAAATATCCTGGCTCCACGCCTTTTTCTAGCTCCATAAGCCTCATCATTTGCTGCACAGAAATTCCTGATTTGGCATACATCACAATTCGAGCCTTGTCTATCTCAGAAATTGTTCGATATGCCGGAAGGAAACGAACTTGGTTTGGTTCTAATAATTCATGATTATGGTGGTTTGCAAAACCAGTGATACGCCACTCTGGTGGTCCTAATTCCATTGTTTTGCTTATCCTCATATATGCTTGGCATCCACACCGAGAGGATTTTCTATTTCTTTGAGGCTTATTTTCGTTCGGCATTTTAATAGGTGTATTTCCAGCACGATGGCAAACGAAATAGCGCCTGGTAAGGCCTTTCCCAATCCCATCTTTTCCCTCTGTTCGATGTCTTCGAATTGAGAAGCCACACCTCTTTGCAAATTCACTATAAAACTCATAAGCAGAGTCATGAGTAGGAAACCTTTGCCCTATATATGGAATTGCATCGTTACTTGAATCCAGGGACAGCCTGGTTTCATCAGGAGACTCCTCTGTGCTGCCGGTTTCATCTAAAGACAAGGATTGTTGGTCAGAGGGATCATCATATACCACCAACAACTGCCCAGTCTCCTCAGACATCATATCTCATCTAACTCCTCAAGTTCAATTTAATACCCTGGCTCGAGCACGTACAAATTAGCAAACGACAATGAGAATGGGGAGAAAAGTATGCGTAAAATGAAAAGCTCAAAATATTCATCACTCTTCTTCACAATCTTCGAAATTTGAAGAAATTCGTCTCCTTTCATATTCAGGAAGCAATAAAACCATTGCAAATGAAAAAATACGGCTTACAAGTACAGAAATTTGCAATTCAATCCCAAGAAGAGCACGTCTAAGTCAGTGAAACGACCTCCCAGAGTTCTAATATACTGCAGAACGAAGGTGATACTCAATTTTCACAACATGGGTTTTTCCATACATCAGCGTTATCTCATCATATTCAAGTTACAGCCAGAATTGAGCAAATGAACTAAAACTGTCAAGTGCCCAGATCATAATTCCTAAATTGGCACAAAGTTTCAAGCACAAGATACAGGAAGAAGGCCTACGCGTTCCCAATTGACGGAGGTGTGTGGCAACCGGTTGCGTTGTGCGGCGGGCGTTTGCAGCGATCTAATCAACGGAGGCGGCGTACAGCGGTCATTGGCAGACGTGTGGCGGCTAGTGCCGAGCGGATCGGGAGGGAGAAGGAGAGGTTCTGGCGGCCGCCGAGGGTGCGTCGACGGCAAGACGAGAGGCAGAGCTGGCTGGTGGAGATGGCGCTAAAGGAGCCGATTGGGATGGGGACTGGGAAGGAGAGTGACGGTAGGGTTTTGTATTTACTCTTGGTTCGGTTCGTTACGACCCGGTTCGGCCTTAATCAGTTTTTCTAATTAAAAAAATTTGAATGAATGGAATCGAAAATATCCAGATTTCCTTAATTTCAACGTGAGGTTTCCGAATATTAACAAAAACTCAAACCAAACAATTAGATCGACGGTTTGGTTCAAATTTTCGGTTTTTCTGCACCCCTATTTATGCTCTACCATTTCAGCCCCGTGCATAACGAAATCCTTTTTAGCCAAAATTTTTTGGGATGTTTATAACCCAGTTTAACATATTTCATTTTAGTTTTAAGTATTTTTTAAAATATTTTTCTAGAAGTTTCATCAATTTTTTATTAATATTTTCATTATTAAATTACCGATAATTGGTAGTTAATGTAATTACATTGTTATGTTGCCGAAATTTAAAGGCAGGTTGAAATTACTTTAAAGTGAAAAAATGAAAGGTCTAGGACAGACGGAGGATCCACTTTTTTAGCTATGTGGACTCTGGGGGAAGAAGACTATAAAAGTTTTCATTTTAACATGAGTTATGGAGGGAGGGGAGTAATTGGGGTTCCAAAGATTTAGAGTAAACACATGGCACCGATCTAAGGGTCTTCTTTGTAGCAGCACAAACCTATACACTCTGGCGTGCCATTAGCCATCTATGATCCCTTTGAAAAGTAAAAAATAGTAAATACCCATTAGCCATCTATGATCCCTTTGAAAAGTAAAAAATAGTAAATACTTAGTAAGCAGTTTACTTATGGGCTCTTATCGAAATTCTCCTATTCAATGTTCTTTAACCTAGATGTTCATCACATTCTTAGAGTTACGCAATTTCATGGTATAAAGTTCTTAGTGCTCTATCAAACTTATTAAGTTCCCAAGTCCTGCACACTCCTATTCTAAGGGTGTACATCACCTATCAAGGGTCTATCCAACTGCACTGAGCTCTTAAGGTTTATCTAGTCATCGTGCTTCCTGTACATAAGTCCGGGTCATTCATCTATCCGGGCTCTAGAGTGGATGTAGCAAGTATGGATGAGTCATCGCTCTCTACAGGTAAGCTCTCAGGTCTCTCTTTAATTCCACACGTGTCTGCTACTAGGCACTAGTAGGAATCTCCCTTAATGGCGCCCAACACAGTCATTCTAGGTCAAAATAGTACAAGGCAGACTCCCCACTAAGCACCATCGAAACTCCCTCCCTAGTACCCTCTAGCCACAAGTCCAAAGTGAGTGGCAACATAATCCTATATACCAAAAGGCTCACAAACTCAGCATACAAATACTACAATATACATAACACCAATCCAAATCTAAGGCATGGACTGACGCCTTGACTTTGGATGACTTGGTGGTGTAAAAAGACGGACAATTTTTTTGCGAAAAAAAAAGAATTTAAAGCCTAATATACATTATATTTATATTATATCAAAATAGTGTTCATACATAAGTAGTTAAAAACACAACATAATAGTTAAAACATAAAATAAGGAACGAGCACAAAATATTTAAAATAAAAGGGGTGGAAGTCGACGGGTGAGGCTTGTCTATGACACTTGCTCTAGAGTCCGCTCCCGACCTCGACCAGCTTCTTATTTACCTGAAGAATGTGGAAAACATGGAGTGTGTACAAAGACTCGCTAAGTAGCCTACTTGTAGGCTCTTAATCGTGTCCTTGATATGCTAGGGTACCGCACTCTTTCTTTTCTTATTTTGGTTCTTCTTGTTGTAAGTACTTAGACCCTTTGGTTCTGTTCTTGACTTGTGAGTTCTTAACATGATCTATCTTGAGAACCTTGGTCCTTGGATTCTGAGGTCTCAACCTTGGTTCTGATCTAGGGGTCTTACTACTATTGTTATGGTTTCTTGTCTTCAGAACTTGGATCTTGATCCTTGTCCTAGTCCTTGATCGTTGTCTTGTTCTTGGTTACTTACTTTCAATGTTATTGTTCTTATTCTTAGTTCATTCTTCAAGACACTCCCCCTAGGATTTACGGTACTAGCCATGAACCTGACAACCTGTGTCCAAGGTTTCATGCATTCTAAACAATGTAGTCTGAACTTGCATCTAGGGCTTGCCCTGCGATACGGTATGAAAACCTATGCCTAAGACTTCATGCGTTCAAAGCGACATAGTTTGAAAACCTACATCCAAGGCTTCTTACACTCCAAGCGATGTATTTTGATCCTGCATCCAAGGTTTGCCCTATGATACAGCCTGAATACCTACGCCCAAGGCTTCATATGTTCCAAGCGACATAGTCTAAATACCTACGCTCAAGGCTTTGTATGTTTCAAGTAGTGTAGTCTAAAAACCTGCATCCAGGGCTTGCCTTGTGATACAGCTTGAATACCTATGCCCAAGGCTTCATATATTCCAAGCAACATAGTCTGAATACCTACGCTCAAGACTTTGTACGTTTCAGCTGCGTAGTTTAAAAACCTGCATCCAGGGCTTGCCCTGTGATACAGCCTGAATACCTATGCCCAAGGCTTCATACGTTCCAAGTAGCATAGTCAGAGTCATAAACATGTTGTATCATGGGAGGTCTTAGGAGTTTCTTGAGTTTAAGGACATTGGTCCCTTATTCTTGAGTGGTACCTATCATTCTTCTTACCTTAGTAGTTGTAGAGCTTGTGTAGTATTTTCCTTGGTTCTCAATCTTCAACATTATATGATCTCTAAGGTTCGTAATTTCTGGAAGCATAAATCGTATTATGCACTCTTAAAATCTACATAACTTAATAACATACATGAGTCATTTAGAATGACATAAAGTCGTAATGAGTTCTTTAGATAATTCTAGAAGAGTCTTGAGTTTTGGAAAGAATTACTTGAGGTAATCTCTTTAAACGTTTCTTAGGCCCTAACTTGGTTTAGGTTTCAAACTTGATCTAATCAACTTAGAATCTTGAACATACCTTTATGTCCTTATGAATAGGCCTGGTAAGAAGTAATAAGTCATTTCAAGGGTGTTTAGACCTTGAAATACCTCAAAAGGTCCTAGGGGCATTGTGATCATTTTACCCCTATTTCTTGGTTTAACCTCTAAACATGTTCCAATAGCTTTCAAACTTTAACATGTCATCAATCATCATAAAATAGGGTGTACTACAAAGTTTCATAGCATTTGAAGATCATTTAGATCATGAACCGAAGTCCCGAGCAATTCGATCGATTTAGTTACCTTAGGGGCATTATGGTTATTTTACATCATTATTTGGTTTAGCTATTTAACTTTGTCCAATACCCACCAAATTTCATATATAATCTTAACATGCCATAATATGCTTAGCATTAAAATTTCATGGGCAATAGAGTTCATTTAGTGGGTCATTTTAACGTTACTTAAGTCCCGAGCAATTCGATCGATTCAGGGCCTTAACTCACGGTTTTTGGTGTTTCCTTTCTATTCCCTTAATTCATACTTTACTTAGGGTATATATTGAAATCCAAGCGATTCCTCCGAGTATTCCTTAAGAAAAGTCCAAGATGACTACTTACCTCGTCGTTGACGTTCGGGACCCCTGTATCTAAATTACTTAATTTTCTTTCACATATTCCTTAGAGTGTCTAGTTTTTGGAACCATAAATTTTTTTTATGAGAACTGGTCTGGAAGAGGGTTAAAATTGAGAAAAATTAAGGGAGGATCGAGTTTTGGGTTAACATGACCGGTTCAACTGAGTCGACCTGATATGAACCAAGAGACATCAATCATACAATATACTTCAACGAAGATGTGAAGAAAATGTTGTTGAAATTATCAAAAGATATTTCAATTCATGCCACATTGAAGAAAAATGAAGTTTCATTGTTATAAATTTTGGGTGGATTACACTTTAGAGTAATTTAGAGTTATTGTATTTCATTAATATATTTTAAGACTTTTTATTTACTTTAGGTTACATTTACATAATGGTTAATTATGACCATAAAGATGAATGTTACAACTCTTGGAGCCTTTAATAGTTTCATTTGGAGGCTATATAAAGCCATGCATGTTGTATTTGTAAGTAGACTTGAAAAATATAGTAAAAGAAACATTTGTGCTTTCCTTTAGCCAATGGCTAAGTTTTTTTTGCAATTCTATGTAGTTTAGGTTGCATGTAAAATCATTCAAGCTCGACATGATCGATCTTACTTGTGGAGTGATTCGAATCTCAATCAAGTTTTCTTGCCTTGAGATATTCGATCAACAAGGTAATCCGAATCTTAGTTCCCTTGTGATTTCATATCATTTGGTATCAGAGCTTTCCCTTGGATTGATTTCATATAAGAGTTTTCCTTTGGGGTGATTTCCTTATTATAGCTTTCCCTTGGGCTGGTTTTCTTATCACGGTCATGTCATCGTCTTATTCCTATGAAAGGAAGAAGATGCCCGTGACCAACATTGCCGCCCCTGAAAACACTTCTCCATAGCTCCGTTCACGATGTTTCTTCCCTTGATTTCGTCATGAAACTTAATGGTGTTGCAAGGAAGAACTAGAGATTGATTTCATACCTTCTCGTGTATTGTAGTCTAAGTTATTCTTGAAACACCCCTAATTTTCTTTATTCTTGAAACACCCCTAATTTTCTTACCTTAAATTAGTGATATCACTATATACATGTTTTGAAGTGCCGTCACTGCATACATGCTTTGAAGACATATGCAAAAAATTCATATTAAATACTTTTAAAATAAAGCTCAAAACTTACCTTTGAGATAAAACTTATTCAATTCAAAATAAGAAAGTAGAGTTTTTTTTAACGTAAAACAAAATATATTTAATTTAAAATGTTCTCACATTAATATTTAATATATTAAATAAATAGAAAAAATATATTTAATTTGAAGTATTCAAATTAATATTTAATATATTAGGAAGGTTAAATATAAATGGAGAAAAATATATATTAATTTAAAGAATTTCATTAATATTTAAATATGAGATATTAAAAGAAAAAAAATTATTGTATTTGATAAAATTAAATATTAAAACAATAAATTTATATTGATACATTAAATAAAAATATATTTGAAATTTGAATGAGATTCAAATTAATATATACTAGAATATCTTATAATATTTAAATATGATTTCAATAAGATATTATATTCTAAAATATTAGATATACAAATATATTATTTGATAAATATTCTACTATAATCTCTATAAATAGATCTTTGAGTTGAGCCGGAAAGACATTGATCTCTCACGTTTTATCTAGAGAATGAAACTACTCTCCAGAAAATTATTTTGAAAGTTTCAATTCTCCAATTTCTTTGGAATTTTCTTCAAGAGACTCTCACAAACCTTAGCCTTCTGTTCGAGTCATAACAAGTAAGATTTTGTGAATTATAAAAAATGTTGGAATACAGTCTCGTCTAATATTTCTACAAAGGTAGAGTTCTTATTCTCCTATTTACTATTTTGTTTTAATTTATAATAAAATCTAAACGACTCTCAAAGCTTACATTATATAGATGAAGAGTTCATTCCTAAAGTTTAGGAAAGGATTTAGAATAGAATATGGTTGAGATTGCGGCTAAGTCACTAGAATTAGACAATCAGCTAGTGACTTTCTAAACTTTCTATTATACCACTTGTATTTTTAAGAAACAACCGCTAAGGACCGTGCCACATGCCACATGCCACATGCCACATGCCACATGCCACATGCCACATGCCACATGCCACATGCCAATGTATAGGATAAGATAGGATAGGAAGAGAGAAGAAACAATATCCTAAATTGATTTAAAGTTTAATTTTATGATATAAAAATGACATTTAAAACGGTGAAATTAAATATCCAAATAAACAAATATTTTAGAATATCTTATAAAAATAATTTTAATTCTTTAAAAATTACTCCCAAATATGCGGAAGAATAATTTTGGAGATTGTAGCTTCGATTTTCTAACTGCCATATCTTTAATTTTAAATTTAAACATCGAACTGGAATTAAACCAATTTAAAAAGAAATAAATAAGGGTCAATAATAACGCACGCGTCCCACGACGTCAGAACATTCTTACAATTAATAATTAAAAAAAACTTATAATAATAGCAATTATTATAATAATAATAATAATAATCTCAAAAAATACAAAAAAAAAAAAAGAAAATAGAAAAAGAAAGTAACTATATTCAGACAAAATAAAATTGTTCTTCTTCCATTTCTGATTATCTGTGCTAATTTCAGACCTCCAAACTCCATTGCTACTCTTCTTCTTGCACCTTCTCAACTGGGTCTCTTTCCCTCCTTTTTGGTTCTATCAGGGACCCCATCACAGTCCCTTTTGTAAAATCAAACCTCTCTTTTTCTCTGAAATAAAGTGAATAGACATTCATTTTCTTCAATTTTTATGGAATTGTTGCTCTGTTTCTGTTCAACATCTTTCCCCTTTCTTAAACTTCCTCATATTCCTTCCTCTCCCTCTGAACATTCATGAAATTCACCTTCCCAAACCCCAACAGATTTACAACTTAAACAAAATTAGAATCGCCATTTTGTGTTCTTTTATGACCGCATGCCCCACGATTATCGAGCAAAATGATGAAGGCCCTCGCTTCTGTAATCTCTCTGACCTCTTTCTGTGCTAGTTTTAGTCTTTGTTCTGCTGTAACCCATTTGGATTATGTGTGTTTATTATGTTGCTCTCATTTGATGTTTTTTTTGTTCTTGTCTGTGTTCTCTCCTTTTGAAATTGTATTTTCTGGGTTGCGATTATTTGCCACAAACAGAGTGAAATTGACTGTTGTATTCATTTTTCAGAATAGCTTTGTTACTGTTTTGATCTTTCAAATGGGTCGTTGTTGGTTTGGTCTCTTTGATTCTGATATTCAGTTCATTAAGTTTCAGAATATTATACTACCAGAGTCGAAGAACAGATTGCGCCTCTGTACTTTCTTCGTCGCCGTTATCCTTGGTGCAGGAGTCTATTTCATTGCAAGTGAATTCATTACAAAGGTAGAAATTGAAGCATATCTTATCAAAGTTCTTATAGCTTCCTGTTCTCTGGTTATGACAATATCTTGGAGGTTAATGAACCCTTACAAGGAAGCTTATGATCTTTATGAGTTGTTCAACTCCTTCCACTTGATAGCATGAACTTCTAGCTTTTCTCTTGCTACTTGATCGATGAAATTGTTTCTTATAAAGAAAATTTAAAGACTGAAATGAGCCAATGATGGATATTTGACAAACTTGCAGGAAATCTTTAGATGGGAGGCATTTTATTCCGCTCGAAATGTAAAATCCAGCTGGTGCAAGGTTCTTCTTGTCTAACCATGTGTTGTTTTACGGTTTCTCGTTGAGTTTTGTTCTAGTTTGTTCGATACGTTTTCTCAATCTTCTTTCTATCGTGTCGTCGCTTCCTTTGTAGAATCAATGTAGGCCGCCCGGGAGTGAGTTTTTGCCGGAAGGAATCATTAGTAAAACATCTAACTTTGAATTTCAGCCTCTATGGGGGTCGACTTTAAACAATGTAAGTAATGTGAAGATCGAAATGATGCTTGCCAAAACACTGAATACGAGCTCTTCTTATTCGATATCTGATTTATTATCAGAAGAATCGAAATTAAAAATCTCAGTTTCCATTATTTTTTAGTGATAAATAATCCAACTTGGTTATTGTTTGTGGAGAAAGCTGATGGTCTATTATGCATCGCCCTTAACGAGTGTCAATGTTATTTGTGCTAGAAAACGCCGAAGGTTTCGAAGAACTTGTTATCTATGGCTGTTGGAATCAAACAAAGACACATAGTGTCAAAAATTGTTGAAAAGGTTATGATTTGATGACCTTATCCTTTACTACATTCCTTTTAGTGATTCGATTGTTTGTTAATACGCAATTTTTCGTTTGCAGTTCCCTCGAGATGATTTTGATGTTATGCTTTTTCATTATGATGGTGTTGTGGATGAATGGAGGGATTTTTCATGGAGTTCTCGTGCAGTACATGTCACTTCTCTGAATCAAACTAAATGGTAGTGTTTATTCATATACATTAGCTTTCTATTTTACCCGTTAAGTTGGAGATATACTTGGAACTAAACGGTCTCATGGCGTAGGTGGTTTGCAAAGCGATTCTTGCATCCAGATATAGTTGCGGAGTATGATTACATATTTCTTTGGGACGAGGACCTCGGTGTTGAAAATTTTGACCCAGAACGGTAGGTGTGGTTTACTTTTCGTTACTGCGAAGTTCACGATAATCTCTTTCCAATGTTCGATATTTGAATTTGATGTCCACATTTATGTGTCGATGTCTTCTCTTCGTCTAAAACTATTTCAGATATATATCAATCCTTAAGGAGGAGGGGCTTGAGATATCACAACCAGCACTTGATCCGGTTAAGTCCAAGGTGCACCAGGCTCTTACTGCACGTAAAACTGGCTCGAAAGTTCACAGGTCAGTTTTACACCAGCTCGAAAGTTCGAAAGTTCACAGCTCTTGATGCGGTAATTTTGACCATTTTTCTTAATTGTTTTTAAAGCAGAAGGTTTTACAACTCCAAAGGCTCTGCACGGTGTGATGCTAATAGCACGGGTCCTCCATGCACGGGGTAAAAATTTACTGCAACAAAATAGTTTTTTCAATTTTTTCTACTGATGTTACCTCAGATAAATATTTCAAAATTTCATGTAGATGGGTAGAAATGATGGCTCCTGTGTTCTCAAGAGCAGCATGGAGATGCACGTGGTATATGATTCAGGTAAATCAATAGGAATCCTATTGAAATGAGATTCAGACTCATTTTCAAAGTAGGATTAAAAGAACATTGGAACGATATCATTTTTTCGTGAACGACTTCAAAACGTCCTGCTTGAATGTCACTACTAATATTCAAAAGCTTACCCTATTTTTGTTTTTCCCTTTGCTTTACAGAATGACTTGATCCATGCATGGGGCTTGGATAGACAGCTTGGCTATTGTGCACAAGTAATTTCCACACATTATCATTTCTTTTACTACGCTTGGAAGCTACCGTTTTCTTGTAGCGTTTGTGAATATGGATTCTCTTCTAGGGTGACAGAACACAGAAAGTCGGTGTCGTCGATGCAGAATACATAGTTCATTTAGGTCTGCCTACGCTCGGTGCTTCCAACCGCAATGTGGTATGCCATGCTTGTTCTGATGCAATCTCTTCAAACTTTCATTATCAATTTTCACTAAGATGGCATTAGATTATCCAAAACGACACTAAACGACCCTCACATTTGCGCAGCTGAATGCCGATTCTTCAGCTCGTTCGCAGAAAAAAGAATTGTCAAACTTCAACGAATCGGTTTGTGTGCTGAAAATATTTCCTCAACTTTTATGTTTCCTTATTCTTCAGCTAAGTGATTAACCAAGAATCACTTTTAACTTATTTCAAACTCCCTCAAGCCTTTCCATTTTTTGCAGGAACACAAAGTGGATAATAGAGTTAAAGTAAGTCGACGACAATCCATCCAAGTAGTTTACGTTTTTTGTTTTCGGCTTGATGATTAAATTTGTTAGCGAACTTTTTTCGAGTATATGGTTCATGGGAGGTTTCCGTTTGATCATGGTTTATATTATATCATGTGTAGGTGAGGATTCAATCTTCGTTAGAAATGCAGATTTTTAAAGAACGATGGACGAACGCCGCGAAGGAGGATAGATGTTGGATTGACCCGTATCGATAACTACCGACGTTCACGAATGCGATTACAATTGTTTTATATTCATTTTTATGAAATAAAACTGGGAAGTGAAGGTGTTTTAGTCTTCATTAACAGAGCGCAGCTTACATCTTATACCCAACAAATTCAAATCACCAACGAGTCTCTTCATTTTTTCTTTCTGTATAAAAGTTCATGTCTTTTTTTTTTGGGTTGTAAATACATTATAGTTTTGAAAATGTGAGGTGTTTGTAAAATTTTAAATTTAAGTAACATTTTCTTGGTTGTAATTTAAGTTTTAATCTACTTTCATCTACGTATTTGAATGCGATCGTTCGTTTATTAATTTTTGATATCGAATATTCCAAAGGCATTGAATCAAAATAACACTATTTGGTTGTTTTTATAGCCAACGCCACAAGAAAATCTCTATAATCTTCACAAAAAATACTCTCACATATTGCTCCTCTTAATTGAATCCCATATTTCCCTTTAAAAGCCCTTTGAATTTCATCCAAATCAACCTCAGCTCTACCCACCAATACTCTCTTCAATGCTCCATTATCATTTTCTTCACCCTTTATGCTTTTGTAAACCACCTGATTCATTCAACCATATTCAAATACAAATCTTTTCAAAATAAAATAATTATTTTGTGTATACCTTGGCGTAATACTTTGGAGGATTACATATACACTTGACGACGGTACGTAGGACGTTCTCGAATTCTCCGCAATTTCGTAACTTCAGAGCCTGCAAGAGTATAGCTCAAACGATATGATATGCGAAAATAGTTGATATGTAAAATTTTTTAATACCTTGGTGAAGTTATGTCCAAATATGTGTTGGTAGCATGAAAAAGTAAGCTTTAGCTGTGGAATGCTTCTTTTAGTGAGCATTTCAAGAACAGCTTCTTCTATGGCTACTAAACTGTCCTTTACTGTTTCATACAGCCTTCTAGCATCACACTTTGCAATATGTTGGCTAACATCTGCATTATGGGCTTTGTGTGAGGCAGCCAATGCTACAAGAATCTGTTGCAAATTTATGTCAATTTTGTGCCATCAAAATCAGTAGACATACGAAGAAAAAGTTTGAACTTGTAATGGCCCAGATCCATCGCTAGCAGATATTGTCCTTTTTTTGGCTTTCCCAACCAAAGAGGAGAACGAAAGGGAAAATCAAAAAAGGACAATATCTACTAGCGGTGAGCCTGGGCTGTTGGCTACTTTACCTTTTGGTATGAGTGGGGAGGGTCTATATTGATGATA
Organism: Cucurbita ficifolia; assembly: GCA_033971965.1. Taxonomy (NCBI): domain Eukaryota; kingdom Viridiplantae; phylum Streptophyta; class Magnoliopsida; order Cucurbitales; family Cucurbitaceae; genus Cucurbita; species Cucurbita ficifolia. Next base: position 6,363,409 of record CM066967.1, on the reverse strand, counting down.
TCTTGTTCCAATTTCTTTTGATATCTTGCTTGATAAGATTGTTCAATGAGAAAGATTTGGCTTGATTTTCTCCCCACAAATATTTCAACAAGAGCCTTGTAATTAGTGTCTCCTTGTTCGAGCGCTTCCCGGGCGAAAACCGCGTCGCGTTCATGAGGATCAAGCATCCACAACGACAAAGCTTGAGCTACTAACTCTTTCCTTTCCTTTTCAACATTGGTTGCCTCTAGTCTTTCCACCAACTCTTCACCATAGATTGCCTTGTAAATCTTCCTCATTTGTTGTCTTTCCATCAGGTTTCGAGTGGCGAGAACTCGAACGAGGTTATTGCTTCTCCGATCCCACGAATCGTGAATGTCAATACAATCTTTTTCGAGATCGGTGTTGATCGACATGTTGCGCAGTTGGGTAGGGAAAGAGAGGCATTGAGTGGCATATATAGGGAAGAGAAGCAAAGGGAAAGTGAAAAAATGAAAGTGAGTTGGTTTCTTATGTGTACCATTGGATTATGAGTGTGTGTTTCAAAGAACAAAAGAAGGAAGTTTCTGCGCCTTTTCATATGTCTTTTGAGGAAAGCAGTGATGTTAAAAGTTTGTGGCATGTGAGTGAGAGAGCTTTGTTTTGTAGCTAATGGTTGTTGGGTTTCCTAGTAGATACTGAGTATTCAACCCTTTTTTGACATCTTTTCTCCAACTCTCTCATACTTTTCCCACCTTTTCCCCCCTTTCTTCTCATTTTACATATAAACTCTTTCTTTTCCATATAAAAAAGTTGCATACACAAATTTTTAAGTTTGGTTTGAACAGGTTCTTAAATGTTAAAAACTGATTCTTGTTTTTAACATAGCTTGTGTCTAATACGCCTCTCAGCTCAATTTTGTGTTTAATAAGTCTCTATCATATTTAAAATTTCCAAAAATTAACTAATCTATCAAAAATGAAATTTAAATTTATGTCTAATACAATCCTAAACTTTTAATTGATAGCTAATATATTCGAAAATATTTGGACATATAGTGTTACAAAGTTTTAGATTGATGGATTAAGACAAAAAAATCGTGGTTGACAAGTCTCTTGAATGTGTTCCAATGACAAGTCTAGAGAATTCTCAATTCTTTCGGGAGAAAGTATTATTTCCCAGAGAATTTGGACTAATTTTTGTTGAATCTAGAATAATATATTTAAATATGTAATAAATTCAAATATAGTATCTTATTTAAATTATTTTTAAATATCATGAAATATATCACCATTTTTTTTTTAGGTTTTGAATTACAAATTGACGTGGGATAAAAATTTTCAATTTTGTAATACAAAGAGTTAATTTTGAATATAAATAATAAAAACTTACATTAAAAGAGATAAACAATACAAGTATGCCGAAGTTAAAATAAAATTGCAAATTACAAATCGATTTAGGGGTCCTTTCTACAACTGCAAGGCTCTTGACGCTCCCGCTAATGAACAATAACCTGATGCATCTGTAAAACAAAAAATAGTAGGAATGAGTATAAAAATACTCAATAAGTAAACTCGTTAAAACTTCTTTTCTTTTTAGTATTTTTCCCGTATATGCTTCTTTAGAGTTCAAGAGTTAACCAATTCCATGGCTTGAGTTCTTTCTCGCCTGTTAGGTTCTCTAAGCAAATATACCCTACTTTTTCTATTCCAAGAATGTATATCACTCATAGAGATTTATTCAGGTTTTCTAGGTGCACCTAGCTCCCAATTCCTACTCTCCATGGTCCATCTAGCCATCACACTTCCTCCACATAGTTTGAAGTGTTCTCTTTGTCTCGGGCTTTAGTGTGAGTCTAACATGTATGGAGGAGTCGCTACTTGTTATAGGTAACCTCTAAGTCTCCCTCTATAGCTCCATACATGTCTACTACTAAGTTCTAGCCAGAAGATCCATAGGTTCCTAACAAGCTCCTCATTCTCATACCATTCTAAGCTTTTCGATGGTGCAAGATAGACTCTTCACTAAACACAATCAGAGCTCCCTTAGTAGTACCCTCTAATGTACCACATGCCCTAAGTGGGTGACGTCATATTCCTATATGCTAAGCAAATTCTCACCTGTGATGCGAGTTTACGATTATGGGTTGTGACCTAGCTATCCCTACATAGTACTAGAGAGCAAGGTGCAACATCTTCTTAGCATTGGCCTATGGCTTTAGCATGATGCAATCTTTCCTTTGGTTCACTTCAATACTGAGTTAGTACGTGAGTAACCTGAGATCAGTCATCCCAAATTCTTTCATCATTTGTTGCTTGAACTCTTTAATGCTTTCCACACTTGTACTAATGATGATCATGTCATTAATGTGCATACCAACTATAAATGTTTCAACTCCATTGTTTCTTGTATACACTGTTTGTTCTTGCAAGCACTTCATGAAGCTTAAAACTCTTTAATAACTTTTACACTTTGTGCTTTTTGGTTTTGATGATGAAGTCTTCAAGTTGTGCAACGTACACTTCTTCTTGAAGGTCACCATTTAGGAACGATGATTTGACGTGCAAGTGATGAACCTCCTACTCAGGTTGAGCTGTGAGGACGATAATCAACCATACATTGTCGAGTCTAGCCAAAAGGCTCGAAGAACTCCTTATTGTTGCACATATCCCTTTGCCATGAGTGTTGTTTTGTGCTTGATGACATTTTCGTCACTATTCTTCTTCAACTTAAACACCCACTTCAAATTGATGGGCTTGTGTCCGGGCGGTAAGTTAGTGAATGGTCACTTCTTGTTCTTCTCAATGGCTTCAAGCTCCTTTTGCATGGCCTCCTACCACGTCGTCTTAGTAGCTACCTCACAGTAGTTTGTCAACTCCTCGGTCATGAGCAACACTAACTTGTCGAGATCTAATTCTTCTTCATGTGTATCTACAAAAATTTTGGAGATAAAACAAAACTTCTTTGGTCCATCATCTATTGTGGATCCTCCTATGCTCTCACGTGAGGAATAAATTAACTAACTCCACTTTGCTGCCTTCTTCTATCATTTGACCAAGGCGGATAATATTACTTTCCAAGCTTGGAATATAATATACATTGGTCAGTAGACATTGATTGTTGTTTTTTCACTAGAACAAGATGGATCATTTGCCTTGGATCGATACAATTGATTCGTTGAAAACTTCACATTTCCACCTAGCTTCTATGGTTGCTTGCTCCATTTTCTAGTTATCACATGTTGGTCTCTACTCGATCTTATTCTTTTGTGACAAGGTTCCCCATACACTTCTCTTCGTTGAGAATTAATAGGTTGGATATCTTCTCGACCAACATCAATGTGGGCTTTTGGTCATGCGTGAATGTGAGGTTTGTACCCCACGACATGTTCTGGACACCCTAATTGAGGAAAGTCAGTAGTTTTGGACACTCTACTTGCATAGAAAAGCTAGCGAAAGGGCACGTGTAGGAATCACTTAGACCATGTAAGTCACCACACCGAACTTAGGAAGAAATACTTGTAGGAATCGCTTCGGTATGCATCCATGCTAGATTAATTACCTTAGTTGACTAGATTTTTCCATGTTATGAGTTTAGTCGCAAAATGTATGTACTATGAAAAGTTAACCATGGTTTATGCTTCTGCTTTGTATGTATCTGATTATGCATGCTGAAAGGAGGATGGGAAAATTGTAAACTCTATGTTCCGGGTGTTGATGGATGTTATTGCCCCGTTGAGCATGTCTGCCTATTTTGCATGAACTGTGTATAATGTATCTAGTTCTTGATGTTTGCACCACTATGATAATGTTTAGGAATCGTTATAATGATAAGCCTAGGGATCCATGGTTAGAGTGACAAGTCACTGAGTTTAGATCCATCCCTTCCCTAGAAGCCTAGCAGATCACTACGGCAAACGAAGTACCTTAGGAGTGTTCTTAGACTGCTAGTTGTGTGAACAATATCTATGGCTTCGTGGGAGGACCAGGGGTTCCTGATCCGTTCTCACTGCTCCTAGCCATTTCGTATGGGAAATGTGTCCCCACGTCGTACAGCCCATTAGTTGCATGGGAATGGGTTGGGTCACGCCCCGCAATAAAGGAGACTATCATGGGCCTAGAAGGTACTCAGCATACCCCTAGGTAAGATGCCATATAGTCTCAGATAGCTATGCAAAGGTAGCGCCTCATAGAGAGACACCGGTCATTACAGCTCGACATAAGGAACTCTTAAGTATTAAATGAAAGGACGAAGAGCCATTGAAGTCCCAAGGGGCTAAGACTAGAACCAGACATCCTAAAGCCAATGAAAAGCCCGTGTTTGTATGTTAAGCTTAGGATGCGACGAGAGCCTACAAGTAGGTGGTTTACTGGGTATAATTTTTATACTCATCCCTGCTATATATATATATTTTTAAAGTGCGTGAGGCGTCGGGTCAAGAGAGGGCGTGATCAGAGATGTGATTGTCACAGAGCAATGCATATCCCGAGGCATTAGTCCAGTCTTTTCTTTCATATTCGAATGCTCATATTTTTGTTCCCAAAACTTTTAATTGTTTGAACCTTAGTTTTGCAATTTTTACTTGAATAAATGATTTCGCCTTAATGCATTTTCAACTGTTTTCTTTGCATTCATGTTGTTTTTTTGAGTCACAACTCATAGTAAAATATTGGGTTAATTTAAAGACAATTATCTAAAACTAAAAAAAAAAAATTATCTAAAATCTAAAAAATACAATAAAAATTTCTTAAATGGCAGGATTACTTATTTCGTATCAATGCCCGAAAGCTTTTTAGCTTTCACGGCTGAAATTACGCTTGGAGTGTCTTGAATATACCCCCATATACTTGAAGCTTTCTATTGATGGGGTCTGAACATCCTTATTTTTGCTCAAAAATTTATGTAGGCATGGTTGTTGACGAGTAAGTCCGTTTCTAGGATGACGTCGAAGTCGTTCATTTCCAAGGCAGCTAACGTCACCTCTAAGTTTCTTCCTGAGATCAACCTTGTCAGTCCTTACTTTCTGAGTGGGTAATAAGTCTATCCCAACCGGTGTGAAAACCATGAGGGGCACTTCTAAGGACTTTCACTCAAACTTAGCTTGCCTAACAAACTTAGTTCCTGCTAGGCATCATCATGATGCTTCTTGCATTTCTAGCACAGGGGCTTGTCCTTTTGAGGCGGCCTCTTTCTATTATTTCTCTTGTTTGGCTTGTGATTTGACTTGATTCTTGTAAAATCTCCTATTTTGTCCTATAAGGGCTTGCTTTATCTTCTTGACTTGTCGTCTATGCATGTCTAATAGAATGACGACATTTAGGGCAATGGCGTAGTCACTTGAGGCATTGGCCGCCACTGACCCTTGAATGTCTTCCCACACGCCCATAATAAAGTGGAGAGTTTTCTTCCTTTCCATGTCTACCATCTCGAGAGCAAACCTAGGTAACTTCGTGAACTCTAAGTCATATTCCTTCACGTTTTTCTCCCCTCGTTTGAAGCTAAAAAATGTCTCTTTATCCTTAAACTTTGCCACAGTGGACTCGTACTTCTCAACCTAAACCGGATCCAAGGAATGTTCCCCACATTCAACATGGATGTGACACAGTGAACTTGATATTCTTTAGGGTAATTCATATACTGGAAGGTTGTCTCTATTGCTTCCAGCCATGCCTCCGCTATCACGGGATCCACCTTGCCTCTGTCGAACATGGGTGGATCAAACTTTTGGAAGTCCTTGAGATAATTGGGACTTTTCTGTGGTCCCTTGAGAGTCCATGGGTGCCTGTGTACCATGGGTTGCAGTGATGGCTTCTAGTACTTAACTTGCTTCGTCTCCAAAGTTGCCTCATGAAGGACTGCATGGTTTCTAGCATAAAGGTGATGGGTTGTTCTGGGGGCGCAGTAAGAATTGGCCTTTGTTGCGTTTCTGTTTTAGTATTTTGGACTTGAGGCTAGGCCATATCTACTTTCGGCACCCCTTCGTGTAGTTTTCAAAAGCAAATCTTTGGCTTCCTCGTTTAGTAGCTACTCTTTTCTTGGGTGGCACGTTGTAAATCCTAAGAGAATTCTTTGGGTTGCTCACTTATTCCTTATTCCTTTTAAGGATCTTGGTTGTCTTGCCTCTTAGTCCTAAACAATTACTCTAGAATCATACAGTTATTAACTTAAAATTTTAGGCCAAACTTAGAATCTTAGAGGCTTACTAGGACTTCTCTAAAGTTGAGCTATAGAAAAAGCTTTTATCTGATAACAATCTGTCACAACCTAATTTTCAAAAAATTTTGAAGCATGGAAACTAAAAAATGTGGTGAATTTTTTTGTGAAATAAAACAAAGACATTAAAGCATAAGATACGTATACATAGTTTAAACACAAAACAATGAATAGACTCAAAATATTTAGAACAAAAAGAGTGTTGGAGGCTGAGGTGCTCCAAAATATGTTCCTATCCCCAACAAGTTCTTTAGTTATTTCAAAAATATGGAAAATATTGAATGAGTATAAAGGTTCAATAAATAATCTATTTGTAGCCTCTTAATCGTGTCAATGGCACGAGTTAAGGTTTTATACTTTCTAAACAACTAGGGACCTGACATATAATCTTGACTTGGATTCATGATACTTGGTCAATCTGGTAGCTATCTGTACATGGCCCAAGATTACTCCTCAAGAAAGACTGATAAGGTCATATGATCGGTGGAGAACATGGACTTGACATCCTACAAGAAACGTACTGGGGCATTCCCTAATATGATGCAGGGCCTTTTATCTAGAGAAGAACACATGGTCCTTGTAAAGCATCCCGTGGTAGAAGGTCATTGGCCAATTAGGGTGTAGTTGAGTAGCACATAGCAAACTTATAGGTCATGTGGTGTGTAAGGCATTAGCTTAACTTGGTACATGGTCCTAGGTATGTCTTGGTGCAGGGTAACATGAATAACGAAACTTGTGGTACACCCTATATATGTCCCTAAAGTAAGCATAATCATAGTCCTGGGTATTCATAGTCATGAAATAACATGACTAGTGGAATTACTAGAATCTTGAAATTCATGATCTTGGACATTAAGGATATTATGGTCATTTTTCACCTAAATTATGGTTTGGGCCTCAAACATGGTCCACTGGTCATGAAATTGTACTAGTCCTTTAAGAGTCATGAATTTAAGTCTCATATAAAGTTTATGTCAATTGGGGTCAATTGGGTTTTGAAGAGAAGGTAAATCATCATAGGAGTATTAGTCTTTTTACCCAGTTGCTTGATTTTGCTTCGTAACCATATCCAATGACGACCAAACTTTATATCTTCTCATGCATAATATGGTAAGTATTAAATTTTTTAAAGTCTTAGACGTTGGTTCAGACTGTGTCCCTTAGAATGCATGAAGCCTTGGACATAAATTATTAGGTTCATATCTTGTACCATACATTCTAGGGGGGAGCGTCTTAGGGATCGGAACGAAAAACAAGAATAAGAACTAAGAATTAAGGATAAGGACTAGAATATGGATCGAGATTCAAGTTCTCTTAACTAAGAACCTAGAACCTCATAGCTAAGATCCTTAATTCAAAATCAAGATCCATGTAAGAAGCCTTGGGCGTAGGTATCCAAACTATGCCGCTTCAACATATGAGGCCATGGGCATAGGTTTTCAGACTGCTTTGCTTGAAACATATGAAGACTTGGATGTAGGTTTTAGACTACATCGCTTGGAACGTAAAAAGCATTGGACATAAGTTTCACACGACATCACAGAAAATGCATGAGACCCTAGATGCAGGTTCAGACTATGTCGCTTGAACCACATGAAGCCCTGGACATAAATTCCAACTGTGTCACTTGGAATGCATGAAGTGTTGGACGTAGGTTGTCACGTTCATGTCTTGTACCTTAAATCCTAGAGAGAGTGTCTTAAGGAACAGAACGATAAAAAAAAATTAAAAAAAAAAAAGCCAGGATAAGGACTAGAACATGGATCCAAATCCAAGTTCTCATCACTAAAAACCTAGAACCTCAGAGCTAAAACCCTTAGGTCAAAATCAAGATCCACATAAGAAGTCTTAGATGTAGGTTTCAGACTACACCTCTTGGAGCATATGAAGCCTTGGACGTATGTATTCAGACTATGCCGCTTGGAATGTATTAAGCCTTAGGCATAAATTTTTAGACTATGTTGCTTGGAATATATGAAGCTTTGGATGCACGTTTCAAATTACACCGCTTGGAACGTAAGAAGCTTTCAGTGTCGGTTCCTTACGACATCGCATAGAATGCATGAAGCCCTAGATGTAGGTTCAGACTACATCACTTGGAATGCATGAAGCTTTGGATGTAGGTTCTAACTATGTCACTTAGAATGCATGAAGCCTTAGACCCAGGGTTTCATGTTCATGTCTTGTGCCATAAATTCTAGAGGGAACATTTTAGAGAATAGAGCAAAAAACATGAATAAGAACTACAAACCAAGGATAAGAACTAGAACATGGATCAAGATCTAAGTTCTCAAAGCTAAGAATATAGAACCTCAAAGCTAAGACCCTTAGGTAAAAATCAAAATCCAAGTAAGAAGCCTTGGATGCATATTTCAGACTACGTCACCTAGAACATATGAAGCCTTGGATATAAATATTCAGACTATGCCGCTTGGAACGTATAAAGCTTTGGATATAAATTGTTAGACTACTTCGCTTGGAACGTATGAATCCTTGGACGCAAGTTTTAAAACTACACCACTTGAAATGTTAAAAAGCATTGGGTGTAGGTTTTAGACTGCATCTCATGAAGCACGTGAAGTCCTAAATGTAATTCAAACTACGTCGCTTACAACACAGGAAGCCTTGAACGTAGATTCAGACTGTGTCACTTGGAACATATGAAATCTTAAACACAAGTAGTCAAGTTCATGATTGTGTCTCATGAACAGAACAAAGAATAAGAACAAATATTAAGGACAAGAAGTCATAACCAAGAATAAGGACTAGAACATGAAGCAATAAATAAAAATACAAGTTCTCATAACTAAATCTAGAACCTCATAGATAATACCTTTAACCAAGGTTAAGAACTTAAAATCAAGATAATACCTTTAACCAAGGTTAAGAACTTAAAATCAAGGACAAAGGTACATGGTCTAGACCATGACAAGAGCTCAAAAATAGAACCCAAGGGCTTAATTTCTCCATTTTGATTTTATGTTTTTACGTTTGTTCTTTTATTTTGTAATTTAAATTACTTATGTATCAAGTCTATTTGATATAATATAAACAGATTATAATGCTCCATGTCTTAGATTCAGATCAGGATTTGAAATCTGAATTCGACAACTAATGGTCTCGACATGGTCAAGTTACTTACTCCTCGCTTCTAAGAGTAAAGACTATCCCCCACAGAGCAACACAAGTCCTTCCAACATGTTTTGTCCTTACTCACATGCATCCTAGTTTGAGTAAAGATTATCCCCACAGACCAACACAAGTCCTTCCAATATGTTTTGTCCTTACTCACATGCATCCTAGGAAAATTTCTAGGAGGTCCCCTAACATAGAACTTCTTCAAGTAAAGCACTTTTAACCAAATTTCTAGGAGGTCCCCTAGCATAGAATTTCTCCAAGTAAAACACTTTTAGCCATAGAGTTCCTATTATTGAGCCACTAGAAAAGGAAGGTGCACATTGTTTGTATAGGTAGTGACTTTCAATCTTTTAAGCTTTTTTTTAGTAATCCTATTATTAGGATCGCTCTCATTTGGATGTGGTCTTAGTTTATTCATGCAACCCTCTTTTACTGGAGTAGTCTCGGTTATGTTTTAAATTATTATCTAGATCACTCTCATTCAGATGTAGTCTCGGTTTATTCATATATTACATATTATGTTTTAAAGCCTCTTCATTTAATTAGCGAAAATTTTGATAGCCTTTTTATATCATCGAATCAACCCTAGTCGCAATCCATCCGTGCTTAAGGAAAGCTCCAAAATCAAGTTATGACAATATTACTGGTCTGAATTTGAACAATAACACAGTATATTCATGTTCACTAAATCAATAAAATCCAGCACATTTCCTAAAAAATCAGTTTTGTACCCAAAACATTACAATTTAAACTAGGTATATGATATTACATTACAATGTAAGCAGCTAGTAGTATTTATATATAAAGAAATCAAATTGTAAAATTCTTTAAAAGAATGGTAAAAATATTTATGAACTAAGAGTATCCGTGAAGGATGAAGTTATTAATAAGTTATTAATCTTGGAGAAGCCAAAATTTAGATACTAAAACTTGCACTCTCGTGGACACTTCTTATTTTCATTACTTTTTATAAAGAAAGTGGAGCATCAACAACAGCTTCACAATGAATTGAGGTCCCAAAATAATTGAAAATAAGGCACAACTCTGTGCTTTGTGGAGGCCCATCTCTCTCTTTTCCCCTTTTCAGAGGTTACGTTACCCACTAACTCTATGAATATATATTCATAATAATCTAATTAAAAGACAATTTCTTAAAATAATCAATTAAAATAATCAACCTTGGTGCCGACAGTTTCTTCTCATCCCGCCGCTTTACCTAGTGTTTGAGTGAAAGAAGTAGGATCAGTACAGGTAAGGTACCTTTGTACGATTCCACATCTTTTCTTTGGTTTTTATTTTATTTTGCATTGAACATTTTTCGCTGTTTTATTTTAAGACTCATATGCAAACGTACACGTTCATGTTTATGAAATTGTTTTAAATGAATGTTTTTACATAAAAAGATTACGTCATGCATATGGTAGTGACTCTATTTTCCTTTGATAATTTTCATCCCTATGTTGATGGTAAAAAAAAATTGAATTTTTTTAATGAAATGGTGTTAATGCTATTTTTAAAATTTCATTGGTATTTTTTAAACCTAGTAGATAAAAGGAATTTTTTATTTTTGAAGAAGCAAGAATATTAATGAAATGTTTTAAAGTTTAAACACTATTAAAAGTTTAAAAGTATTTTTGAAATAAAATACTAACGGTTTCCATTCAAAATTAACCGTAAAAATATTTGTTAGATTTTTCTAAAATTTGAAGGGTATTATTGAAATTTAGAAATATTTTTTTTACAAAAATAAGTATGGATTTAGAAGTTATTTATAATGGACCGATGGAACTTAAAACAATCCAATTTAGATTGGGTATCTAATATCTTATTATTATATTTAATTTTTAAAAAAAATTAATAAATTTATTAGATATAAAATTAACATTTAGTTCATAATTTCTTTTTTACAAAAAAAAAGAAAAAAGAAAAAAAAGAGTAAGATAATGTCAATAAACAATATATACTTGGGGATAAACACTCAATCGAAAGTCTAAGTATCTCTAAAATATTTTAAAGTTAGTAATCAAATAGATAAATGCATAATTAGGCAATAAAATAGTTTTCAATACAAAATTAACTATTCTTTGAAAGAAAAGTCATTCGAGCATATTTCAATTAAAAATTCAATAATTTGACCTTTCACCCCCTGGAATATTAACAAAATTACAAAAAAGAAATAAATAATAAATCAAAAGAAAACTTGCAATTAAAAACAAAGTGTGTATTAATTATATTTATATTAGAAAAAACAATTTCATTACAATAAAGTATATATTACTTACAATTTCATTTCATCAGCAAATTACAAAAATTTCTACAATATCTCAATTTTGTTACACAAATCCAAAACTTCAACAAAAAGAAAAATGATGAAAAATTCATCACATCTTTCTGTATAAAAAAAAATAAAAATAAAAAAAGATCAGTTTCTCAGACGCCGCAGCTGAGTCCTCCAACTTCTGATCCTTTCATGATTCTCATCCTCTTGCATGATGAAATAAACATTCTGCATTTAATTCATCACCAAATCAAATAAGCTCATCAATTTAAGTAATTCAAACACAGATCTGGAATTTCAAGTCATTATTTCAAGAACTTACTGCCATGGAACATCCCCCACCAGCATCCAATCTCCGTCTTTATCTTCGTAAGTTGGGGCATAATCCGATCCCTGATACCCTTCCCTTTCACAGTATGTCCCCATTCTGAACTTGAACATCTCCTCTAACCCCTTCAGAAGTTCAGGGTACCCCTTGTACACACCCAAATCAATCTTCCTCAAATAAGGAGCTCCATCCATACTCACTTTCACATAAATCCCTCCGCCCTCCGCCGCCGTCGTTGCCTCCGTTTTCTTGGGTAGGAGAGTGTTTTTCCTAAAGGATCTAATCGGCGGCCACCCAACAAGCTGAGACCTACAAAACACAAATTGAGAATCAAAACAGAGCCCCCAAAACCATAAGAAGAGTCGAAATCGAAACGGCACATACTTGGGTGGAGGAGCAGAGTGATTCTGTAAATTTCTCTTGTTAGTTCGAAGCCCACAAGAGTTGTCTGCAGAGCCGTCGATTCCGGGGAGGCCGAGGCGGAGCTCGGTGGCTTCGAGATTGAGATGGTTCTGAAATAGAAGCTTGGAATCCATTTTGTTTGGGAGAGCAGAAAAGAGTTGGAAATGGAAGGGTGGTTTTATAGATAAGATGAAGAAGGAGATGTCGGTGGGAATGGGAGCAGACAGCGGCACGGGGAAAGGGGAGAGGGGACAGGAAGAGCCGCCCTAATGGAACAGAAATTGAAGGCTCAAGATGCGTTTGAGGGGCAAGCAGTGCCATGTGAAGTGGGGGCCATACCCTTTTCAATATAATTTTAAACATTTTATATATTTATATATTTATATGCTTTCTAGAAGAAGTTAATTTGTAATTACATGGAAAAGATTAAAAGAGTATATCGAGTTGACTAAGTCAAAGTCGTCTTGTGTTGACCACTTGTTAAAATAAATAAATAAATAAATAAATAAAAAGGTAAAAAGCACTTGTCATTCTTAAAATTTTATTAGAATGAATATTAGGTTTAAAATTTGAATAATATTTTAATTTCTTGTTTCTTATTTTATTTGGTTGTTGGCGTGGGCGTGGGCGTGGGGTGGTTGAGTCCCACGGTGTCAATAGCCAATAGGTTGGTTAGTAAATGAAAATGAATAGAATGTACCCAAAACCCAGGAACCAAAGGACCCATCCTCCCCCACCTCCTGCGCCTCTCCCATCTCAATTCTCCTTCTTTCTTTTCATGTTGCTTTCTTTGCCATTAATGCTTTCAAATCTCCACCGACTTATTATTATTATTATTATTATTATTATTATTATTATTATTATTATTATTATTATTATTATTATTATTATTATTATTATTATTATTATTATTATTATTATTATTATTATTATTATTATTATTATTATTATTATTATTATTATTATTATTATTATTATTATTATTATTATTATTATTATTATTATTATTATTATTATTATTATTATTATTATTATTATTATTATTATTATTATTATTATTATTATTATTATTATTATTATTATTATTATTATATTATTATTATTATTATTATTATTATTATTATTATTATTATTATTATTATTATTATTATTATTATTATTATTATTATTATTATTATTATTATTATTATTATTATTATATTATTATTATTATTATTATTATTATTATTATTATTATTATTATTATTATTATTATTATTATTATTATTATTATTTATTATTATTATTATTATTATTATTATTATTATTATTATTATTATTATTATTATTATTATTATTATTATTATTATTATTATTATTATTATTATTATTATTATTATTATTATTATTATTATTATTATTATTATTATTATTATTATTATTATTATTATTATTATTATATTATTATTATTATTATTATTATTATTATTATTATTATTATTATTATTATTATTATTATTATTATTATTATTATTATTATTATTATTATTTATTATTATTATTATTATTATTATTATTATTATTATTATTATTATTATTATTATTATTATTATTATTATTATTATTATTATTATTATTATTATTATTATTATTATTATTATTATTATTATTATTATTATTATTATTATTATTATTATTATTATTATTATTATTATTATTATTATTATTATTATTATTATTATTTATTATTATTATTATTATTATTATTATTATTATTATTATTATTATTATTATTATTATTATTATTATTATTATTATTATTATTATTATTATTATTATTATTATTATTATTATTATTATTATTATTATTATTATTATTATTATTATTATTATTATTATTATTATTATATAGTTTAGAGAAAACAACAAAAAAAAAAGAAAGGAAAATAAATTTGAAAAATTGAAATAAAGAGAAATCTACAGAACTTTGTTATATTGACAAAACATTTCAAAAGGAGTAGTTTTTATGGTGATAGTCTTTTTACGCATAATTAAATTTTGAAAGACTAAACCAACTCATTATTTTTTTATTTCAAACTTTTAAAAATCAAGTAAAAAAAAAAAAGGATTTCTTTCCACGACTTAAAAAACATGTCTAGAAACTATACAAATCATGTCTATCATAAGTGACTTCAACTACAAAATAACTTTTTTTTAGAGATGTACATCTCTAAAAATTTCAAGTTAGTTGAGTTATAATAGAGATTCCCGCCTAATTGAGTTGCAAAGTTTTTTTTAAAATTATTTTACTTATTTATAATACATATTATATTAATAACTAAAACTTCAAATATCAAACATTCACAAGTCATAACGCATCACTAACCTCGATTACAAATGTCAAATGTTGTTAATCTAATAATACTCTTTTAAAGATAAGGTAACATCAGTTACAAATGACAAATGTTGTTAATCTTATAATACTCTTTTAAAGTAGAGTAAGGTAGGATTGAGTTGGATTGTAACTCTATTTTTGAGTTTGTCAATTGACCCGACCAAAAAAAATGTCACACCTAAATTCAACAAAAAAATATATATATATTTCTAAAAAATTCCGTCCAACCAAAATTGAAAAAATCTAACCTAATTCAAACTTTATAATTTAATTATCAAATTATATGAATCTCTTTTTATTTTTATTTTCCTTAAAAGAAGTTAAATTATGTAAAAATAAAATTAAAAAAAGAAATAAAAACAACTTTAATGCATCCGTGTTTCACAAGCTTCAAAATAATAATGGAATATTACATTATTTGCCTCAAAAGGTTTGTCAGTACCATTCGAAAATTTGTTTTATTATTATCCTCGCCCATTACATTACTCCCAAAAATAAATAAATAAATAAAACCCACTTTCGTAAAGTTTAATAATATCCATGACAGAGTAAAAGAACAGCTTTTTTTTTTAATTTTTTTCTATTTGAAAAGTGATTATTTAATTTTGGTCCATGCTTTTAATTTTTTTATGTCATAATTAATATTTGTATAAATTACTTCAAATATTATTTATTATACCTAGCTCTACATGGAAAACTTTTTTTTTTTTTAATTGTGTATAGAAAATACTTTAAGCTAAGCCGGACCATCTAAAATAAAGAAACTAAAATAAACAAAAAGTTAAAAATATGAGTTAGTCCCAAAACTTTTAGAATTTCTTTTAAATACGTGTTTATGAATTTTATATAATGTTTTTATTATATGCAAAAATAAAAAATTTAAAAACTCATTTAATCATTTCGAACCTTATTTAATTAGTTTAGACATATATTATTGATTAAGAAGTCACACGTTTACATTTATAGACTCACATGTTTGTATCTATATTATGAAAGGAACTATGTCTAATGAATTGACACAAAATAAAAAATTGAAGAATGAATCAAATATTTTAAAATTTCATGAACTTATTAAACGTCATTCTAAACTCGAAGGGATAAAGAACGGAAGAAGAAGAAGGTAAAGAAACAAAGTTGTGGTGGGAAAGGCAAAGGGTTGGCGATCTATGAATGGAATGAGGATTTGGTCAATTTTTGGAGGTGCATGTCGTTCAGCTCCTTCCCCACCTTGCTGGAATTTCCAGCTCTTCAATTCAGTGCCTTGAATCATAATAATAACACTACTCTCCTGTTTGGCTTCCCACAAAATGTGCCTCTCTTTTTCTTTTTCATTTTCTTTCTCCGATTCCTTTCACTTCCTACATCTTTTTTCTTTCTTTCTTTCTTTCTTTCTTTTTGGTGTTGTCTCTTTTTGGGTCGTTTTGTAGACGCACTTGCCTTAATCTTCGGCATAGTTCGTGCGTTTGATCAAGTCTGTCGTTTTTCTTCTCAAGATTGTTGGTTCAAAATTTGTTCAACAATGTTATAATTAAGAAATTGTTTACAAAATATTGTTTAGAATATAGTAAAAATGATTCATAAAACTAAGCTTTATTTTTATTTAGGTTTATGAGCTATCTATACCTTAATAATTGTATTTAGAATATCTACTTAATATTAATTAATCAACTTCAATTCAAATCAGTTTGGATGAAAAATATATATATTTTTTTTTTATGTGAAACGTACTTACATCACAAAAATAGAACAACAAGATATAAATGAGCTATGGTTGTCCTAACTAACTTTTTAATGGTGAGTGCATAGGGCGGTGCCTAACTCTTTTGTCTCTATAAGGCTATTGAATCAGTCTACATACTTATTATTATACTAGCTAGAGACATTATATAATCAAGAGATTATAAAACAACTCTTTGATTATGTTATATAGACAAAATTGGACATAACTAATTATCTTGAACTAACCAATACTAGTGTAAGAGCGTTAAAATGGAAACATGGACCTAGGCCAAAATGGAGAAAAAGTTGACCTAGCTTCGTGCCCAATTGACCACAACCTAGGATCTATATGGGTCGTGGGAAAATCATACATACCTTGGCCCAAAAGCTCAAGAGATTAGAACGACCTTTGGTTAGAGATGTTCATAGAGTGAGACGAAGATGAGAAAACTCTCCATTTATCTCTGCAGATATTCTTTACAAGAAATTTGTGAGAATTGAGTTCCCTCCACACACACACAAAAAAAAAAAAAAAAAAATCGCTATTTTTTATATATTCATATAATATATTTCTATTATGTAATGTAATTTCTATTAAGAAAATGTTCTAAGAAAATCAACATATATTTCCTAAGAAAAAAATATAATATAATATTAAACATATTTATTTCTCTACGTGGTTATTTGTACTCGTTAATAAATTTTTGAACCAAAAGGCAATGCGACCTAACCCATCAACGTCTCCTAACTCAAAGTCGATCTCCACCAGCTCGGTTCAAAGTCTAATCTAAAAGAGAAAATGAGACACAAAATCGTATAAATAGATAATTATGGCTTTAATAGAGTTAAGTCCATATTAAATTTTCGTATTCCAAGTTTGGTACACATTTTCTCGGTCTCTAAGTTAAGCATCAAAACGAGTACGGAAATTTGTACTATTTTACAAGTTACATGTTTGTCTCATTCAAAAAATTTACCACGTTATCCAAATATTTCCAAGTTTCAAAATCACATTTTTCATCCTTCCCAAAGTGATATCAAACTACAAATTATTTACAAATAATTTAACTCATACAAGACCTCGCCACTTTCTTACACAAAATGAATGCCAAAACTTCGGCTACCTGCACATATGACCACAGTCCACCCATCAAAATTAATATCAACAATAAGAAAAAAAGAACAAACAGCTGGGCTTATAAATGAAATAAGCTAAGCAGGTGAAAAGAACACAACATAGAGACAAAAAAAATTAAGTGGGAAACTTTGTCTTGGCTGCATTAATATCCATGGTATCCTCTCATTAAATTTTTGTAGTTTCTTATAACTTTATAACTTCAAACAAATATCTTTCAATTATGGTTCTGAGCATTGCGTCCACATGATTCATCCCCTAGTTTTGGACCATGTCCCTATGCTCCATTATAAAAAAATAATTGACGAATCTCGTCACTCAACCCTTGTCCACTAACAATTTCATTATCCGTTTTTTAGTTTCTAAAAATTGTACTTTTTTTTTTTCTCTCGGATTGACTATTTAGGTTAAAATTATAGGTTTAGTCTTCTACTTTTCTGTCGGTGACTAGTAGATCTTGTCACGTAAAATATATAGAATAATTTTTTGAACTTTTAATTTTGTATCTAATAGGCCTCTATCATATAAAATATTTGTTAAAATTAACAAATTTATTGTATATTAGACATGAAGTTGAATTTAACTTTTAATTTTTAGTCTAATACTTTCGTAAGTTTTTTTTAAAAAAAATGTCGAATAGGTCAATAATCTAGTAGATACAAAATTGAAAATGAAGAGACTCGTTAAATATAAAATTAAAAAATGTAAATAAATTGAGAATTATATTAAAAATTAAGTTTAAATATTGTTTATTCAATTTTTTTTGTTTATAAACTTTCAGTTTTTATTATTTAAAGAAAATTAAAAAATTAATGTATTGAGTATAATATCAAAAGAATTAAAAATGAAATAATTTGAATTTAATTTGTAAAATTGATGTAATTCTTAGGATGAAATTTGGAGGTGTGGGGCCGGGGAGAAAACTGGAAGCGTGTGGGGGCAGAGATTGAGAACGGCGGGAACACGTACGGTGGGTTGGACCATCGTCCACGTGTGGTACTGCTGACGCGGAAACGTGGGGCCCTGTCCACTGTCCAGAGGATGTAAGAAGCTGTTTGGTTGGATTGCGTTGTCAGCGGCTTTCAAAGTCCTCACCTGCCAAGCACGCCACCTGTTGCCTTAAACGCCGTGCCACGTATCTGCAGCCATTACCATTCGTATATATTTTTTTATATTTTGTTTTAAAAAAAAAGCTTTTATTTTTTTACCACTCGCCGACGCCGTTTTACCCATTTGCAACCGCGTTCCGTTGCGTGTCCGATTTGACTTCCTTCTTTGGGTGGGCCATGAAATACATAATTGATCTCAAATTCCTATTTTATTTCCATATTATTTATCTTTCTATTTCTTCTTTTTTAAAATAAAATTTTCTAATTATTTTTATGGTTACATTATATTAAAATTTTATCGCAAGTCATTGTATTTTAACCTAATAAGCCAGCATCTTTTAGATGGCTATTATATTAGTTGATTAAATTTTAAATGAATAAATTATCTTTCAAGTTTGAAAAATTAAATAATATTTATATGATTTTTTGAAGAACGATTTAATTTATTTTCAAGTTTAAACGGTTGTTATAATCAAAACTATTGTCTGAATTTAACATGTAGAGCCAATGATTTGAAGCTCAAACATATTGACAAAAAATTTATATTTCTATCCGTTGAACTATATTCTAATTGACAGTGATATATTAACACTAAATAAGAACAAAAATAAGATCCAAACTTAAATTCAAATATTATCTTGATGTGTTTTAATTTTTTTTAATTACAAGAGAAAAAAATAAAAAAATAATTATTTTTATAATGAAAAGATTGAGATTCTTTTGTCACCCACTAACTGATACCAAATTGTTTTAATTTTGATTTGAGATCACTCCCACTATCATGTTTCTCCATACCAATGACATCAAACTACCAATTTTACACGTTCTTTTTCATGATTTATTTGTTTATTATTATTTTAAATAATAATACAAGCACAAGATGATTATCGATCTAGACCGTAAAAATTGAGTTATAATTTTATTAATGTAAACAACCTATATCACACCCGATTAATATTATTATATTATAATTTCTATATTTCTATAATCAGTTGATGATGTAAAAATTATTTCGTTATTTTATTTTAATCTCTAAGCTCTCTATTTTATTTTAGATATTTAAAAAGAAAAATAATTATTTAATATAAATCGTTTAAAATGAATTGATATTTTATTTATTAAGCTATGCTCATATTGACAAACCGATATAGATTTGATATATGAATATACCAAATAATAATTTAAAAAAATTAAAAGGTGACACATGATATCTCCCACCATATGGTTGACATTATTTATACACATTTCATTAATATTCTTTGAAGATGAGAAGCAAAAATGGTCTCTTTTTGCAAGCTTTCATAAATGTTAAGGTAAACCTATGTAATAATAATAATAATTATTATTATTATTTGAAACAAAATAATGATAAATGGGCATTTATATAGTTAGGGATAATGAAATACCTTGTCTTTTTCTTTTTCTTTTTTCTATTTTTTTTGGACATTCCTAGGTAAAAAAATAGGGCAGTCCCCACCATGTCCTAAATTAAAGGAACATCTGGAATATTATGGAGATCGTTGCAAATAAACTATGGTCCTATTGGTACCTAATTTTTACTTTTTAAAACTATATTATAAAATTGCTCTTTTGAAAAATATCAAAATTGGGGATCATCAACATCATAGAAGATTTGATTTGTTGTTGATTTTAAATATCTAATTTAAGCCAAAAAAAAATAAATGCTTGGCTATACTATATAGTTAATCTGTACTATTTGCGTGTTATTGGACAACAATTTATTGATATGTCTTTAAAGAAAATATCTTAAACTGAATATTATTTGGGGAAGTAACATTATAATGATTCTATGAAGATGATTGTTAAAAGTTTTGATCCACACCCATTAATGTGAACAAGTAAGGACAACATTGAGTAAAAAAAAACAATCTTTTGAATGCGAAAAATAAGTACGTTTAGATGTAAGAAAAGACATCTAAATAAGTTCTAAGAATTTAAAGGGTAAATAATGGAAGACGTGTTAGCGCGTTGTAACCGACCAAGTCAAGTTTAGGGGGTACGTATATGAATCCGTCTAGTGGGTCCATGTGCGCGTATGTGGGTCGTGTGTGGAGAAGTACTGCACATCCAATTCTACCCGGAATTAGAAAGAACCTCAAGTCATGTTACAATTTTAAAATAGGTCTCAATCATGTTATGTGTGTGATTGCATTAATATTTTTCAGGTAAAAATAAAGCTCTCATGCACAGATTACGGTGAATGATGGAAAGGCCATGAAGTCGAGATAGGTCAAGATAGCGCAGTGGAATGTATTGTTTTACCTTTAGTAGTTAATACTAAATATGTGGTTTCTTTATATTTTCATGTTAAAAGACTGTTATTCCAAAATTCTTATTTTTGAATTAAATATGTGTGTAATAACCTAACCATTAGAGGAAAAAAGAGGGACATTGTCCCACAAAAGTTGAGAATTGGGGAGTTGACCTTCACGGTAAAGAGAGGTCATACACTTCATTTTATCATCACACCTGAACAATTTGAAGTTAGAATACACTTTTTGACGGCTCAATGCTGATATTTTGGTTGATCCGACTTGATTCTGATATTTTCGGACCCTTTCCTTCTAGTTTCAACTTGAGCGTTAAGGTTAGTATGATTACCTTTTAGCTAATTTAAAATTTTGGAGTAAGTTTAAATTATTTATACATAATTAAGCTGAGCTAGTTTAAATTATTTATTCTTACTTAGTTAATTTAAATTATCATAATTAAGTTTAAATTATTTTATATAAAATTTAGGCGGAGCTAGTTTAAATTTTTAGGAGTAAGTTTAAATTATTATATGCAAAATTAAGTGAGCCAATCCCACCGTAGAATTCTAGTTTATGATTGTTGGATTCCTTAGGTTCTATCGACTCGGTCAGAAAACTTGCCTTATGTATGACGACGCGTACCCAGTGATCCTTGCACGTGTCATTTATGTTTTATGTTATATGATGATGTGATAACGTGATATGATGATGTGATAATGTTATATGATGATGTACATGATAATATGAAATGATGACATGATGATGTAAGATACATGATGTGAGATGACTTAATATGATGATATTACATATTATGATTTGCATGTATTAAATGCCATGAAGCATTATGACGATGAGTTTTCTAAGACACAACCCTAATTGATGTGAGTGATGATGAACGTATGAAGACCAATGCATGCATGTTACTTAGGTAATGTCTGAAAGATGTATAAGGTTGTGTCATAAAGATGATTTAAAGATGAAAACGATAGGGACCTCATGCATTTTGTGTGTTCATATAAATCGGGTTACTTTCCCCTTTATGATGATGAGTACGGACACGTACACCATGACGATGATGATGATCATGCCTCGCATGACACTAAGAGGTCTGCTGACCTCTAGAAAGCTAGCTCGACTATGATGGGTGGAGGGGGGTGTGAACCGTCTGGGGATCAACGCTCACACGTGTGGGTCGTGTGTAGGGAAGTATTAAAAATTCAATTTTGTCCGGACAGGAGGTCACTCCTATCATGGTTTTAACGATAGGTCCTTAATCATGAGTTGCACGTGTTTGCATTCCCTGACTTCAATAGTGGGGTCACTTACTGAATATTTCTTAAAATACTGAAGTCGTGTGCTACTTTTATTTTAGGTAAAGGCAAGACACTCTTATATGGTTGACGACAAGATCACAAGTAAAGACCGTGACACATGTATAAGATAGTGGTATTTCATTTCTTAGACTTTAGGTCAATACAGAGTGTTTTTAATTTTAATGTTTTATTTGTTTTATTTAGTATTTTTTTATGTTGCTTTAAAGATGTTTTCAAACATGTAAGTCCATGACAGTGTTGTATGATAAAGTTTTAAATGTTTATTTCCGCAGAAGAGAGTATGTTATGATGACGATAGTGTCTTTAGATTAGTAGAAATCTAGGGTCGTTACGGTAAGTTTATGACTTTATTTTAAAAGTATCTATTATGAGTTGCTGCATATGTATTTAAGGCAAGCATATAATGACGTCACTAATTTAGGACAAGAAAATTAGTGGTGTTACAAAAAGAAAAGCATCCTAATAAATTTAATAATTAAAGATTTATATGTGTGTGTGGGTAGGGTCAAAGTGAAGATGGAGACCGTGAATTTAATCCATGTCTTTGGCTCCATTTAACTAACGGAAAGAAATCTCTTCCAATTTCCTCTCCATTCTCTGTTTAAACGAAAATTGTCTTCCCCTATCTTCACAGGGTCTTGACGGTTAAATGGACATCTTTACTTGTAACTTTATTTTTTGTTTCACTCAAAAGGTCTAATACTATTAGAGATAGTATCTCTCAGTTATGTATCCACCATTTTTCTCTTATCTAGCTAAAGTAAATTTATCCTAATTTGACTAAAAAACCTCAAAATTTTTTTAGTATAAAAATTTGAAGCTCCTACGTATTCTAAAATAATGTGGGAGTTAACCAATCAATTTGGTTCACAAAACAATGAATATGATACCAAAACTTTTGGAATACATTATGAATGGCCACACTACACCAAGTTGTGAAATTTCATGGATGGGAGAAGCAAGTGGGTTGTGTCACTTTCAAGAGAAGATAAGTGAGTTGTTTGTTTGGGCATTGAAAGCCAAAATCAATTTGCTTTCTTGTAACCTTATGTGATTTTGAATGAGATAGAGGGTTAGGGTTTTGGGGACTGTGACACACCAAGGGCACAGCTAGGGTTTGAAATGTCTCCCTCTTCTTTAGATGTGACTTGTCTGTTAGTCACCACCATGTCATCTTATTTCCTAGAACTAACGATGCTGATACCATTTGCTTCATGTTCTTATGTCTTGCAGGGATCTCTTCAAACTATCCCCTTTTTCATTTTGATGTATTTAGCATCTTTACATTATTTTCAAATATTTATGGGTTTTTTAATTCGAGTGAATAGAACATTTACTTGAATATTAGCGTGGGCCTAATAAGCGTTTCTCATGATCTTATCCTCATTTATTACATGTCTACACGATCATAGACTTAAATAGCTAGAGCATATATGAGAGCAAACACTCGAGTCCTGATCCCAAATAATGTATTGGATTACATTGACTCGTTTGTCTATCTTGGATTAGTTTATATCGAAGCTAAAGACGTCCTCTCGTTATACCTTTTTTTTTCTATCTTTGAGTGGGTCATTTATTGATATCAAGCCTAACAAGAGGACGTCTTTCCCTCCTAAAGAAACAAACTTCGAAAACTTAGTTTCAAGCTCGATTATCACGAATCCTTCTTTAAAATATTTATAAATTAAAAAAAAAAAAGCAATAGACAAACCATAATGGAATTATCTCTATTTATGGATATATTATAAAATATAATTTTCATGTGCATATATGCTCATAAGGAAGGTTCATGGAAGAATCCCTTTTTCCATTTTTTTATCAAAAGGAAATAATTATAATAATAATTTTCATCGATCCACGAGATCGAATGCCAAATGGCTCAATCGTGGTTTAATTAGTAAAATAAATATTCTATATTTCACGAAAATTAAATATTAAGTGCATTTTTAGATTGAAAATTACAATATACAACAATATGGATGTGAATATGTGAGTAATTTAATACATTAATTATTTAACATGTATTATTATTATTATAAATGAATTATTGAATTTTATTTCATATAATTATGGAAACATGTTATGGGATAGAATTCAATAATTTTTCAATATTATATTATTATTATTAGAGAAAAATTTTTTTTTTTTAGTTTAATTATTATTATTATTATATAAGTTTCAAAATTTTATTTTAGTTAAATATTTAGAACATTAATGCCAAACTCTGTAATTTCTAGCTTTGAATTTCTACCTTTAATATGTGTAATAATGTTAGATTATTGAAAAATAGTTAAAAAATTAATATAATTAGAAAATTTTAATCCAAGATTAACAACTTTAATTAAGTGATTTAGTGTATAATAAAGGTTGATTAGTGTGTTGCATGTGATGCCTGAGTCTAACTATTTGGGCACCCTCTTCAAATTCCAATTTTCACATTGGCAATATAAAAATTATTATTGCTTATTGATCCCCCCACATGATAAAATTGCAATTTCTCTTCCACGTGACGTGTCTCTTTTTTATTCATAAAAAAAAAAAAAAAATTTCCCCAATATTAAATTTATAATAAAATATTACTTAATTCATATTTACTAATATTTAGAATAATTTTTTTTTAAAATATTTATGCTTAAACCAATTAAACTATTTAATTGACTAGAAATTATTTTGTAGAACACGAAAAGTATATATGATGACTATTTTACATCATTAGATTCATGAGAAGGACAAAATTATAAATTATAGATTTTCGTAATTTACCTCATTTTTATATGTATAATGTGATGTTCGAATAAATGAGAGATACATGAATGAACCGAGACCACATTAGAATGAGAGAGATCTTGAAAATATAAAAGTTAAAAAAAATGCTTAAAAGAATTAAAAGTTACTATTTTTGTGACCCAATTATACAAATTCTAAAATTAAGCGTGCTAAGCTGAGAACAATTTTATGTTGTGTGACCTAGTAATTTTTCTATAATACATATGAGTGGGGACAAAATATGTTAAAAAGATTCATGTTGGTTTGTGTAAATAGTGAGTTCACTCTCAGAAGCAATTCAATCAATACTAATAGGTAACGTGGTCATATACAAAAATAAATAACTGTATAAACGAATTGACATATCATATGGTTTATTGCACTAAATATATAATAAATAAATCAAAACTTTATAGTAGGGACCAATTATTAATTATTTGATATAAAATAATATGGTTGGGGTTAAAATTGATTTTACAACCCTATCCTATAAAAGAGGGTGAATTTTTGTTTGGTTTTAAATATTATCGGGTAGCGGTCTCTATTAATTTAAACCAAAGGCTAAAGTCATTACAACACGAAGGCGACACCACAAGAAGAAAGCCCAAAACGACAACCTTTTTTTCATTCTCTATATGGAAGCTGTCGGCCGGAATATGGCGAACCAGTTTGCAAGCTTGAAGGAGACTGAGCTCTGCCTCGGCTTACCCGGCGGCGGAGATCTCACCCTTAAAGCTGCCGGCAAGAGGGGTTTCTCTGAAACTGTTGATCTGAAGCTTAACATTCAGAGCAAGGATGGTGGTGGAGTCGATGTCAACGGGAATATTAAGAATATTCCGGCAAACGTCGACGGTCAGAAGAGCCTCGGCTCCAAGGATCCGGCTAAGCCTCCTGTCAAGTAAATTTCTTCTTCCAAGACATAACTAAGGGTTAGATTGAATGATTTTTCTCATGAATATTTGTTGGGTTTGTAGGGCACAAGCCGTGGGTTGGCCACCGGTGCGATCGTACCGGAAGAACGTCATGGCGCAGAAGAACACGAGCGGTGAAGGAACGGAGAAAGCGAGCGGTGGCGGCGCCGCTGCATTCGTAAAGGTTTGCATGGATGGAGCTCCATATCTTCGCAAGGTGGACCTGAAAATGTACCAAAGCTACCAAGAACTTTCCGATGCCTTGGCCAAGATGTTCAGCTCGTTCGCAATGGGTAAAAAAAAAAAATTACTCAAAACCACATCCAAAATAAAAAATTTCTTTTTTCTAACACTTGGTATGTTTTTTTTCTCTTATTTAAAGGTGAATATGGTACGGAAGGAACGATAGACTTCATGAATGAAAGAAAGTTAATGGATCTTCTCAATAGCTCTGAGTTTGTTCCAACTTTTGAAGATAAAGACGGTGATTGGATGCTCGTCGGTGATGTTCCATGGGAGTAAGTTTCATTTTTTCGATTCCTTTTGCAGTTGTGTTTCGTTTCCTTTCATTCTAACCAAATAATATTTTCATACAGGATGTTTGTAGATTCATGCAAGCGTTTGAGAATTATGAAAGGTTCGGAAGCCATCGGACTAGGTAATTCACGCTCCACTTTATAAACATCGTGAAATTATTATAAAGAAAACAAAAGCTTGTTTACATTAAAATTGATTTTACAGCCCCAAGAGCCATGGAGAAATGCAAAAGCAGAAGCTAGAAGAGAAGGCTATTGAGAAGTGTTTGTGAAGAGTGGTTCCAGCTTGGAAACATGCATGTTGTTTTCTGTGTATTTTTCACTCTTTAATGTTTTATTTTAAATTTAAATTATTAGTATATACAGAAAAAAAAAACCCCCCAAAATAATGTGCTGTTGGGGACAATATTTGTAATGGATGAGACATGAAAAGCTGTAAACCTTCACCTACTGTCTGTCTGGTTGGTTTGTTTGTCATGTTTAATTATGATTATTATTATTATTACAACTAATTAATTTTCCAAAAAAATGGGTTTTTTTTGGTTAATAATCACACCCATTTCATTGTTTGGTTGTCAAATGGTATTTTATTCTATGAAATTGTATTATTTAGGGAAAAAGAAGATTCTTTTTTGGTTTTATTATTTTATACCTTAATTTATGGTATTTATGTACTCATTTTTTGTGGGCGAGGAGAAAAAGAAAAGGGTATAAATATTTAGGGACCCCATTGAGAGGGAACAAGGGCATGTGCTAGCATGTTAATGGGGCATTCATTAATGGAAATTTAATTTTATAATATGGTGGGAATAATCATAATCAAATAATATAAATATCATAAACTATCCCATGACAATTTTACTTAATTTGTGGATCAATGTATTAAATTAATATTGTATTAGAGATTTTCTTGGATCTGGCACTAAAGCAGTTTGTGGTATGATCTCTCCTTGCTTTCTTCATAACTAGTGACTTTTTATTTATGAATGTGAGAATATATAAAGTTATAAATCTTAATTTTTCTTTTTTAATGTTAAAAATAGTAGAAAGTTTGAATCTCTTTCACCTTAGATGAACTAAAAAATTGACGTTATAGTTTGAAATTGGTTTTTAAGAGGTCATTAATACAAATTGACGTTAATTTACCCAATGAAATGATTATGGGTAGCTAATCAATAGTGAAAAACAAAAAAATAATAATAAATAAAATAAACAAAAGATGCTTTCTTTAGCCCACTCTCCATATTTTCTCACATTCTCATTTCACTAAAATGCTCCCAACCAATTTGTTTTTCTCTTTCTCCTCTCACACACCACAAACTATGGTAAAAGGAAGAGGTGTGAGTGGTTAGGATCGGTTAAGTTTTATTTGAACTTGATTTGAGAGTGGGTTGTTGAACCATTCCCCCACTCCTCTACAAGGTTTTGTTAACTCTTCCCTTCCATTATGTACTTTTCTTTAATAATTAGATAAAAGTTCTTAATATGGTGGAATACTTCCGTGTAGGTCGTTACAAACTTCGAGAGACAAGTCAAGCCAATCTCGAAAATAGGATAGAACGTTGGCTGAGGGCAACCAAGTAAGTGGTCTTACTGTCGATATGATTAGAAGG
The DNA here is from genome assembly GCA_033971965.1 of Cucurbita ficifolia. NCBI lineage: Eukaryota > Viridiplantae > Streptophyta > Magnoliopsida > Cucurbitales > Cucurbitaceae > Cucurbita > Cucurbita ficifolia. Next base: position 6,335,322 of record CM066967.1, on the reverse strand, counting down.
CAATATGGTAAATGGTGGTGAGAGTTTCCATATTGCTGAAACCACCACACCTAAATGGTGGTGAGAGTTTTCTTATTTATAATCATTTATCGAATAAAGAAATATGGTAAATTACAAACAATATGGAAAGAACAATAAAGAAAAGAATAATAAATTAATACAATATATTTGCCTTTAATAAAAGGGCAAATATGGTAAGCCGAAATGTAAGGTAGATATTTGCCTTATAATAAACGGTCAACTATCCTTAACACCCCCTGCAAGCTGAACGTCGAATTTGAACGAACGTGAAGCTTGGATCTGAAAAATTCAAAGAGAGGTCGAGAAATACTTTTTGTGAAGATGTCAGCAACTTGGAGATGAGAAAGTACATATTGTGTGTGAAGTTTGCCAGCGATAACAAGTTCTCGAAGGAAATGATAATCTAGTTCAACATGTTTGGCCCGCTTGTGAGAAACGGGATTAGAGCTAAAAAAAATAGCATTTTTGTTGTCACATAAGAGTAAGGGTTGTTGTGAAATAGGGACCTTGAGGTCATGCAAAAGATGCGTAACCCAAAGAAATTCAGCAGCAGTCGTGGCAAGAGCACGATACTCAGATTCACAGCTGGAGCGTGAAACATTAGGTTACTTTTTGGCACTCCAAGAAACGAGATTGTTACCAAGATAAATAGTATAGCCGGATGTAGAACGACGAGTATCGGGACAACCAGCCCAGTCAGCATCTGAATAAGCGACTAGCATACTAGGAACAGTGGATGGATGGATGAAAGGTAAGACCAAAGTGGAGTGTTCCTTTGACATAGCGAAGAATATGTTTGACAGCAAGAAAGTAATCTGCAGTAGGGGCATGCAAGAATTGACTGACAGGATTGACAGCATAGGCAATTTCTGGACGCGTAATAGTCAAGTACTAAAAGGAGCCAACAAGAGATCTATAGAGAGTAGGATCAGAGAAAGGAGAACCATCAGCAGTCAGGTGTTGAGAAACAACCATGGAAGTGTGGACTGGTTTGCTATCGAGCAACTGAGCATGAGTAAGAATATCTCGAGTATATTTTAACTGACTAATAAAGAGACCATCAGGAGTGGGTGAAGCTTCAAGACCAAGAAAGTAACTGAGAGAACCCAAATCTTTGGTAGCAAACTCATAATGAAGCTTGCGAGTAAAGCTGTCAATAAGAGATGAGTTGTTGCCGGTAACAATAATGTCATCAACATAAATAAGCAAATAGATAAGGTTAGATTGCTGATGAAAGACAAAAAGGGACGTGTCAGCGCGGCTGCAAGAAAAACAAAGTGTGAGAAGAAATGAGCTAAAACGCTGAAACCAGGCGCGAGGAGCTTGCTTTAAGCCATAGAGGGCTTTCTTTAATAGACGAACATGAGTGGAAAATCGAGGATCAATATACCCAGGAGGTTGTTCCATATGAACACGTTCAATAAGAGTTCCATTGAGAAAAGCATTCTTGACATCAAGTTGTCGAAGAGGCCATTTATTTGTGACTACAATTGAAAGCACAACACGGACAGTGGTAGCTTTGACAACCGAACTGAAAGTGTCAGTGTAGTCAAGACAACCTTTGGCAATAAGACGAGCCTTGAAACGCTCGACGAATCCATCAGGCAAATATTTAATACAAAACACCCATTTAAAGTCCACGATGTTGGTGTTGGCAGGGCGAGGAACCAAGGTCCAAGTATCATTTTGTTGTAAAGCTAGAATTTCTTCATCCATGGCAGCAACCCAAGCAGGATTCTTAGCCGCAGATTTGAATCCTTTTGGCTCAGTGGATGCAAGAAGAGCAGAAAGAAGTCCAGATGAGCCCAAAATACCAAGATTTGTTGGATGACGAGTCTTGAATATACCAGCTTTGGCTCGTGTGATCATAGGATGAGAGTCCAAAGAAGAGGAATCAACAGTAGGTTCAATAGAGGTCGAATCAGAAGACGAGGGTGGCAAAGTAGAATATGCAAGAGAAGTATCAACCTGCACAGACTCATCCACAAGGTCAGAATAAATATCACACGGGGGTGAACTGGATCGAGGAATGTGCGATGATGATGTGGTGTGGGGGGGGGGGGGGGGGATGAATCAATATGATAAAGATGTGGTTCCAAGAAATTTGAAATAGGAAGAGAGGAAAGAGGTTGGGCCTGGGAGCTTGGGATAGCAGGAAAGTGAGTGTCATCAAATTGAGCATGGCGGGTGATATATAGCTTAGTGGTGGCGGGATCAAGATAGCGGAACCCTTTATGAGCAGGACTATAACCCAAAAAAATACAAGAAATGCTGCTGGGAGAAAGCTTGTTAGACATATAATCTCGCAAGTAAGGATAAACACGACAACCAAAGGGATGAAAATTGTCATAATGTGGAGAGTAGCCATAGAGAAGTTCAAAGGGTGACTTACCTCCAAGAAGTGGAGTAGGCAACCGGTTGATAATATAAGCTGCAGTGCTAAAGGCATCAACCCAAAAAACGAGGAGAAAGATGAGAGTGAAAGAGAAGGGCCAAGCCAGTCTCAACCACATGACGATGTTTTCTCTCAGCACGACCATTTTGAGTAGGTGTATATGGACAAGAGAGTTGATGGTGGATGCCAGAATTATGTAAATGAATTTTGAAACAAGTGCTAGTAAATTCAGAACCTCCATCGCTTTGAAATACCTTGATACGAGAAGAATATTGATTTTTCACAAATTTTTGAAATTGAAGAAAAATATCAAAGAAATCATATTTAAATTTTAAAGGGTAAAGTCAAGTGAATCAAGAGTAATCATCAATAAAAATAACATAGTAAAGAAAACCCGAATTTGATTTGACGGGAGAAAGACCCCAAATATCACAATGAATAAGATCTAACACATGAGACGACCTACGTTCATTGTGGGAATAAGGCAATTGATGACTTTTTGCAAGCTGACAAGTATTACATAGTGATGGAGAAGGCAATAAAGACGTAAGAGAAAGATGACCTTTTCTATTTAAAAAAGAAATAACAGAATGATTCACATGACCCAGGCGAGCATGCCATAAATCATATGAAGCACGTAAAGATTTGTTTCTAAGGACGGAAATAAAAGCAGAGTTGCCGCGCTCCAGCACATATAGCCCTCCATTTTTTTTACCGGTTGGCACCACCCTTCCTGTTTGACGATTCTGGATAGTAATAAGATTATTAGTAAATGTAACGAGAGAGGAAAATCAGACGTTAATTTACTAATTGAAAGAAGATTTTTAGTGAGATGAGGGACAACCAAGACATCTAATAAGTGAATATTTAGAACAGGAGAAAGAGTACTAGTGTGGGTAATGGGTAGGGATGCACCGTTTCCTACGATCACAGAGTTCTTACCCGTGTAATTTTTAGACTGATCTAAAATAGATGGGTCGGCAGTCATATGGGCCGAAGCCCCAATGTCTAGAAACCAATCAGCAGCATCAGGTCCAGCAATAGAACATGACGTGTTGAAGGCTTCAGCAAGGTGAGCATGAGAAGAATCAGGTTGAACATACCGTTGGTTGTAGCGGTCAGCATAATGGCCCTCTTTGCGGCATATTTGACAGTGAGGTAGTCGACGACTCTGACCTGAGTGGGTTCGTCCTCGATTGGAAGAGTTATTTTTGTGGGAATAAGAACGACCTCGCTGGTTGCTAGAGGAAGCAGGGTGGCTTCCATGGTTGCGACCACGATTAGTGGCTGTGAATGTTGTAGGAGTGGAGTCAGAGGACTCAAGGGAGCGCTGGAACAACTCAAAACTTTCAGCTTTAGAGACTAAATCTGCAAAATAGGGGATAGAGGTGAGAGCCATCTGAGTAGTAGAAAAAGCTGAAAATTCTGTGTCGAGTCCACGAAGGAACCAGTGCACTTTATCAATGTCCTCGACGGGTCTACCAATGGCATGAAGTTGGTCACAAATTATTTTCAAGGCACGGGCATACTCAGCAACAGGTTTGGTGCCACTTTTCATCAGCTGCAAGTCATCCTTGAGTCTCAGTTCACTAGCTTTCGAATGATGGCTGAACGTAGTTTCCAACGCAAGCCAAACATCGTAGCCCAGCATGTCTCGACTCTCCATGCCAACAGCAATGGCTTCCTCAATGAGAGAGGAGAGCAAGAGACAGAGAAGTCGTTGATCGGCTGCTCTCCACGCCAAATATTTGGGGTTGAGTGTTGAGGAGGTTTCTGGTTCAAAGCGAGGTGGTGGAACCATAGTTCCATCAACATAACCCAACATGTCTTGACTCTCAAGGAGAGGGAGAAGTTGGCTTTTTCAAAGAAGATTAGAGTGTTGAAAGGAAGAAGATGATAAGAGGATTCAGAAGCCATAGAGAAGAAAAGATCCAGGTTGTTAAACCGAAAGGGCTCTGATACCATGTAAATGTTTGTTGAAACCACCACACCTAAATGGTGGTGAGAGTTCTCTTATTTATAATCATTTACCGAGTAGAGAAATATGGTAAATTACAAATGATATGGGAAGAATAATAAAAAAGAAATAATAATAAATGAATACAATATATTTACCTTTAATAAAAGGACAAATATGGTAAGCCGTAATGTAAGGCAAATATCTAGAATAAACGGTCAACTATCCTTAACAAATATTATATGTTGGATGATAAGATATGATACGTTGCATGACATGATATGCGGTATTACATGATGTGTTGTACAATATGACATGTTGTAATGATATGATATGGATTGATATATGACATGCCCACATATGCTTAGTAACATTAAAATACAAATGGATGTCACATTATGACTTGACGAATTATGATAAGCTATGAAGTGTCATGATATGCTGTAACATGTACGACATGCGATGAAATATTTTGAGACAAGAAGATTTATAACATATAACTCCTAAGACATGTTTTAAAGGCTATGTTATAAATGAAATGAAATATAAATGAAATGAAATGAAGAAAAATGGATTGTCTTACATGATTTATTTACTATGAAAATTGTTGGGACCTCATGCATAATGTATGTTCACATGCATCGGGATATTCCTCCTTATGATGAGTAAGAACATGTACATGAAAAGGAAAATGATCGTCATGTTTAACATGATGCTAGACGGTCGCTATTCTTTCTAGTGTCCGACACAGCAACAGAGACGCTAGTCTGACCAGTACGAGGCCCAGGGGGTGTGCGAACCGCCTGTGGGTCTATATTCATACATATGGGTCGTGTGTAGAGTAATAAATACACATTCGATGACCCGGATTGGAAAACCGCCTAAGAGAATACGATTTTAAATGATAGGTTCCATTCATGTTGCATGTGTTTGCATTCCCTAACCCCAATAGTAGGGTCACTATACTTTTATATTTCAGGTAAAAGCAAGACAGCTCTGTACGGTTGGCGATGACATCGCAAAAAGACCATAGAACCTGCATAGGGTAGTTGCATTTATTTTCCGTAAACTTTAGGTTAGTATAGGTCATTTCTCTTTCAATATTTTCTGTTGTTTTATTTTAATTTACTTTAAATATTTTCTTTGTTTTACTTTAAGACTATATTTTAAGCGGATAAGTCCATGGTATCGTTTTATGAAATTATTGTAAATGAATGTTTCCGCATAAAGAGATTATATCATGCACATGGTCGCGATTCTAATTTTCTTTGGAAATTAGGGTCGTTACAAATAATTTTATTTGTAATATAATATTATCCATTATATGAAAAATTCAGATTATTAGTGTAATCTTGAATAACATGTGATTGACAGTTCATCAAATAACTTAAAAGGTCTAATACTATATGGATAAAAATTAGGTGCCTTTACAAATAATTTGATCCAAATTGTTCATGTGATGTGAGTGACGGTATTTTATACAAGGAGTTTGTATAAATGTGTACCACAAAATATTTAATCTTTCTTTATAATCCATTTAGTGAGAAGATTAATAATTCATAGGATGATTATATGCGGACTTGATCTTAATCCTCAATGAATTATGAACTTCTGTCAATGAAAGCTCGTATTTTGATTTGATTTTAATAGACTATAGGTTAGTATAGGTTATCCTAGCACATGCATAGGATAATTTCGTATTTCTAATTTTAATAGACTATAGGTTAGTATAAGTTAAATTTCATTCCTATTTAGTAGCATATAGGTTAGTGTAGGGCATTTCATTTTGTATTGTTTTTTGTTTTATTTCCATTTGTCTGAGTGGTCAAGGAGACAGACTAGAAATCTATTGGGCAATGCCCGTGCAAGTTCGAACCCCTATTGTCGATGTCCTACGCATGACTTTTGATAGGTGTATTCGAGAGAGACGAGAAGATATATCATTTTTCTATAAAGTTATGTGCGGAATTCGTTCTCTGGCCCTCGAAGAAAAAAAAAGAAGTATTTTGCACGGATGGAGAATGAAATTGGTAACTGTACTCATGTAACCTCCCTCAACAGCGTGAGCGATAGTTTTTTACCATTTCGACTATTTTCACCCCTATTTCAATACTCACCTTAATTCAACATGAATGAGGATTTACCCGTGTGTTTTTTGAAAATTTAGAGTCTCCAACCAGTGGAAAAGGCAGCTCCACATGGACTTTAGGCACGTAATACTTGTAGGGATCACTCGGACAAGTTTTTATGCGAGCATATCTTGGCTTAGGTTGTTAGAATATGCATGACTAAGAATCAAATCGTGCAGCTTTGAACTCATATTCAGTAGCATGCGTATTTAACTATTTAGAATAAAAATTTTAATTATCATAATTGTCGATATGTTCGATTGGTCAAGAAAACAGACTTGAAATTTATTGGGCGACTTTCGCGCAAGTTTGAACCCTACTGTCGACGTTCCTAAGCATGACTTTTTAATAGGTGTATTCGAGAAAGACGAGAAGATATATCATTTTTCTATAAAGTTATGTGCGGAATCGTTTCTTTGACCCTCCCAAAATAAATGAATTATTTTGCACGGATGGAGAATTAAATTGGTAACTCCACCCATCTGACCTCCCAGAGGGCTAGTTACTAGTGTGTTTTTCGAAAATTTAGAGTCTCCAACTAATTGAAAAGCAAGTTCCACATGGACTTTAGGCACATAATACTTGTAGTAATCACATGGACGAGTTTGGATGTGAGCATATCTTGGCTTAGGTTGTTAGAATATGCATGACTAGGAATTAAATCGAGCAGTTTTGAACTCATATTAATTAGCATGCGTATTTAATTACTAAGACTAAAAATTTTAATTATCATAATTGTCGATATATTCGAGTAGTCAAGGAGACAGACTTGAAATCTGTTGGGACTGCCCGCGAAGGTTCGAACCCTGCTGTCGACGTCCTAAGCATGACTTCTAATAGGTGTATTGCAGAAAGACGAGAAGATATATCATTTTTCTATAAAGTTATGTGTGGAATCCGTTCGACCCTCCCAAAAATAAAGGAAGTATTTTGCACGAATGGAGAATAAAATCTGTTGGGACTGCCCGCGAAGGTTTGTACCCTGCTGCTGTCGACGTCCTAAGCATGACTTTTAATAGGTGGATTCGAGAAAGACGAGAAGATATATTATTTTTCTATAAAGTTATGTGTGGAATCCATAATGAAGTATTTTGCACGGATGGAGAATGAAATATGTAACTGCACTCATGTGACTTCCTTCAATAGCTGAGCTAGTTTTTTACCATTTCGACTGTTTTCACCCCTATTTCAATACTCACCTTCGGTCAACATATGGATGAGGACTTACCAGTGTAATTTTAGAAAATTCAGAGTCTCCAACTAGTGGAAAAGCAAGCTCCAGATGGACTATAGGCACGAAATACTTGAAGGGATCACTCGGACGAGTTTTTATGCGAGCATATCTTGGCTTAGGTTATTAGAATATGCATGACTAGGAATCAAATCGAGCAGTTCTGAACTCATATTCAGTAGCATGTGTATTTAATTATTAAGAAAAATGTTTAATGCCCGCAAAGGTTCGAACCCTGCTGATGACATCTTAAGCATGACTTCTAATAGGTTTATTGGAGAAAGACGAGAAGATATATCATTTTTCTATAAAATTATGTGTGGAATCCGTTCTCTAACCCTCCCAAAAATAAATTAAGTATTTTACACGGATGGAGAATGAAATTGGTAACTGTACTCATGTGACCTCCCTTTTGCACGGATGGAGAATGAAATTGGTAACTGTACTCATGTGACCTCCCTCAACAGCGTGAGGGATAGTTGTTCTCTAACCCTCCCAAAAATAAATGAAGTATTTTGCACGGATGGAGAATGAAATTGGTAATTGTACTCATGTGACCTCGTTCAATAGCGTGAGGACTAGTTTTTTACAATTTCGACTGTTTTCACCCCTATTTAAATACTCACCTTAAGTAAACATGATTGAGGACTAACCAGTGTGTTTTTTGAAAATTTAGAGTCTCCAACTGGTGGAAAAGAAAGCTCCACATGGACTATAGGCACGTAATTTCTAGGGATCACTAATGACGAGTTTTGATGCGAGCATATCTTGGCTTAGATTGTTAGAATATGCATAACTAGAAATCAAATCTTGCAGTTTTGAACTCATATTCAATTTAGAATCTCCAACTAGTGGAAAAGAAAGCTTCACATGGACTATAGGCACGTAATTTCTAGGGATCACTATGACGAGTTTTGATGCGAGCATATCTTGGCTTAGGTTGTTAGAATATGCATAACTAGAAATCAAATCTTGTAGTTTTGAACTCATATTCAATGGCATGTGTATTTAATTATTAAGAATAAAATTTTTAATTAACATAATTGTCGATATGTCTGAGTGGTCAAGGAGACAGACTTGAAATTTGTTGGGTTAATGCCCGTGCAGGTTTGAACCCTGTTGTTGATGTCTTAAGCATGACTTCTAATAGGTTTAATGGAGAAATTTGTTGGGTTAATGCCCGTGCATGTTTGAACCCTGCTGTTGATGTCTTAAGCATGACTTCTAATAGGTTTAATGGAGAAATTTGTTGGGTTAATGCCCGTGCAGGTTTGAACCCTGTTGTTGATGTCTTAAGCATGACTTCTAATAGGTTTAATGGAGAAATTTGTTGGGTTAATGCCCGTGCAGGTTTGAACCCTGTTGTTGATGTCTTAAGCATGACTTCTAATAGGTTTAATGGAGAAAGACGAGAAGATATATCTTTTTTCTATAAAATAAAATTATGTGTTGAATCCGTTATCTAACTCTCCCAAAAATAAATGAAGTATTTTGCACGGATGGATAATGAAATTGGTAATTGTACTCATGTGATCTCGTTCAATAGCGTGAGGGCTAGTTTTTTACAATATCGACTGTTTTCACCTCTATTTCAATACTCACATTAAGTAAACATGATTGAGGACTAACCAGTTTGTTTTTCGAAAATTTAGAGTCTCCAACTAGTGGAAAAGAAAGCTCCACATGGACTATAGGCTCGTAATTTCTAGGGATCACTATGACGAGTTTTGATGCGAGCATATCTTGTCTTAGGTTGTTAGAATATGCATAACTAGAAATCAAATCCTGCAGTTTTGAACTCATATTCAATTTAGAGTCTCCAACTAGTGGAAAAGAAAGCTCCACATGGACTATAAGACGAGTTTTGATGCGAGCATATCTTGGCTTAGGTTGTTAGAATATGCATGACTAGAAATCAAATCGTGGAGTTTTGAACTCATATTCAGTAGCATGCGTATTTAATTATTAAGAATAAAAAATTAATTATCATAATTGTCGTCATGTCCGAGTGGTCATGGAGACAGACTTGAAATCTGTTGGGTCCATGCCCGCGCAGATTCAATCCTTGTTGTCGATGTTCCTGAGCATGACCCACTAATAGGATTATTCGAGAAAGACGAGAAGATATATCATAAATAAATGAAGTATTTTGCACGGATGAAGAATTAAATTGGTAATTGAACTCATGTGTCGTCCTTCCACAGCGTGAGGGCTAGTTTTTTACCATTTCGTTTCACCCCTATTTCAATACTCACCTTAAGTAAACATGTTTTTCGAAAATTTAGAGTCTCCAACTAGTGGAAAAGAAAGTTCCACATGGACTATAGGCACGTAATACTTCTAGGGATCACTAAGACGAGTTTGGATGCGATCTCCAACTAGTGGAAAAGAAAGTTCCACATGGACTATAGGCACGTAATACTTCTAGGGATCACTAAGACGAGTTTGGATGCGAGCATATCTTTGCTTAGGTTGTTAGAATATGCATGACTAGGAATCAAATCCAGTAGTTTTGAACTCATATTGAGTAGCATGCATATTTAATTATTAAGAATAAAATTATTAACTATCATAATTGTCGATATGTCCAAGTGGTCAAGGAGACAGACTTGAAATCGGTTTGAACCCTGCTGTCAACATCCTGAAAATGACTTTTAATAGGTGTATTCGAGAAAGATGAGAAGATAGTTTTTTTACCATTTATTTAATTATTAAGAATAAAAAATATTTTTTTGCCATTTTTGATTTCCGTTTGAGAGGAGGATCAGGAAAAAAACAAATATTTACTCATGGATATAAGACCTCACAACCTCAACCCTGTTGAGAAGAAGACGATCTATGTGAAAAAACTAAGTTTCTTTCAATATTTTTGAATAAAACTGTAAGGCATGCTCAAATTTGATGAATTTGACACTAAATATTGTCCCAAACGTAAAATAAGGAAGAAAAAAAATATTTACTTGTGTCTATAAGACCTCACAACCTCCACTCAGTCGGAAAGACCATCATGGAAGCACTTAAATCATTATGTGAAAAAAATAAGTTTCTTTCAATATTTTTGAACGGAACTCTAAGAAACCATCATTATAAAGGAAAAGTTGGGTGACTTACTGAGTATTTAATAAAATACTCAAGTCATGTGCTACCTTAATTTTTCAGGTAAAGGTAAAACTCCTATGTGTCACGGTCATGCTTGTCCAAGGCGTGTTGCCCATGGCCACATGCCCATGACAAGCCAAACCCTTTATGTCTTTCCATGTTCTAGTGTTTTACTTTTGTATTTCTAGGGAGTATGACGTTTCGAAAAAATCATGTCTAGGCCTGCCAGACATGAAATGCCTCATACTATAGGGGATATGACTAGTTGCCAACTTCTCCCTACCAAAGGTTATATACTGTGAGACGTTGTTGTTACTCTCTTGCTTGCATATATAACGTCTCTTTCAAAATCTCTCTTTCAAAAATCTCTCTTTGCCCTCGTTTTCTAAAACCTTCTTCTTAAACCGAGGCCAGAGGCTCGAGCATATGTCGCTTGGCCATAGGCGACGTAAGAACGAATTGGCTTAACTCACTTGTCGTTGGAAAGTGAGTGCCGCACAATCGCAAGTCCGCTGCCATCAAAAGTGCGATTGTGACACTATGCACGGATGACGATGAACGTTGAAAAGACCATGCAAGTTAAAACGGGGATAATAGGAGAGTTGAATGTTTTAAGGTTTAAAATAGTAGATGATAGATTGCATTTAAATTTCTATTTGTAGTTAGATAGATGATTTCCAAAATTTGTTTTATATTTAAAAGTGTTAAGTTGAATTTCATGTTTGAAACTATTTATGTAAGTCCATAGCCTTATTTCAAAGATGTTTATATGAATTTCTGCACGTAAGTCTAAAGCACGCATGGATTAATGTCACTAATTAGGTTAAAAAAATTAGGGGCGTTACAACCCGTTTTGTATGTTTTAACTTATTATAGCAAATTTCTATTCTTGAGGGTGATAAACTACTTCTAACTCACCCATTTTAAAAATGAAAATTTTTATCAACATTGTTACTCTCGAGTCTACATAACAGTGATTCAAAGTCTCAAAAGACATGTCGTTACATAGAATTTCTCGAGAAAAGCCATTGTGAATCATGGTAAATAGTTTTATAAACCAATTATTTTAAGTGAAAACTTTTCAATAAAATGCCTCCTTCCATAAAAATATTCCTTAATCTCTTCAAAATTCTTATTCTATCTTGTAATTCATTCTTCTACACAACATTTTAGAGCTGGATCGAATTGTTACAACTTGTATTTTATATTGTATACTATAACTTATGAAGGATAAATGTCTACGAACGTACGATTTATAATGTTTTAATGCTTACTTATCCTTTGTTTCTTTGATTAAAAATAATTTTAGGTCATTTACGTTTATTTTTTCTTTTTATTTAACATTTATAGTGTTAGATATGTTGCAATTTAGATATTAAAACTAAAGTACTTCAAAATAAGTCCAAATTAAAGTAGATTTATGATTGTTGATCAGAGATTCAAGTAGTGTCCGACAAGATTAAGATTAAGTAGAAAAACATAGGATGTACCCATACAATTTTGTTTCCAAAAACTAGAAAAATATGGTGATATGAATCATGACCAAAGAATTTCCATATTTCAAGGTCCAATTACAAAGACGAGAGTCAAGAAGCTACAACAAACTTTGTACACTTATTATATTCAAGCTACGGAGAGTTCGTCAAAGGAAATTCTAGAAGACGTTGGAGACCTCCATGTTATGCAAAGAGCTTCAAGAAAGAAATGCATTAAATGCACTTTAATTTGTATTTAATGAGCTTGAATTTATAGAACTAGTCCAAAGATGAATAATAAGCCCATTTTATTTATTGCATTATTTAATTATAATTTAAATATTTGTGTGTCATATTTAAACTAATTTTTCAATATTGAAGTTAGGTTATATTGTAACTCACCTAGGTTACCATATTCCTCATTCACTAGTCCTTTTAATATAGAGGTTAAGGGTATTTCTCTTTAACTAACCAATTTAATAGGGAGGTTATGTGCCACATAGGTTAAGGTTGCAAAGGCTATGTAAGGTTTCTTTTTCACATTTTGAAATTAAAAAGAATAGAATTTCTATTTAATACGGAGATTATGTGTCACATAGGTTAAGGTTGTAAAGGTTATGTAAAGCCTTCTTTTTCACATTTTGAAATTAAAAAGAATAAGAATAGAGTTTCTATTTTATGTTCGTTGAGAGTTAAGCTTTTACTTTTTCAAATTTTTGTGTTTAGAACTTGAATGCAAGAGTCATTCAAGTGGTATTGATTAAACTCTTGTGAGTGATTCGAATCACGAGTTTAGAAACAAATTTTCTTCTCTCTTAATCTTGATCATTAAAGTAATCCATTCCAAACGGTTCTTTGATTCCATATCAGGTGGTATTCTTATCAATGAAGTTGTACAGATATGTTCATGACATATTTCAAGAACTACTATTTAAATTTATAAGCAAATTTCAATGCTTGTGAGGCGGCCTAGTTCTATCTATAGTACTGATTTTCCTTTACAAACAAAAGCTTAGCTAATTCTTTATAGAATGAAAATCAATGATTTGTGTTTAACCATGACTAATTATGATACGAAAATAAAGTTGATTAAAAGTGAACGTCGGGAACAACTTTATTGAAATATTTCAAATATAGGTGGTTCATATCGAGACATAAAGTAGTTTTCTTCCTTCGATCAATCATAGCAACAACAATGTTTTTCCTTATTAGAAGAATTGTTAGGAATCTTTGGAAAACAAAACCCGGAGGAATCCAATAAGAGACAATCGTCGTTACAGGAAACATCGTCGTACGTTTCAGAACATGGCCGACCAGTGCAAAACATGGAGAAATCTCCTTTTGCTGCAATGTGACCAGTGATTAACATCGTTAACAATAAATTTTAAGCAAAATTGAAAAAACATTATGAAATTAGAAGGGTTTTGGTATAAGAGCGTACTTGATATAAAAAAATATGTGAATATCACCAGCAGAAGAGTTGACACTGTAAAAAGCTTTTGAGTTCTCATGCCTCTAAGTTGAATGCTTATACTTCTACGCAATTACAAGATCAATGGTATGTTTTTAGATATCAAAAGTGCGCTTATTAATAATACTTTGTCCTTGCAACAATACCAAAATGAACCAACACATTATAGAAAGCATGTTCGAAATAGAAAATCATCGTTTATAAAAACAAACATATGTTGTTTATGTCTACTATTAGAGCACAACATCAAATAACCATCTTTTCTCTTTGTATACAAAAGTTTAGTTTGTATATAAAATTTAAAAACAGATAATAAGAAAATTTAGACATTGTTTTGAAGCAAATATCTTGGCAAAGAAAAAAAAACATAGAACCAAAATTTTTAACAAAAATAATTGAAGAAATAAATAATCAAGTAACCCTAAAAAAACTAATATAAATATTACACCTAATGCATAATTTAGTTTTGAGCCCTTTATTCATTATTTAGTTCTTTCTTTAACATGCTACTTTCATATATTTGTGATTGAAATAGATTTTTTTTTTTTGTTTTCCCCACCAAGGTGAGCGTTGCAATGTGCCCTAAAGTCACCTTAGACCTTTTAGTGAACGGTGCAATATGATCGCATGTGTTTATCCATACAAGTGAGATGTCTTGAACATGTTTCTTGTAACACCCAAAGTGAAGGATGTCATGTTTATGTTTTGCACTGATCCTGTGACCTTTTTGGTCTTTCTTGAGGAGTAATCTAGGGCCACATTGGAACCAGAAGAGAGTAAATTAAATTACCTTAGTCACGAATCAAGAATCTCCTAAGACCTCCCACGGTACATTATGTTCATGACTCAGACTACGCTGCTATGAATGTATGAAGTCTTGAGCCTAAGTATGTAAACTATACCAATTGGAGCATGAAGCCTTGGGCATAGGTATTCAGATGTATCACAAGGCAAGCCCTAGATGCAGAATCAGACTACATCGCTTGGAACGTAAGAAGCCTTGGGCATAGGTATTCAGATGTATCACAAGGCAAGCCCTAGATGCAGAATCAGACTACATCGCTTGGAACGTAAGAAGCCTTAGATGTAGGTTTTCAGACCATATCACAGGGCAAGCCCTAGATGCGGGTTCAGACTACGTCGCTTGGAACGCATGAACCCTTGGACGTAGGTTCAGATTGTGTCGCTTGGAATGTATGAAGCCTTGGACATAGATTGTTAGGTTCATGACTAGTATTGTAAATCCTAGGGGGAGTGTCTTGGAGAACGAACCAATAATAGAACAAGAACCTAGAAATAACTAAGAACGAGACAACAATCAAGGACTAGAACATGGATCAAGATCCAAGTTCTAAGAACAAGAACCTAGAACCTTAATACTAATGCCCTTAGACTAGAAACAAGGTTTTAGAATCCAAGGACCAAGGTCCTCAGGATAGATCATGATAAGAACTCAGAGTCAAGAACAAAACTCAAGGGCCTAAGTAATTACAACAAGAACCAGAACAAGGAAAGAAAGAGTAAGGTACCCTAAGGACACGATTAAGAGTCTACAAGTAGGCTACTTACTGAGCCTTTGTACTCAGTCCATGTTTTCCATGTTTTTCAGGTAAACAAAGACTTGTTCGAGGTCGGGAGCAGACTCTAGAGTAGGTTCCATAGACACGCCTCACCCATCACTCTCCACACCCTTTTGTTTTATTTATTTTGTGTCCGTTCCTTATTTTGTGTTTTAACTATTATGTTGTGTTTCAATTACTAATGTATAAACTTTGATGAAGAAATCGAGCATTCTTTAGATCCAGAGGATTAAGATGAACAACTTTGATGAAGAAATTGAGAGCTAAATCGTCCTAGATCAAGCTACACAAGATAACAATGCTAGGTTTTGTAAAGCTAGAGGTTCTTCTAGAATCCTTGCAAACGTTCACAGAGAAAGCTAACTTAACGGATTGATTCCAACCAAGAGCTGGTTAGAAGATGAATGACTCTTAGATCGAACTTGGAATCTATGATGGTCACTCTTAGATACCAAGACGACTCACTCCAGAATTAACTTGATCATGGCTAATCCAATTAATCGATTTTAACATCAAACCTAAAACAATGTTTGAAAGAAACATAACACCCAAAGGGTTTCAACCAAAGGTTTTTGTATTCCACCATCTTTTAAAATGAATATTACATGTCTGCCAAAAAGATAACCCTAACATAATAAAGTTCAACCACCAACCACAAATTACTAATAAATGCTATTAAATACAAATTGAAGAAAATAAGGCATTCATAAATTGTCTCAGTAGTTCAACTACCAAAGGCATATTCTAATCACTTTCCAATGTCAGCCACTCCATTATTTTCTTGATTTGATACTTGAATCTTCTTTGTATTCCTTCTTGTAATTGCTCCTTCGAGTCCATGCAAATGGTCAGCTGTCGGATTCGTATCACTTTAGATCCAGAGGATTAAGATGAACAACTTTGATGAAGAAATTGAGAGCTTAGATCAAGCTACACAAGAGATCGATCCTTTGCGTTTTCGAGAGAGTTGTAGACTGAGAGGAATTTTTCAAAATTAAGGCCACATGCTTAATGATGTTCCTCCAAACCAATTCCTTTAGCCAGAGGGAAGTATAAGGAAGAAGTTCCATGAAAAAATTGAGCCTTGAAAACCTTTAGAATTGGCTGCCCAATAAGATTTTTCTTGGTAAAGCTCTAACGAGAAATCAGTTTTCTGACGAAGTTTGGAGGGGAATAACTTAGGCTACAATCCACGAGAAGGTATGAAATCAATCCCCCACTCTTCCTTGTAACACTATCTTTAAATTTCATGAAGAAATTGATGGGAGAAACACCGTGATCGGAGCTGGCGAGAGTCATTTTTAGACCGTGGTGCTAACAAACACGCACGTCATCTTCCTTTTAGAGGAAGAAGACGATGACGTGGTCGTTCAGTTGAACTAACCATGTCAACTTAAATCTCAATTCTCCCTCATTTTATCTTAATTTTGACCCTCTCCCAGATTAGTTCTCATGAAAAAATTTATGCTTTCAGAAACTAAACACTCTAAGGAATATGTGAAAGAAAATTTGAAGTAATTCGGATATCGTAAGCTCGAGAACGGAGGTCTTGAACGCAACGAAGAGGTAAGTAGTCATCTTGGAATTTTCTTAACAAATACTTTAGGAATCACTTAGATTTCAGTATAGAACTTAAACCAAGTATGAATTAAGGAAATATTAAAGAAAAACACCAAGAACCATGAGTTAAGGCCCTGAACCAATCAAATTACTCGAGATTTAAGTAACGTTAAAATAACATACTAAATGAATTTCGCTGCCTATGAAACTTTAATGCTGAGCATATTATGACATGTAAGACTATATATGAAATTTGGTGGTCATTGGATAAGGTTAAGTAGCTAAACCAAGTAAGGGTGTAAAATGATCATAATGCCTCTAAGGTAACCTATTTTCGATTCATGATGTAAACGGTCTCTAAATGCTATGAAACTTTGTAGTAGGCCTTATTTTATGATGATTGATGACTTGGTAAAGTTTGAAAGCTATTGGAACACGTTTAAAGGTTAAACCAAGAATTAGGGGATAAAATGAACAAAATGCCCCTGGAACCTTTTAAGGTATTTCAAGGTCTAAACACCCTTCAAATGACTTACTACTTCTGTAAGGCCTATTCCTAAGAATGTAAATGTATGTTTAAGATTTCAAGTTTTTTAGAGTAAGTTTGAAACATAAACTAAGTTAGGGCCTAAGAAATGTTTAAAAGGATTACCTCAAATAATTCTTGCCAAAACTCAAGACTGTTATAGAATTATCTAAAGAACTTATTATCAAATGATTCAGGTATGTGACTAAGTTATGTAGAGCTTAAGAATGCATGATACAACTGATGCTTCTAGGAATTACGAACTTATATAATGTTTAAGATTAAGAACCAAGGAAAATACTACAAACTTTATAACTACTAAGGTAGGAAGAATGCTAGGTAACACTCAAGAATAAGGGACCAAGGTCTTAAAACTCATAAACTCAAGAAAGTCCTAAGAACTCCCACGGTACCTCATGTTCATGACTCAGACTACATTGTCTGAAACGTTGAAGCCTTGAGCATAAGTATTCATACTATGCCGCTTGGAACGTATGAAGCCTTGGGCATAGGTATTCAGGTTGTATCATAGAGAAAACCCTGGATGCAGGATCAGACTACATCGCTTGGAGCGTAAAAAACCTTAGATGTATATTTTCAGACAATGCCACTTGGAACGTATGTAGCCAAGCATAGGTATTCATGATATATCACAGAGCAAGCCTTGGATGCAAGATTAGACAACATCACTTGGAATATAAGAAGCCTTGGAGGTAGGTTTTTAGACTATGCACTGCCTTGGGCTTATTTGTTAAGTATTTATTTGTTCAGTATAACTTATGAAGGATAAATGTCTACAAACGTATGATTTATGGTGTTTTAATGTTTATTTATTTCTTGTTTCTTTGATTAACATAATTTCAGGTCGTTTACTTATGATTATTGTTTTTTTTTTCCTTTGTATTTAACATTTATAGTCTTAGATATGCTGAAATTAAGATGTAAAATTAAAGTAGTTCAAAATAAATTCAAATTGAAGGAGATTTATGATTTTTTATTAGAGATTCAAGTAGCGTCCGATATGATTGAGTAGAGAAACCTAGAATGTACACAGAATTTTGTTTTGTAAACCTAGGAAAACTATGATTTAGTGGTATTCTTGTCAATGAAGTTCTATAGATATGTTCATGACAGATTTCAAGAATTACGGTTTAAATTTATAAGCAAATTTCAATGCTTGTAAAGTAAGCCTAGTTCTAATTATAGTACAAATAAAAGCTTAACATGAATAATTATGATATGAAAATAAAGTTGGAACAACTTTATTGAAATATTTCAAATATAGGTCGTAGACCGAAACATAAAATAGTTTTCTTCATTCGATCAATCATAGTAACAACAATGTTTTTCTTTATTAGAAGAATCGTTAGGAATCTTTGGAAAATAAAACTCGGAGGAACCTAGTATGACACAATCGTCACTACAGGAAACATCGTCGTAAGTTTCAGAACATGGTCGGCCAATGCAAAGCATGACTAAGTCTCCTTTTGCTGCCATGTGACCAATGATTAGCATTGTTAACAATAAATTTTAAGCAAAATTGAAAAAACTTTATAAAATTGGATGGGATTTTGGTAATAAGAGCCTATTTGATAAAACAAAACATGCAAATATCACCCGTGTTGTTTTGAGAGGAGGAAAACGTTGATGAGAGAAAAGCTGAGGAAATTGATTGAAGAAGAAAGCAACGGAAAAACACAAGAGAGAGAAAGTAATTTTATTCCGTGAAAACTCATTGATTGTTTGTAATTCAATTGACATATTTAAATAACAACCTATCCTAAAAATAGGGAAGAAAATGGCAACTGAGTTGAAGTCATTACACTCGACGTGTGAATCCCACTCACTTTAATTCTGCCTTAACTAAAAAACAGTAACAAAAAAATAGAAATGATTTTCAACCTAGAATTTATCTAACAATCTCTTCCTAAAGCCCTATGATATATATCTACCTTATTGTTTGAACTCCGATCTTTGAGCGTAGTTCTTCAAATTTTACCCGCGCCAGGGACTTGGTGAAAATGTCTCAAAGCTGTTCTTTTGTTCGGATGAAATCAATCTTGGCGAGCCCCTAATCTTCACATTCTCAGATGTAGTGGAATCTGATTTCTATGTGCTTGCTCCGGTCGTGCAAAACTGGATTTTTGATCAGGGAGATCGTAGCTTTGTTGTCCACGTATAACATTGGTGAATTGCCTTCTCTTCCGATGAGTTCTTCCATCAGTCGCGCAAGCCCGACCCCCTGTGTTGCCGTCGTCGAAGCAGCGATGTATTCTACTTCGCAAGAAGACAAAGCAACTACCTTTTGTTTTGTTGATTGCCAGTAGATCGCGCCGCCTGAGAGGAAGTAAATCATCCTGTTGCTGCTCTTACGATCATCAACATCACCGGCCATGTCACTATCACTGTAGCCGACCAGCTCGAGCTTCTCCTTTCCTCTCCCTGCGCAGTATCTCACACCCCAGCCTCTAGTTCCAGCCACATAGCACATGATGCGCTTGACAGCCACAAGATGCTCCGCCCTAAGTGCTTCCATGAATCTACTCACGTATCCAACAGAATAAGCAAGGTCAGGACGTGTGTTTACCAGATAGCGCAGGCTCCCGATAATGCTGCGGTAATTGGTGGCGTCGACTGCCGTCGTAGTACCGACCTTCCTTAGCTGGAGTCGGGCCTCCATTGGCGTCCTTGTAGGGTTACTATCTGCAAGCCCAGTTGTGTCCAGCAGCTTTTTTGCATACGCACTTTGGCAGATGGTGATGCCGGCAGTACTCTGTTGCACTTCGATGTCGAGGTAGTAGTTGAGCACGCCGAGATCGCTCATTTTGAAGTTCTTTGACATCTCCCTCTTGAATCTTCCGAGGACTTCCATGTCGCCTCCACTGATTATGAGGTCGTCGACGTACACTCCCACGATCAGTCGCTGCTTCTCATGGTCGTGCGTGTACATGCCATGCTCAGATGCACAGCGCTTGAACTTCAATGACAGTAGGGTACTGTCGAGCTTCGCGTTCCAGGCTCGTGGTGCTTGTCGAAGCCCATAGAGTGCCTTGTGCAGGCGCAATACCTTGTCAGGGTTGTCATTGTCCAGGAAGCCTGGTGGTTGTCGGACATAGACGGTCTCCTTCAGCTCTCCATTCAAGAACGCGGATTTCACGTCCATGCGGTGGACCTCCCAAGAATGATGTGTTGCGATTGCCAGCAATAGGCGGACAGGTTCCAGTCTTGCCACTAGCGCGAATACCTCCTCGAAATCCACTCCTTGCTTCTGGACGTAGCCCTTCGCCACTAGATGGGCCTTGTGTTTCACAACTTCTCCCTCTTCATTACGCTTGGTTTATAATCAAGGAATACTATCTCCATTGGTATGAGGCCTTTTGGGGAAGCCCAAAACAAAGTCATGAGAGCTTATTCTCAAAGTGGACAATATCATACTATTGTGGAGAGTCATGTTCGTCTAACATGGTATCAGAGCCATGCCCTAAACTTAATCATGCCAATCGATTGACAAATCCTCAAATTTCGAACAAAGTATTGTGAGCTTCGAAGCCATAGTCAAAAAGTGACTAGAGAAGACTCCAAAGGAGTCGAGCCTCGATTAAGAGGAGGCATATTTTGTTCGAGGGGAGGTGTTGGATGAAAGTGTCCCACATCGGTTAATTTAAGGAATGGTCATGGGTTTATAATCAAAGAATACACTCTCCATTGGTATGAGGCCTTTTGGGGAAGCCCAAAGCAAAGTCATGAGAGCTTATGCTCAAAGTGGACAATATCATACCATTGTGGAGAGTCGTGTTCGTCTAACATAGACCCATTTGAGCTCTGACTTTTATCTGGAGAATATCCAACAACCGATTCCATTGAGTGAATAATGGACCCAGATCCTAAAAACAACAAAGCTTTTGAATAAGCATGAGTAATCAAATGAAATAACATAAGACCCTATCCCCAAAGCTAACAACCGATTCCATTGAGTGAATAATGGACCCAGATCCTAAAAACAACAAAGCTTTTGAATAAGCATGAGTAATCAAATGAAATAACATAAGACCCTATCCCCAAAGCTAACATCATATAACCCAATTGAGACATTGTAGAATAGGCTAAACTTTCCTTAATATCTTTTTGAGCAAGAGCTAAAGTAGCTCCAAATAGTACTGTTATTATACCTATAAAAGCTATTAGATTCGTGATGTAAGGTATTACTATAAAAAGCGGAAGAAGCCGAGCGATAAGAAAAATTCCCGCTGCTACCATCGTAGCAGCATGTATAAGAGCCGAAATCAGTGATGGAGCCGAAATCAGTGATGGATGTCTGGTTCTCAGTGATGATGTCATCTCCTCCAGCATTGCCTTCAGCCAGCACGGGTTCCTTTCTGCTTCGGCGAAGGTGTTCGGTTCATCTGCACTTATGGCATGAAGCTCGGCCACTTCTTTGAGTTCGCCCGTCGCCAGTTCAGGTGGTTCACCTCCTCCCACTAGGTCTTCCATCCTCCGGTACCTGGCTACCAGATCATCATCGTGATCGGCATCTAGCGTCAAATCCGCAGTCGGTTCATCTGCACTTATGGCATGAAGCTCGGTCACTTCTTTGAGCTCGCCCGTCGCCAGTCCAGCTCCTCCAGCATTGCCTTCAGCCAGCACGGGTTCCTTTCTGCTTCGGCGAAGGTGTTCGGTTCATCTGCACTTATGGCATGAAGCTCGGCCACTTCTTTGAGTTCGCCCGTCGCCAGTTCAGGTGGTTCACCTCCTCCCACTAGGTCTTCCATCCTCCGGTACCTGGCTACCAGATCATCATCGTGATCGGCATCTAGCGTCAAATCCGCAATCGGTTCATCTGCACTTATGGCATGAAGCTCGATCACTTCTTTGAGCTCGCCCGTCGCCAGTCCAGGTGGTTCACCTCCTCCCACTAGGTCTTCCATCCTCCGGTACCTGGCTACCAGATCATCATCGTGATCGGCATCTAGCGTCAAATCCGCAGTCCATGGTGTTGCAAACTCCACTGATTCAGGGGTTGCAGCTGTTGGCGGCGGTGACGGTTCCCGATGTTGCGCTCCTCCTTCTCTTGGCTCGGTGACGAAGTACTCCACCGTGAATTGATTTGGGTTATGGTCTGGCTCGTAGCCGATGAATACGACCTTCAGCCCCCTGGGATCGATCGAGCTACCTTCATGTATGCAACGCAGCCGAACACTCGGAGATAGACGGTCGTCATTACCGCCTCTCCCCGCGCCGTTAATTGCCGCTGCATGCCGAGTGTCACAACCTAACTATGAAGAGAGTAGGTTGTGACCCTCACGTTGCAACAGGAGAAGCGGAGACCCTCAAGTGGCGCCATCCGACCACGCGAGGGCCTAGACGAGTGCCATGATGCGATTGAGGAGGACGATGCATCATAGGCTTGTTGAAGGGCCGAGTAGGGCCCCGGGCCTTAACCTCGAAATTTAGGGTTCCGAAAGGAATTTGGTCATGCGGTACGGCGGTTCTGAGCCTCGAAATGAAGTAAACGTCGGTCAGCTTGCGGTGCTCGCCTCCCTTGCCGAGGAACAGGATGGTGTCGCGCCATTCGATCTCGGCGACGGCTCGGCGGGGAGACGGGGGGAGGAGTGAGTGAGCCTACCCGGGATGGACCCCGCGATGTGTGTAATTTCGCACTTTGCATTTTCTTCCACTTGAACCGGAGACTTGTGTTACTAGATCGACGTTCTAACCAATTGAGCTATTCAAATTGGCTTTTGATTATCTTGACTTCTCCACAATGATATGTCACGAACCAGGCTGCGAGGAAATTGATTGAAGAAGAAAGCAATGGAAAAACACTAGAGAAAGTAATTTTATTCTACTCAGGACTCGATTGATTGTTTGTTATTCAATTGACATATTTAAATTAACGACATATTTAAATAACAACCTATCCCAAGAAATGGCAACTCCATTCCACCCCAATCCCACTAACTTTAATTCTGCACTTAACTAAAAAATAGTAACAAAAAAAAAATAGAAATGATTTTCAACGGATTTATCAAACCACCAGTAGAAGAGGTGATAGTGTCAAAAGCTTTTTGAGTTCTCATTCCTCTTAAATTTAAAGACATCCTCCAAACCAATTCTTTTAGCGAAAAGGAAGTATAAAGAAGTTCAATGTAAAAATCGAGTCCTGAAAATAGAATCGGCTACCTAGCTCCGGTGAGAAATCAGTTTTCCGACAAGTTAGGGAGGGAAATAACTTAGGCTACAATCCACAAGAAGGTATGAAATCGATCCTTAGCTCTTCCTTCTAACACCTATTTTTTAAAAAATAATTCCATAGACACGTGTAGGTTTTGTTTTGTCGTCACAACCCACACGAGAAAGCTCATCGGAGCAAGAGGTGAGCGAGGGTGCGTTTTGAACGTCGTCGGAGAACACAGAGGACGATTAGAGAAAGCACACGAAGAAGAGAGAAGATTTGAAAAAGGAACCAGAAACCGGATCAAGAAGAAGAAACCCGTGGGTTCACCTCGAATCCAGACTCAGAGTAAGTTCAGTACCCAGGCGCACAGACCAGACTCACTCGCAGCCCAAGTCACCCGCAGCCCAACTCCCATTTGCAGCTACGGCCCAAAATTGACACTCGGCTCAACCCATGACTCGCACGCTGACCCGAGCTGCGACCCGTCCAATAAAGACCTAAAATCCCTAATAATAAACCAAAATCCAAAATCTCCACGCCATTAGTTACAAATGCCTTTTGACAAGGATTTGTTCAAGTAGGTGAACTTTTTCATACATTTGAATTTTGTGAGAACCATTTGAATCAAGTAATGGAGTGATTCAAAGGGTTCTCGATGTCCACAAAAAAAAAATTATATATATAAATTTAGATCAAATTTGAACTAGTAACTAATTCCAACATTGATTTATATCAGCAAAATCATATTTATGAAGTGTGTACTTACAAAATATCAGACTTGTTTCTAATTGATAAAGCTTGGAAAGCTTCTAAATACATATTTGTATGATCCCACAGTGCACAAATATCAAACGGAGGTAATTGTTATTTTATAACCTTCATCAATGATTTCAAAATGAAGTTGTAATTTTATTTTCTAAAATAAAAAATTGGAACATTCGTCTATTACTTTCTTGATATTGAATTTATCATTGAGGAGACAAAGATTTCTTTGTTACATGCCCATGAACGCAAATTTATCATTCACAGTATATTTTGAAAATTCAACATCTACAGATATTTTATTACTTGTAAATATGTATTTAACTCATGACAAGTTTAAAGAAAAATTATTAGAAAATGAGTAAAGCCATGGTTGTTCGTTACCTTGGCACCATTGATCTTGAAATTCATAACAAAAAAATTTTGGAATCATTGTGAATGAGTGGCAACGTTGACCATATAAGTGCATCCAATTATGTTTTTAGTATTGGTGCGAGTGCTCTTTCATGGAGGTCATCTTTATGAATGCACTAAAAATTGATTTAAGCTTAAGCCATTTTCATTTTCAAGTAGTGTTCGCTCGATTACGTATTAATCAATATTCGATTGATTGGTCTGAGGTTATCGATAAAAAAGATTTGTCTAAGTCACTTCGTTTCTTTTTGTCCAAGTTTCTTCTCTTTTTGTCTAACTCACTTCCTTTTTTCTTTGTGAGTTTCGGGAATATCCCCATTCATAGGTCCGAGATCCACATCTATGAATTGAAAGGTCCGAATGATCAACTCTGCAATCAGTTGTTAGAATCAATAGGTCTTCAAATCGTTCATTTGAAAAAATTGAAACCCTTCTTATTGGATGATCATGATACTTCCCAAAAATCGAAATTCTTGATCAATGGAGGAACAAACAAAGATAAAATACGAGCTTGTTTTATAGCAATAGTAATTAAGCGTTGCTGTTTTAAGGTCAATCTATTTACCCGTCTAGATAATATTTTTCCTTGTTCACTAATAAATCGACTAATTAAACTCATGTTTCTATAATCAATTCGATCCCCCGATTGAATCGGGGGCAAACGCCTACGAAAAGATCGTTTGGATTTAAGAAGGAGTCTCTTGGATTTATCCATGGTTTGTTTATTCCTTATCCCGAAAATCCTATTTCGATCGGATCTAAAATAATTTAGAATTAAGAAATAGGATTTGGTTTGTTCAAATAATTTGGTATGTACCATCAATTATTGGTAAGTTTATCTATGGATATTTTTGGCCTGCAACTCAATGTAGGAACAAGACACCTCAAGGCTCATATCAAAACAATCACGCGATCATTTCATTAAAAATTTCTCCTTTCAAATAGGAGGCTTACACGAATATTCAAATTGTAGCAACTTATTGAGAAATAGATCGCGCAAATAAATATCATAGTCTGTCAATTAAAATGGGGGAAGGTAAATAAACAATTATCTCAAATGGTGTATGGCTTGGGCAATGGCATGTCCTTCACCAAACCGCAGAGCAAAGTGTTGTCTGGAATGTTGTATTCATCTCTGAGGGAGTTAGCCGGTGAAAGAACACTAAAGTAAAGCTGTTGTCCCAAGTAACGATTTTCTGTCAACTCAGACCTCAAATTCCACATTCCTGCATTGTCTAATGTAAGAAGAATAGCTGCCCATGATTTAGGGAACACTTGAATTGTATGCCTATGCACAGCATCAAGAAGATTGTAGTTCTTTCGTTTCTCCGGAGCCCATCTCCCAGGCTCAATGGCAACAGCAAAGAACGAGTACCCATCCAAATGCCACGATTGCATACTCTTCTCATGATTCTCAAATATAATCTCAACGAAGTTACGGAATGTTGTATTAACAACATTAGGAGCAATAGTCACATCGCTTCCTTCTACCGATCCCTCGTCAGAAATCATATCATACTTGAAAACATTGTCAGACACATTGAAATACTGCGCAAGCTTCAATGGAGTTTCAGGGTCGATATGAGAGACACCATTGATAGCATATCGTAACTTACCATCAACCCGAGCGGCCGAATTGAGTAGCTTGATGGTGCGGGTGATATTGATGGAACCATAGCGATATGAGCCTTGGGGATTTGGTCTAGCTGCACTAGCTGTAAGGTTCCAACGAAATGTACGGAATTGATTGAGTGACCAAGCCCAACCAATTGGTGCCTCTGGAATTTCAGGAGAGGCAGGGCTGTTTCCATTAGTGTATCGAACAATGGCTTTACCGACAAGAACGTTCTTAATGAAACGAGTGGATGCCACCATGTAATAGTCCTTGGGTTCTTGGTCGGCTGTCACCAGCACTGAGAAGCATTGTCCCACATGAACATCGAGTGATTGGTAAACGTTTTGGACAGTGTGTGAGCCCTCCATTTCAACCAACTTCATGGTGTGGCCTTGGATTCTGAAATTAAGAGATGCCTTCAGTCCAACGTTGCAAATCCTATACTTGTATGTCTTCCCGGGCTTCATGGTGAAGAGTGGCTCATCGGTTCCATCACCCTTTGCGGTCTTGCCATTAATGAGCACACCGTCGGGTCTAGCGATTGAGCGGCCGCTATCCAAGAGCTTCTTAAGAGTGGAGTGGGACTTGGCGTACCAATCACCGGCTAGGACAGTGTAATCATCTTCAGGGTCAGCGTAAGGGACAGGGATGAGTAAACGGCTATTGATACGAAGGCCACCGAAGGCTCCACCAGCTCTATGCATGGCAGTTGATGGGTAGTAGAAGAAGCTGCCAATTTGGTCCTTGACTTGGAAATGGTAGGTGAAGTTGGTGCCTGGTGGGATTGGGCAATTTGTTCCGAGTAGACCATCTTGCCATGAGTTCTTTCTATGTTGAACACCGCTCCAGTGTAAAAGGAAGGGCTCATCGAGATTGTTGAAGACATTGACGACTATGTTATTGTTGGAAGTGGAGTTGATATTAGGTCCGGGGAATTGACCATTGATGAGGATGGCTTGTTGGGGAACACCCAAAGGAGAGATGGTGCCGTAGGTGACGTTCCATGTGAAGAAGAAATAAGGATCCTCGCCTCGGACTGTCGATAGTGCCACAGCCAACAGGCAAATTAGGAGCACGGTGAACGTCAACCCAGCCATCGGCAACTCCCCTTTCCCTCACACTCTTTGAAATGTGATGAACCCTCACACTTGCCCCGAAATGTGAGAAGGTGAGAAGATGTTTGTTCCCCAATGACTAACCCTTCCATATTGCATCGTTTATATACATGTTGAGGTCAGCTTCTCAACCATTCAAACTCCGAGTTTTTCTCTAACTTACTTGATATAGCCTTAAATTAGAGGTTGGTTCTCATAATATGTGGAGTACAAAATTGGTGCAAAATATATTCGAGTTTTCCACTTAAAATTAGCTAAATGCTATATGTGTGCACACTATACACATCGAGATTATTTTAGAATGGATGGATTAGATTGTTTGGATCATTTATTTAAATTTTTGTTTTAAATAAAAGTAAAATGTTATTTCATAAAATATATATTTAGTTTCAAACATCTAATTAAGATTTACCCTTCGATCTAAATATATATTTTTAAAAAATCTTTATAATAATAAAAATAATTATGAAATTAAATAATAAGTATATATAGTAAACAAAAATGTATTTTTTTAAATTAACAAATAAAAATTTGGGTTGGTTTATATATATATATATATATATAATTGAGTTGAAAGTAACCTTGTTTGATTAACTCAATTTAGTTTTCATTTATTTGAACGGATGAAAAAAAAATTCATTTATTTGAACTAAATTCAATCTAAATATGTTCATAAGACTTGCTCAAGTTTTTTAAATGATCAAAAAACAAAAATTTAACCCAAATAACTCTTTTTATATAATTCAACCCAACCTAACCATAAATATTTGGATTGGTTAGTTTGGATTGTTCGGATAGTTTGCTCAAATTTTTGTTTTTAATAAAAATAAAATATTAGCTAGTATCTATTTATTTATTTTCAAACATTTAGTTAAGATTTACCATTTAATTTAAATATATATTTTAAAAAGTTATTAAAATAGTTAAAAATTATTTTTATGGGTGGGTGAAGAATAAATAATAAAAAATAAAAAATAATGATGAAGTTAAATAAAAATATGTATATATAATTATATGTTTAGAAAAAAAAATATTTTTTAAAATAAAAAAAAAAGAAAAAAGAAAAGAAAAGTCAAATTTGATAGACTAAAATTGTATTGTGTGCTTTTTAATTTGTCTTCAAGCATAAAATGACATGCTTAAAGAGTGACACTTTTTCTTGTATTACAAAAAGCAATAACTGTTAGCATTGTGAAGAGAGTGAATGTGAAGTTATCAAAATTCTCAAACGATGGAATTCTAAACAGTAATTATAATATGCTCTATCTTCTAAATATTCTCTTTTAATCTTTACATATATTATGTTTGTGAACAAAACTATGCCAACCCCACTACTCATCAAATCAATAAGTATTATTCCATTCTCTAAGTTAGAGAAGTTAATGGAAATAACATATTAAAAGGTTGCGTAAGTTAGAGAAGTTAATGGAAATAACATATTAAAAGGTTGCGTTGGGATGAAATGATGGAAGGGAAATAGAAGGAGAGATGGAAGAAGATTTTTCGAAAGAAAAGCTACAACTCGAGGATTACAATGATAACGGAGATTCTAAGTTATCCTGGTGGAAAAGGAAACTAACACTACTGAATCTGGATTCATCAACAAGAAATGGCGAGAGATCGAGAGATGCAGGAAGGAACAATAGCTCAAACTTCAGATCTTTAGGTCAAATTGTCATTCATCCTCATGACTGGTACAACTTTTTTTTTAATTTTTTTATTATTATCAGAAAGAGCTACAAATATTTTTATCTTATAAAAATACAAATTTTATTTTTGATTCAAATCCTTCCTTTAAAGTTTATTTTTTAATAACTTTTTTGAAAATATTAAGATAATATATTATTACTTAGTAGAAATGTCTTAATCCGAAATGTCTTAATCGTTAAGATCGGTTTAAAATCGATATGGTTTTGTTTAGGGTATTTATTTTTGTTAATTTTTTATACATATATTTGTTTAATAGTAACCAATTCACTATCTTGATTTTCAATTTTAAAAATATTCTCTAAATAAATATATATTTTTTTCATTTCACTAACTTTAGAACATTTATTCACATATTTTTCTCTTTCCAAAACGTCACTTTATAGACATAATTACTTGAAAAAAAATAGAAATAAAAACATTTATTTATTTAAATAGTAGAAAGAAACCGTTGGACGATTTTTGAATACAAAAATTAAGGGCCGGTGGAATCCATGCACGATGATGCACTGAACCAATCCGTCAGAGCGACGGGATTCAGAGCAGAAACGAAATCTGAAAAAAACTGAGAAGAAAATGGGGTTTACGTTTACTGCAGGCGATACGTTCTTTGGACGCATTTCATTTTGGTATGGGCTGTGTACTCTTCCTTCTTTACGCCACTGGAGTTCGGATTCTTCAGGGGTCTCCCCAAGAACCTCTTCCTCCTCGACGTTGCCGGCCAGATCGCCTTTCTCATCGATATCGCTGTCCACTTTTTTGTTGCATATCGCGATTCCCATTCTTACCGCTTTGTCTACGACCGTAATCTCATCGCTATCAGGTCTGTCGGTCAATGTCTGTTCTCACAACACAATGTTTAATCTGTTTGTAATAGAAAAACAAATTTTACAACTGCAGATATTTGAAGTCTCGATTTGTGGTTGATTTAATGGGTTGTATGCCCTGGGACGCCATCTACAAGGTATGGCTTCAATGAAATTTTGTTGCTCCAAGTATGATGCATCTAAGCAATATTCTCAACCCTTTTCCACCTCCCAGGAGGGTTTTGTAATTTGATTGATTTCATGTGTTCATCCTTCTACCTACCGGTACCTTGTGTAGGCTTCTGGTAAAAAGGAGCTTGTGAGATATTTACTATGGATTCGGCTAAGTCGAGCCTTAAGAGTTACTGAATTCTTTGAGAAATTGGAGAAGGATATACGGATAAATTACCTCGGTACAAGAATTGCGAAGCTTTTTGTTGTGGAGCTTTATTGTACTCATACTGCTGCCTGTATTTTCTACTATCTTGCTACTACTCTACCTCCGTCAAAAGAAGGGTACACCTGGATAGGAAGCCTAAAGTTGGGGGACTATAGCTATTCAAACTTTAGAGAAATTGATCTTTGGAAGCGTTACATCACATCATTATATTTTGCTGTTGTAACTATGGCAACTGTTGGTAAGAGTCTTCTCTTTGTTTCTCATTTTTTATCTTTATATTTTTCGAATTAACCCTCCCATTACGTGATATGCCTTGTTTGTTTGATGTATGTTAATTTCAATTACTTCTGTTTGCATGATGTATGTTAGTATGGCTTTAGTTGAACAGACCAAGGTTGAGGGTGACTCTAACCAACTCTTCCTCTCTTCCTAGGTTACACCTCGTAATTGGAGGCTTATCACAAATCAAATAAAATTTGGGCTGGATTCCCCACATTACTTTTTTCTTTTTACAAAATCAATATTCTAAAAGGCTATTTACCTTATTTTGCTCATCGAATTACTAGTAGTAGCGAATGAAAAATAATATCCAAAGACTTGAAATAATTGTTTTTGAGAATTTGTCGATAGTAAAGAAAAAACTTACATCTGGTAGTTGAAATAGAAGAGCCAAATGCATAAATAATTTATTATGAAACAATGTTTTTTTTACTTAAAATGAATTGGTATAACTTGAACGATTGGGAATAGAAAAAAGATACGGAATTACTGGGTATTGTGTTCCAAGCTTTGAAGACATTCCATAGTGCATTGGTATTAGTCTTATGTTCATATGTTGGAACATTCCGTTAGAGCATGGTGGATCTTCTTAGAAGCTGGCCTGATTTTTTCCATGGGTAATGTTTCTGTTTAGCCCTTTTCTGTTTGTTAAAATTAGTCAGTTGTATTAGTATAAGCTTTGTGTTCATTTGAAACAGCCAACATCTCTTCCTTTAAATGTATTGGTTAGTCACCTCCAAGTTTCATGGTAGGTTCCGAGAGCAATAGCCGCATCGCTCTGGTGTTCTCAAATTCTCAGATCTGCAAATGAGAGCATTACACTTAATTATTCTTCACTTTCTTATGATGGTTTTTTGCCACTTGTACTAGATTTCAAGCTTCTTTCCCCCCTAATTTCTGCTTCATGTTGGCAGGTTATGGTGACATACATGCAGTCAATGTCAGGGAAATGATTTTTATCATGATTTTTGTCTCCTTTGATATGATTCTTGGTTCTTATTTGCTTGGTAACATGGCAGCATTGATAGTAAAAGGATCAAAAACAGAAAAGTTTAGAGATAAAATGACGGACGTTATTAAATACGTGAATAAAAATAAGCTCAATAGGAAATTAAGTAAAGACATCAAAGATCATCTTCAATTACAGTACTGCCACTCCTCTGAGTTTGGTGTTCTTCGAGATATTCCAGCTTCAATTCGTGCCAAGGTAGTATAATCCTGTGTTACTCCAAGATATAGCTGAACATCAATACTTGAAATTTAATCATGCTCTATGCTTTATTGCATTACTTAATTCATTTACTTCCGTATTAGTTTATTGAGGAATGAGGACAGTCTTATATATATATACATATATATATTGTGTATTAATTGTATTTCCTTATTTGTAATTAGCTCATAAGTTATTGCAAGATCTAGATATCGTTTTCCTTGTATGTTTTCTTTCTTTCCTATTCCGTTTTCCTTGTAATTTGTATTTAGAATAACCTTGTATCATCTTTTCAAGCAAGAAGGAATATTTTTCTTATCACTGAGATGGTATCAAAGCCTTGATGCTTTTTTGATTGGCCTTCATTGCCGATCAAAATTTTTTAACCAGCTTTCAATATTGTTGATTCGAGTTTTTAATGTTTTGCTTCTTCAAAATTATTGGAGTTTCAATCCAATGTGCGAGTTTCTCGCATATGGTTAGGTATTTCCTTTTGACTTGGGTTTATCTACTTTGTGCGTGGGTGTTTTATTTCTAAAGCAATACTATATGTGGTGGTGTCCTTGTTTGTGCTTGTGTTGTTAAGGACAGCTGAATCTCCATTGTGATATGATATTTTTCACTTTGGACATAAGCTCTCTAGAAAATTTGTCAAACCATGCTCGAGGGAACTGCAACAAACCATATAAGGATTTCTATAACTAGCACACCAATCCACTAGTAGACATTGATCTTATCCCGGGTGGAATATCCATGTAGATTTCTTCTTCTAGGTCTCTGTTGAGAAATACATTATTCACATCCAGCTGGTGCAGTGACCAATCTAAGAATAACTGCAAATTAAAGCAGTATCCAAACTATATTTAACTTCACATCCAGTTGGAGCAGTGGAATATCCATATGATTGGGTGAATCCTTTTGTCATGAATCTTTCAATACTGCCATCAGGTTTATACCTCACAGTGAAAATCTACTTAGAGCCCACTGGATTCTTTCCCTTTGGTAGTTCAACCATTGTCCAAGTGTCGTTCTTTTCTAATCCTCTACTTCTACTACCTTCTTCCATGTATAAATTGTAAGTGCTTCCTGTGATGTATTTGGTACTTGAGTGCTGTCCAAATTTGATACAAATGGCCTGCAGTCTTGAAGGAGTTTTCCATAGGCAAGAAACTTTTGAATCGAGTGGTTTGTGCATTGTCTAACCCTTTTCCTGTGAGCAATGGGCTGATCATGATTATCAGTTGTGGGAGTATGAGGTGTCATAACGTTCTTACCATTCTAATCATCAGCGGCATGAGAACTAGTTTAAGTGATTTGAAAATTTGGAAGGGAATGGTGGTGTTCTGTCTTCTCTCTATAGGGTTTCTTCTACTGTAAACATGAATTTCAGATTGTTTTTAAGGTTTAGACGTAGTACTGAACACTAGAGGCACTGAATTGGACACGGGAAGAGTCAAAACGAGGGTTCTGGCTCTGGACTCAAAGAAACAGGAGGAACAGACACGAGCATTGGCTCTGGACTCAATTATGCCATGCATTTACTTTCTCCCCCTGAATGGTAGTTTGGATAAAAAAGAAAAGGGCTGATATTCAAAGAATATGACCTCCATTTTATTGTAAATTTTCTTGGTGACCCGAGAGTAACATTTGTATCCTTTTTGGTCTGAGGAATAACCAGTAAAAATACATTTCAAGGACTTATGATCTAGTTTGGAATGATGATCTTGAGAAATGTCAACAAAAAATGTACAACAAAAATTTTAAGTGGCAAGTCTGTTGAAAATTTCTGAATGTGAGGATAGTCTTGTAGTAATACTTGTCGAGGTGTTTGAATTTCTATACTCTACTTGGCAGTTTCTGAGATATGTGGCAATCGATAGTGCTTCCCCCCAAAGGTATATTGGTACGTTGTTTGAAAACATTAAGCCACAAGTAACTTCAAGTAGGCGCCGATTTTTCCTCTCAGATATTGTTGTGGAGTACCTGCACATGAACTAGCATATGGATAATACCTTGGGAAGTGAGATATGGACCAAGATTGGAGATAAAATAATCTTTGGCATTATCTATCTGAAGCATTTGGGCTTTCTGTTAGAATTGCTTTTGAACCATAGTATGAAAGGATTGAAAACTTGAGGATGTATTGGATTTTTCCTTCAGAAGAAATGTCAAGTAGTTTTGGTGTGATCATTAAAGAACGTTACAGACTGGCGAGCCCCATTAATATTTTTTATTCTTGCTGGCCCCCCAATATTTTTTATTCTCAACTTAACCATCTCTTGTGGCAAACGTTGCAAATGGTGCTTCACTCTGGTCTTGCTGCAACTTCTCTCTTCTTGTCTTTATATTCAGCTTGGTGCTCCATCATGAACAAATTTTGGTTTTGACAACTTCCTGTGAAGCCACCTCCGTAGACATGTGGAAATGGTTTAAGGATAGTTGCTTGTCTCTCTCATGCTCACTTCTCTTGGAGCACTCCCATGGGCAAATAACCTGTTCTCTTGAGTTACTTCCTTCTCTTGTGCTCACTTCTCTTGGAACACTTCCACGGGAACACAACTAATTTTCTTGAGTTACTTCCCTCTCTCGTGTTCACTTCTCTTAGAGCATTTCCACGGGCAAACAATCAATTCTCTCAAGTTACTTCTCTCTCTTAGTCTTGATTGTCCACTCTTAACACTGCTTCTTTTCTTCTTTTCAATTGGCCCTTAACTTAGGCACATTATGCATCCACATGGACTTATCAAGGCTCACTTGACACTTGACTGACAGATGTTACACTGACCCCTTGGCTTCTCTGCTATCTGGCATTAGCATTATCCCGTGATGGTAATAACTCTTTGGAAGACACCTTATTTGGTACACCATTTGAATGACTTTTTATCTGCCTAAGGATTCTTTGGGAAATGACACTTGAAACTCAAGGAGCCTTGCTTCAATCAATAACACTATTTTTTATATTGACAACACGTCTGTCTTGTCAAACTGGCACTCTTGACATACTTGTGGAGTCTTCGATTAATCCTCGGGTTCATTCTCTCTCTACAATGAAGGCCGATGCTTCTACATTGAGTGGTTTGTCAAGCATAAGACTTCATTTGTTCTCTACTACTCGAATAAGGGAAATTGTTTCTTTTAGTGATGATGTTTCTTCTTTTTTGATGATTTGTACTCAAACTTGGTCAAACCCGCCTAAAAGTCATAGACACAGCCTACTTCAATAAATTACGGTATCTGCAGTGCACTTCATCTCGAATAGTCGATAATAATCGAGATCTTGCCATAACGTTTGCAAGGCATACTTAAATCATTCTCGGAAACCTATACTTACTATGATTTATTTTTCTGCAATATTCACACTATTGTCTGTTAGGAATAACGACTCTCCACAATGGTATGATATTGTCCACTTTAAGCATAAGCTCTCATGGGTTTGCTTTGGGCTTCCCCAAAAGGCCTCATATCAATGGAGATGTATTCCTTACTTATAAACCCATGATCATTCCCTAAATTAGCCCATGTGGGACTCCCACCCATCAATCCTCAACAATCCTCCCCTCAAACAAAGTACACTACAGAGCCTCCCCCGAGGCCTATGGAGCCCTCGAACAAAGTACACCTTTTGTTCGACACTTGAGTCACTTTTGACTACACCTTCGAGACTCACAACTTCTTT
Source organism: Cucurbita ficifolia (assembly GCA_033971965.1). NCBI lineage: Eukaryota > Viridiplantae > Streptophyta > Magnoliopsida > Cucurbitales > Cucurbitaceae > Cucurbita > Cucurbita ficifolia. The sequence continues at coordinate 6,299,719 of CM066967.1, read as the reverse complement.
GTTTGACATTTGAGGATTCTATTGACATGGCTAAGTTAAGGGCATGACTCTGATACCATGTTAGGAATCATTGATCTCCACAATGGTATGATATTGTCCACTTTGAGCATAAGCTCTCATGGGTTTGCTTTGGGCTTCCCCAAAAGGCCTCATACCAATGGAGATGTATTCCTTACTTATAAACCCATGATCATTCCCTAAATTAGCCCATGTGGGACTCCCTCCCAACAATCCTCAACATTGTCTCCTTCCTTTACCTTATCTATTTTGAGGGTGAGAATTATGAGTGAAAAATTTTGAACTTTCCACAGGTTTATTCTCAGCCAACGTCAGTTTCTTCCAACTTTCTTCTTTTCCGACTTCTACCAAAGCTTCTCTCAAATTGGGAAAGGGCTTGAATTCTGAGTCTGTTGTTTGTGGAGCCACAATTTCACCAAAATGTTCATCTTTCCCTTGGCCACAGATGAACATGAACAGACTGAAACTACTAGAGGTTGATTGAACAGTTTGGGGTTCGGGACTAAGGTTGGAACCGAGATCAGAGTTGGACAGTATTGATCAATTGATTGAGAAAAAAATAAATAATGAAAAAAAAACTATTGCGGAAGCAATAATCAAATCGAAGTCTCAATAATTTTTGAATAAAGAGAGAATGGAACATGAGAGGGTCAAATCAAATAGATGAATAAGTTTCTATTGAAGTAGAAAAAATTTGTAATATAAACTCACATGAAAGTTCATCCTTAGAACATAATTAGTATCACAAAACTTAAATGTCATATCTAACTTTTTAAAAAAAAACTTACACCATCAAATTGAAAAAACTGAATGCAATTAAAAAAAATTAAAAAGCTCATAACTCAAGTCTTGGTGCAAGTGATCTTCTTGTTCATCATATTTAGACATAAAGAGATGGATCAAGGCAGAAAGAAGAAAAGAGTCATTTTAGCACAGAACCTGCTTTTATACCATGAAGAATTTAGAGAGGAAAATTTATTCTTCTCCTTGAATTTACTTTTCAGAATTACAACCTAATAAATATGCATCACGGCTGGAAAAAATGTCCACAAACTGAGTTACTAAATCCTTTAATAATAGGGAGAATGTCGTGCTGTTAAATCTCTTAAAACAGGGAGAATAAAATTTAATTTTTTAAAAATGAAAATAAAATAACTAAGAACTATATTTCTGAACTTTAGCATAAAACTTGCCAATTTATATTAAGGGAATAACCCTTTTCCCACAAGATCCTTTGTCTCAATATCTCTAGGGCACTGGTCTATAGGAATCAAAAGGAATTTGTGACTCTTCAAAGATAAGGGGTGATATTTTTAAAGTTTTTTTTTTTCTTGTATCTCTCTCTTTTGACTCTAACATGGTGTAAGTTGTCTCCATATTTTTGTAGCTATAGTCTATCATCTCTCGTAACCTATTGAAAAAGTTCTGTGTCAATTCCAGAGTTTTACCGCCCCAATTTTTAAATTTCATTTCATCAATAAAATGTTTTTTCATAAAAAGACACAAACAAAACTCTTGATTACTCGTAATTGGTACAATTGAATGATTGTCTTTGTAGTATTTGATGCGTGTGTTTATTATTATTATTTTATGTGCGTTGGTTGCAGATATCACAGAATTTGTACGAGCCATACATTAAGGAAGTCTCTCTTTTCAAAGGTTGCTCTCAGGGATTCATAAAACGAATTGTAAGCTCATTAATAATCTTTATCTCATAATGGACATTTTTTTTTTTCTTGGGGCTATTTTTTTGTTGTACATGTTGTCTCTAATTTTTTTTTTCTTAAGCCTATTTTGTTGTCTTCTAATCAAATTAGGAATCCATTTCCTAATTTAATTGGGAATCCATATTCTTCAATGAATGCACTATGAGTGATGGATATCAAAAGCATTACTTACTTTCTTTAATCTTCTAGTTAGCATCTTGGCAATAATCTTATAAATGGAAGAAGTCATGCTAATTGGCTGAAAATCTTTGATGAAAGTGATAGGATCTTTCTGTACTAAACAAATGAAGTTCTCTTGTTAAGGGTTGAATTCGAATGACCATGATGATGAATTTCCTTGAATAACTAAAAAAAAAAAAAAAACCTTAAGGAATGCGTAGAATTTCAAGTGGAATTCAATAGTAAGTTGTCTAAACTCGATGCCTTGTTATTACCAAGACCTTTTAAGTGCTGCCCAAATTAAAACAGTTGTCAGCTTCTATTTCTCTATAGGATAACACACCCTCGGATGGGCATAATTCCAAAATCAAAATCTCTCTTCCTTGCTACCAAATATTTATGAAAAGATCTGGTATTTTCATCTCCTTTTAACCACTTCAATTTAAATTTTTGTATCATAGTCCTTTCGTCCTTCAGATGAAGTTCAAAATGTTCTCCCTTGGCATAAGAATGAGCAACAATATCTTGAGCTGAAAGAGGACCCGATTGTGGTTTATTGTCCAACAATGATATTATCGAGATTAAGGATGAATCAAGTAAAACTAGTTATTGGTACTTCGGTAGGATATTGGTAGAAAAATAATGTTAGTCAGGTAATTTCGAGTTGATTTTAGTGCATTCAAGTAAAACTGGCTAAGTTTAAATTAATTCATTATAAAATTTTTCGGGTTTTAATTGATACAATTATTAATTTAGGATTTTTATTGATACAACTGGCGAAGTTTAAAGGCATATGTTGATTTTTTTCTGCTAAAAAAAAATAGCTTCTTCACATAAATAACAGGAAACCTCGTTCACTTTTTACCGGACAAACATGTTTTCCAACTCATTCGGGAAGTTTCTTCCTGTTCTTGATAGCTTGGAGGCCATTAATGGTCAACACACCCATATACTATACGGTGTAAACTGAACAAAGCTTTGCGTAGTTACTCTTTAACAGAGGTGTGTATGAACTAGAGGGTTTTTTGTTTTCCCTTTCCCCCACTAGTCCTGGTGAAGGCTTTCTTAAAAGAACAAGGGTCACTTCCTATCATCGATTTCCATAGCTCTAAATTTCTAATATGTTGGCAACCTTGATATTTTACTCGAATCTCAATCTACCCAAGTATGCAATTAATCTGACATCTTGGCCGTTTAAACAAAAAAAAAAGAAAAAAAAAGAACGACCAATAGAACCTATCTATGAATTAAAAAGTTGTAGTCATTCCTAAGGAAAGAAAGCTCATGCCTATTTTATGGTTAATTTATTATTTTCCTTCTTCTCCTGTACCAGGCAACCAAAGTTCGTGAAGAGGCTTTTTTCCCTGGACAAATGATTATTGAAAGTGAAAACTTAGTTGATCAACTCTATGTTGTATGTCATGGTGAATTGGTACGAGTTCCAGTTTTTCAGTTTCAATCGCTTTGTGCATTTTTTAATTAGTGCCTAATCTTCCAAGAGCTTTCACAGTTATTTATTTAAACAAAAATAGCTTTTTATATTGCTTTATAACTTCTAGGTGGTAATTTGTTGGTCACTAGTCACTTGAGCTCTTATTTAGTGGCATTTATTTATGTCAGGAGAATATTTCAGCCTACAATTTCTATCAACTTAAAATTTATAAATTTATCTTTTATCATGCTCTTGTTGCTGAAAACACGTGCTTGTTAACTTTGGTTTCTAGATCTATGCCAACAATGCAACCATATAGTACCACTGTATGGAAAAAATGTTCAAATAGATGTGAGATAAAACAACCATTGCATTTTATAAAAAATCCTTGTATTTCCTTCAAGTTTAGATAAAATTTGTTGCATACAAAAGTAGAGATTTCATTAGTTGAATAGTAGTATATTTGCTTGTTATGATTGCATCTTTTGTGAAACAACCTATCTTTCGTACAGATTAATTGGAATCAATCTAGGAAAGGCTCTATTTCCAAAGACTGTCTGATTTATGTTTGTTCTCGTATATCTATTTATTGTTTTAGACTTATTCACAGGAGGAAGTTGAAAACTGGGATACTGAAGATGAAGAGTTAATTAGGTGTCTTGGAACATATAGCTCATTTGGTGAAGTTTCTTTCCTTTGCAATTCTCCTCATCCCTACCATGTTCGGGTTCGTGAGTTTTCCAAGATCTTGCAACTTGACAAACTGTCATTTAAAGAAACCTTGGAATTACACTTTTTAGATGGACAGATCATCTTAGACAATGCCCTTGAGGTAGGTAAACTTGCCTTTTTGGTATTTGTCACTCTTCTGCTCATTTTAGATCCACTATTTTGGTTACAAAAGCTGAAACACAATTTTATTATGGAAAATGTGGTTGCAATTGAAGTTAGATTTTCTCTTAAAAGAAAAGAAAATTGTATATTTTTTACAGTGAAAGTAGATGTGACATATATAATTTAGATCATCCATATTTACAATTACCTTTATCAAGAATTTTGCCAGGTCATATACAACATGTTTTACAATATCTAATATAACCAATACTTTTATAGGTATCAAAATTCTTTTCGACAATGTAATATATTAATTATCTATTTAGTTAATGGTTAATAATTAAGTAACGATATTTTGTAAATGATACAAATTTTAAAAAAATAGAAATGAAATAAAATGAAATAATTTCTCAATCCAACTCACAGCTTACTAAGCCAACAATGAAGCTTCCTACTAAAAGAAATTAGAAAAATAATAATAATAAAAGAGGAATTGAAAGCCTAGCTCACATCCTCAACCCACTTGAATCATTTTTTCCCTTAATCACCCAACTCTCTTTCCTATCTTTAAGATGCCTTTTTTGTTTTCCTTTTTTGGCAATGGTGCTAACCTTTCCCCTTTTGTGTCCACACTGCAGTGTTTCTCCCTCCCTCTATAACTCCTATTACCCAAATGCCTCGCTTCTGTTGTTGAGGTCACTTTCTTCGTTGGTCTCTTGTTGTGTGGCCAAGGTTCTTCTTTGATGCTATTTGTTAGAGTTATGTCCTCGTTGCCTACACTTAAAACATTTCCCAAGAGATGACTGGTTATAAGGGTTAGAAATTTTCCTAGGATTTGTACCTTACAAATCTTTATTTGAGGTGTTTTTCTTGCTTGCGTGCGCTCATCCATTTTGCCTTGTTGGTTGGATGTGGAAGAGCTTACTTGATGAATGTTTTGTGGGCTTGGTTGTACTTCTCCATGAGCTTGTTGTTGCTTATCCCAATTATTCCTTCTTTGATATGTTCTGAGGGGCTTCACTTTATCTTGTTCCTCAATTTTAGTGTACAATGCAATCGAATCTGCAAGGTAGGAAAGGGGATGTAGACATACAACTTCTTTGATGTCATCTTGCAGACCATTACAAATCTTGAGATTTTTTGTTCTTTTGTTTCCAATAAGTTATTCCTAGCTCCCAAACAATGAAACTCCTCTGTATAATCAATTATAGAACGTCCTCATTGCTTGCATTGTGGATATTTGTTGTTCTAGGATTTTTCGGTAATTGATAGGGAGAAACCACTTCTTCATCAAACAGAGCATCTTAGGCCATTGCTTGATTGATTGTTTCCATAACACCATCTATTGTTTTGCAATTGATCCCACCATGTCGAGGCCCCACCTTGAGATTGAAGGCCACCAATTTAACATTCTTCTTGTTGAATGTGTTGCCATATTTGAAGAAACCCTCGATGTTTTTTACCCAATATAGGAAGATCGTTTTGTTTTCTTCTTGGTAATCTTTTCTCACGATCTTGGTATTCAACGTTGTAGTTTCTGTCCTCCCCTGATTATTCAAATTCTTCAATGTTAAAACTTAGCATTGGATCTTAGAAAGGTCTTCCAGATTCTGATTTCCTTTCCTTTTAACTTGTATTGAAGGTTGTCTTGGTTTTCTTGAATTTTTTGAATGGCTATCACTTCAAGTTGCCTTGCAGTTGATGATAGGTGGTGAGTTGGTTCATCTGTCACCCAAGTAGACCAATGGCTTCCATATTGTACTCGAGCAGATCCAAGAAATGGCTCTTGGCATTTGCTCTAATACCAGATGTATTAAGTTCAGCAATTTTATTATGAATGGAATAAGTTGCCTCAAAGTACAAGCATAAACAAATATATACATTAGAGGAAGTCCAACTAACTAACAAATCTCCAAACAATCTAAGGTCGTAAAGATGACTTCAAGAACTAATTAAATAGCCTAGGTTCGGTTAAAATAAATAAAACAAAGAGAAAGGGAGGTATGTCCCTACATCATGATTACTCTCTTTTTACCCAAGGATTTGGTTCATCCTTTATCGCTTTTCTCGTTTTATTAAGTTGTTGCCCATTCGATCAGCCTAGCAGAGATCTTCACAAAAGCTCTTCTAACCCCCAATCTTCCCATTCTCTCATCCTTATTTGATCATTACTCTTTCAATAATGGTGGTTTTAATTGGAATGCTTAAGCAGTTTTATTTAGCCTAATTCAAATCTTTCCATTGGAGTTCTTTATTATCCTTTTTTGATCATTACGTTTTCAGTGATATTTGTTTTAACTGGGATGATTAAGCGGTTTAATCTCAAATCAAATCTTTGCATTAGAGTTCTTTATCATCCGTACTTGATAAAACTGTTCTTTCAATGATCTTTGTTTTGATTGGGATGCTTTTATATCCCCTTGTTAGATTCAGCATTTTAAATTTTTCTTTTCTTTCCTTCCCTTTTGGGAGATTGTATCTTTGTAAATTTTCTGTTTCTTTTCATTACTTCTTTTAAAGGTTCCATATCTTGTTCTAAAAATTTAAGTATTATGAAAATAATATTTATTCAAAGGAGGTTACTAATGTTCATGCTTGGTTGAATCAAGTCCAGCTTGGTCAATAATTTTTCCCATCTATTTTTGGAATTTAGAAGTTTTGGTTGTTTAAGCTATTAAACTTTTCATTCTATGCCACAATTATAATCTTTTCTTTGCATAGGGAAAGGATTCCAACCAGCAAGAACAAATTTTGGAATCTGACATAATTCTTTACATTCAAAAGCGTGAACTTGAGATAGCCATTAAGGTCAACTGTGCTGCTCATGACGGGGATCTAAATCAACTCAAACGGTTGATTAAAGCAGGAGCAGATCCCAATAAAACAGATTATGATGGAAGATCGCCTCTGGTATGGTTTCTTTAGCTGAGTTATCTCTATCTTCTTTTATTACGTTCTATTAATATGGTTAGTTGACAATAAAAAATTTTAGAGTAGAATTTATGTAGTATTACCATTATATATATTTTCCTTATTTGAATCTCTGCATGATTATATATCTTGCTTGACAATAATTTTCTGCGAACTAGCCATAGGCATTTTTGTTTGTTTGCTTTTGCTAGGTTTTCCTTACCAGTCAACTAATCAGGGATATATAATTACTTTTAACTCATCTCCATCATGGTATCATTGAGATCATCCTTGGAACCCCAGCTTGTTTTGTCTGTTCAACATTTATTCATTTATTTCACGAAATTCTTCCTCTATGAAATCTAGAACTTCCAGATCACCCACCTCTGCCAAATTGCAAAAGAGTGTACTCTTCTGAGTTGTCCCTACAAAATATGCTGCAATATCTTACCAGAAATCATCAAGTTTTAGCATATACGATTGGAAAAATTCCATAGTCAAGATTGTTAGCGACTTGTTTCATTTTAGTTGTAAGAAAATTTGAAAAAGAAAAGTTCTTAAAAACACTTGGATGACCTTGAAAAGGTTCGAGGCCCATTTGTCGATGGCAGAGAAAGAGAATGGTGTCGTCCACCAAAAAGGGATGGTGAATATTTAATAAGCCACTTGCCAATTTAAAACCATCGATGAAATTTTTGCTTGTGGTCAGTTTTAGAGGGCCGCCAAAATAAACTGATTTGACTAACTTGTGGAATAGTGGAGCCAGGTCGATATCTCAAATGAACTAAAGTTATTATGTAACGCCCCTAATTTTCTTAACCTAATTAGTGACGTCATCCATGCATGCATAAGTCATAATGCAAAAATTCATATTAAATAACTTTGAAATAAAGTCATGGTCTTACCGAAATAGTTCAAAATACGAAATTTAACTCAGAAAAACATTTAACAACTAAGACAAGAAATTTAAATGCAATAAAACTTAAACAAAACATCTACTGCCCTATTATGCCCCCATTTCATCTTCCATGGTCTTCACAGCATCCACCATCATTCGTGCATGGGAGCCTTGCCTTTACCTGAAAAATTATGATAGCACGTGTCAGTAAGTCACCCCAATATTGGGGTTAGATATGCAATACACATGCAAACATAAGTGGGACCTATCTTTCTTAAACTTTACATAGCCTTAGGCTCTTTTCAGATCCGGGCAGGGTTGGATGTATGGTACTTCTCCACACATGGACCACGTACGCGCACATGGGTCCACCAGGCGGGCTTGTATCCCCTGGGCATGGCTTGGTCGGGCACAACGTATTACACGTAACCGGACGCCAGAGAAAAGAAAATGCCCGCATGATATCATGACGAACATAAATATCGAATGTATGCGTACGTCCATACTATCATAACATAAAGGGGAACCCGATGCACATGACATACAAACATGCATGAGGTCCCATGAATTATGTTTCATGACTAAATACTTAATACCTTTCATTTCCTTTATACATTTCATATCATAACTCATTTATGCAACATATATGCATGGCTACATTTCTCAATCCATTACATGTAAGACTTACATATCATCCATGGCATTTCAATTCATTTCATAGTAGAAGGGCAATGGATTACATGCATACGTGGTAAACATTGCATAATGTAGAGGTTTCACATACAATATGGTGCGTGCAAGGGCCACAGGGCATGCACCATCATACATCATACATTAAGCTAACACTAATTGTAACTTACCTGGTTGGCCTTGACCGAAGTTACTCACGATAAGATAATCGCCTCGATACTACAACTCCAACGCCTAACTATTTCCTATAAGATTCCACATAACATGCTTAGGGTCTATTCACAACTTTTCAAGCCAAACATCATGTTTAATTACTAAAGTAAGCCCCTAAACTAATCTGATTTGATAAATAAGAGTCATACTGACCTCAATTGGCTTAAACAATGTCAGAAATGGCTTCAGAATGGTCGAAAACATAAGAATCGGTATATTATACGTATACCAAGCCGCCAAGCCGAGCCGCGAAAAAGACAGAGTCGAGCCGACGAAGTTGAGGATGCCGAGCCGATGTTACGTACGCGTGAGAGCTGAGCCGCGTCTGCGCACACGTGCGAGCCGAAGGCGCGGATCATGTATGTGCTGGACTTGGGCCGAAACAGAAATCGTGAGTTGGACAGTGGGCCGTTTTACGCTGAGCTATTGGGTTGGTTTGAGACAAATTGGATTTGGGCCGTGAGCTTTTTGGGCAAATTGGTGAGACAAATCTGGGTTGATGTGGACCCGAATTCGAATGTATCTTCTTCGTCACCCGAAAGAAGCGCAACCCTAGTTCGTTTACCCCTTTCTGATTTTGACGAGACACGCAGCGATTTCGATGCCGTTTCTTTTCGCTTTTGCCGCAGTTCTTCCTCCGGAGACTTGTGCGGCAACTCCATACAATCTTACGACTCGAAACCCTCAAATATCAACACCAATTTCACGGATCTTTGCGAAGCAAACTCACTCGATTTTCCTTTCAAAATACTCTCGATTTTTCTCTCTCAGATGCAGTTGTTATATTCAGAGGAATATCAATTGGGTAGATGCTGAAGAGTTTGAGAAACAAGAGGTTTAAAGGGTCTATGAGACATTTCAAACATGGTAATAATTGTCACGCCGAAAATTGCGCATTTTCCGGCAAGATTAAATGCTGCACTTAATTATTTTTATTTTATTTTTGGAATCTAAATCGTTTCAGAATGGAAATGGGAGAATACTGCCATGGATTTCATAATAGGGCTACCAAGAACGTTGAAAGGTTACACGGTCATATGGGTGATTGTGGACAGATTGACAAAGTCGGCACATTTTCTTCCTAGTAAAGCCACTTACACAGTGGACAATTGGGCACAACTATACATGAAAGAAATTGTCAGATTGCATGGAGTTTCTGTGTCAATTGTATCAGACCGAGACCCACGTTTTACTTCGGCCTTTTGGCGCAGACTCCAAAAAGCATTAGGTACTCGCCTGGATTTCAGTACAACATTTCACCCACAGACAGAACGTTTGAACAAATTCTAGAAGATATGTTACATGTTTGTGTACTTGACTTCGCTGGAAGTTGGGACTTGAAATTGCACCTCATGGAATTTGCCTATAATAATAGCTATCAGGCAACAATTGGCATGACACTGTATGAGGCGTTATGTGGAAAACGGTGCAGGACACCATTGTGCTAGGATGAGGTAGGGGAACGTGAATTGGTCCAAGTCACAAATGAGGCGGTGCAAAAGATCAGAGAAAGAATGCATACTGCTCAGAGCAGATAGAACAGTTATGCTGACTCAAGACGAAGGAATCTAGAGTTTGAAGTGGGCGACATGGTGTTCTTGAAGGTGGCCCCAATGAAAGGTGTCAGAGAAAGAATGCATACTGCTCAGAGCAGACAGAAAAGTTATGCAGACTCAAGACAAAGGAATCTAGAGTTTGAAGTGGGCAACATGGTGTTCTTGAAGGTGGCCCGAATGAAAGGTGTCCTAAGGTTTGGACGCAAAGGCAAGCTGAGTCCACGCTTTATAGGACCTTTTGAAATTTTGGAGTGGATCGGAGCCGTTGCGTATAGATTAGCCCTACTCTCTTAGCCATACAAAACGTGTTTTATGTATCTGTACTTTGTAAGTATAGGCCAATTCCACGCATGTGATGGATTATGAGGCTCTCGATGTAGCAGAGGACTTAAGCTATGAGGAAAAACCGTTGGGGATCTTGACTCACAAAATTAAAATGGATTATGAGGCTCTCGATGTAGCAGAGGACTTAAGCTATGAGGAAAAACTGTTGGGGATCTTGACTCACAAAATTAAAACTCTACGCACCAGAGACATTGCATTTGTTAGAGTGTGGTGGAGAAACTAACCAGTAGAGGAGGCCACATGGGAACGAGAGGATGAGATGAGAGAGAAGTATCTAAAGCTATTTCTGGGTACAAACACTTTCGAGGACGAAAGTCCTTTTTAAGGGGGATAATGTAACGATTCAGATTCCAAAAATAAAATAATAATAATTAAGTACAACATTTAATCTCGCTGGAAAATGCACTATTTTTGGCGAGACAATTAATTACCATGTTTGAAAAACCTTTTTTTTCTCGAACTCTTCGGCATCTACACAATTGATTTTCCTTTGAATGTAACAACTGCGTATGAGAGAGAAAAACCGAGAGTATTTGGAAAGGGAAATCGAGTGAGTTTGCTTCGCGAAGATCCGTGAAAGCAGTGTTGATATTTGGGGGTTTCGAGTTGTAAGATTGTGTGGAGTTGCCGCACAAGTCTCCGGAGGAAGAACCGTTGTGGAAGCGAAAGAGAATCGGCATCGGAATTGCTACGTGTCTCGTTGGAATCAGAAAGGGGTAAACAAACTAGGGTTGCGTTGCTTTCGGGTGAGGAAGAAGATACATTCAGGTCCAGATCCACGTCAACCCGGATTTGTCTCGACCCTCACCAATTTGCCCAGAAAGCTTACGGCCCAAATCTAATCTGTCTCGGACCAACCCAGCAGCTCAGCATAAAACGGCTCACTGTTCAGCTCACGACTTTCGTTTGGGCCCAAGTCCAGTGGATACACGATTCGCGCCCAGAAGAAATGCGCACCTTCGGCTCGCACGTGCGCGCAGACGTGACTCGGCTCGCTCGCGTATGTAACGTCAGCTCGGCATTCTCGGCTTCGTCGGCTTGGCCCTGTCTTTTCCTCGGCTTGACGGCGTATACATATAAAATACCGATTCCTAGGTTTTTGATCATTCTGAAGCCATTTTTGACCTTGTTTAAGCCATTTGAGGTTAGTATGACTCTTATTTATCAAATCAGATTAGTTTAGGGGCTTACTTTGGTAATTAATAATTAAACATGATGTTTAGCTTGAATAGTTGTGAATAGACCCTAAGTATGTTATGTGGAATCTTATAGGAAATAGTTAGGCGTTGGAGTTGTAGTATCGAGGCGATTATCTTATCTTGAGGAACTTTGATGAAGGTCAACCAAGTAAGTGACCTTACTGTTGGTGTTAGCTTAATGTATGATGGTGCATGTCCTGTGGCCCTTACATTCACCATATTGTATGTGAAATCTCTATGTTATGCAATGTTTGTGTATTCTTGAATTGTTATGAAATGTTTAGCACGTATGCATGTAATCCATTAGTTACCATGAAATGAATTGAAATGCTATGGATGATATGTAAGTCTTACATGTAATGGATTGAGAAATGTTGCCTTGCATAAATGAGTTATAGTATGAAATGTATAAAGGAAATGAAAGGTATTAAGTATTATGTCATGTAACGTATTTCATGGGACCTCATGCATGTTTGTATGTCATTTGCATTGGGATACTTCCCTTTTATATTTTTCCAAGTTATGCTAAATTTCGTATTTTGAACTATTTCGGTAAGACCATGACTTTATTTCAAGGTTATTTAATATGAATTTCCGCATTATGACTTATGCATGAATGGGTGACGTCACTAATTAGGTTAAGAAAATTAGGGGCGGATTAGTTCCCCAATGTTGTGTAAAAGAAATTAAATAGGGAAATTTTGGTTTTGTGAATTAAGATGAATTAAAACAAAAGGAAATAAAAGCAAGAAAAACAATCAGTCTTACCGAAGTTTCCGATTCATGGTATAATCTCATCCGATTGTAATTTTGATCTTGGATTTACAAAAATAACCCAGTTCAATTGAAAAAAATAGTAACCAAACACTTTATCTACTTATTCGAAAAAGTCATGACAAGTTTAATTCCCCTAATTCAATTGATTCTAACAAGCATCACAGTTCTTATATCTTATTAACCCAGCACAATATCTTTCATTATTAACTCAATAACAACACTAAGGAGGGAGGAGGGTACACTAAAACAAATTTGAATATGTGAGATGTCTACCCTTAATTAATTTTGTTTCTTTTATTCTAGAGTCTATCATGCAAGTTATTTCGTTTTGAAAAAACCCATAAAGCATACACACGAGCCAACTATTATTGGTAGTGGCATTGAGACGCTATTAATGAATTTTTTTTTAGCGTGCATGTTTCAAGGGTTGAGAGTGGTTTACTGCAACGCTGAGAATGGTGTAAGTAACATGGTGTTTAGCTTGTCCATCACCATGGCCTTTAGACCGAGTGTCATTGCCACACCCCTTGTAGATTTATGCACCATCTGAAAAGAAAAAGAAAAGTAACATGGGTGAATAAAAATATATTTAGGAAGTAACCCCACTTAAAGGCTGAAACTAAGCCCATAGTACTGAATACATGCCAAGTCCTGACAATAAATATACACCAATGTGTCTGTATATAAAGGCCTTAATTGAAAAATACGAAAACATTGTGTCTAGAGGACACTTTATCTATTCCTAAATGGTACAAACTGTGGTGCATGTGTGGGACAACCTGGTAAGAAGCAACACACTAGAGGTTAGTTGGCAACAGTCTAGTCGTGTTGGGCCTTTCCCAACCTAGAACTTCATAAATACATTCTTGATCACCAACTATTATATGTACGTGAGCCATTCTTCTAGCATATTACCTTATAAAAACATACATGGAAGCATATATAACATGTAATGAAAGGTAAATGTCATTAACATTCTTACAAACTTGGATTTATATACATTTATCTAAGGCTTTTAAACATGCTAGAGCCACTCATATGCGCTATTTGTTCATTGTGTAGTCAGACCCCTCTCCACATCATATGCTTGGCAGTACCACTAAGCATATTTAAAAATATATAGTATACCCTAAACAGATCATCACGCTAAATTACATACAATCAACCATGCATGCATTATAAAAGATCCAAATGCTTCTTACCCAAAGGTCCAAGTAACAGATCCAATCAAGCTACTTACCTGGAGGGAGTTTCAAATACAATTATCCAAAAATATCCTTGCCCAACCTGAACAAATCTAAAACCATTAAGCACCTAAACAATCACAAATTTAAAAAACAGAAATCTCTAGGACTATTGGCTTACCGAATAGAGTGACCCAAAAAAATCACTCAAAAGATTCCTCACCTTGAAAGAGTTTGAATCCTTGCTGGTTTGTCTTCAACTAACCACCATTGTTGTTCAAGTGTCCAAATGTTGTGAATTTCCTATAATGGGACCCAAAAATTCTTAAGTTATGCTTAAAATACCAACAAAATCACATGAATTGAACAAAAACAAGAAAACTCACCTAAACTGCGACTTCAACCAATCAAGGTTGAAAAACTGTCAGAACGAGTAAGAAGCAAAAACGAGAAGACAATGGTGCAGGCAAAAGTGCGTCTGAGAGAGTTTGAACCCTTGCTTGACCTAAACCGACCAAACACGAAAGAGATCGGGCAAGCAAGAGAGAGTTGAGCCAGGGAGTTGTGCTGCCAAGTTGGGAATGAAACTGAAACCGCCTCCTAGGATTATGTTCGACTTAAATAAGTTTTTTTTCTTTTTTCTTTTTTCTCTTTCTTTTCCATGAACATTACATTGGCCCCCCCCCCCCCCCCCCCATGAGGTTTTGTCTTTGAAAGTTCGCAATCCATAAAAAAGCTCTTAATATTTGGCTCTCATTTTGTCCTCTCACTCCCGACTCGCTTCTTCGAATTGGTGGCTCTACCAAATGACTTTGACTAGGGATATCATTCGGTTAAGTAGAACCTTCTGATCTCTTCCAAGAATCTCTATGGTCTTTTCATGTGACTCAAACTTTCATCCGAGCATTGTGGTTCTTAATCAATTACATGCGATGATTTTGCCATATACTTATGCAATATGGAAACATGGAATACATCATGGACTATAGCAAGAGCTAACGACAAAGCTAAACGATAACCCACAAGGCCGATCCATTCCAAGATATCAAGCAACCTAACAAATCATGAGCTTAGCTTCCACTTCCTTCCAACCTCAACACTTCTTTCGTTGAAGCTACCTTTAGGAACACATGCCCACCAACTGCAAGATTCAAATCCCTTTGCCTTTTGTCTGCGTAGCTCTTTTGCCAACCTGTGCAGTTAGCATCCTTGCTCTAATCCTTCGGATTGCTTCATTCTTGACTTTGACCAACTCAAGTCCCAACAACTTGTGTTCTCCTACCTCGTCCTAATAAATAGAGGACTTGCACCTTCTTCCATAAAGAGCTTCTAAAGGTGTCATACCAATCGTTGCTTGATAACTATTGTGGTAGAAAAACTCCATCAAGTGCATACAAATATCTCAACTACCTACAAAATTCAATGCACAAGCTCGTAACATGTCTTCGCAAGTCGAATTTAGTCGCTCTCTCTAGCCATTGGTTTGGGGATGAAAGGTGGTGTTCACCTGAGTACCCATCGCCTTCTACAGATTCCTCCAGGAATTGAGCGTAAAGCGAGTATTTCTATTTAAGACATTTGAAATTGGCACCCCACGTCGCCTAACTATCTCTTCCATTAGCTGCGCCCACTTTGTACAGAGTAAGTAGGCCTTTTAGGAAGAAGATATGCTGACTTGGTGAGTCGGTCAATAATGACCCAAATTACTGTGAAGCCTTTTAACATTCCTAGGCAACTTTGTAATGAAGTCCATAGATATCTCTTCTCATCTATTACAACACTAAGCTCATTGATTTTTGTCTCGAAGTTTTTACTTGTTGGCAAACCTAGCATTTATTGATATGGTTTTCTATGTCCCTCCTCATGCTACATAGCCACATAGCCAGTATTAACGTTTTAAATCTTGGTACATCTTTGTGCTATCAAGATGCATAGAAAATGGCGAAATGTGTTCATTTAATAAATCATTCTAAATTTTAATGTTTTTGGGCACACACAAATATCCTTGTGCCAAAGGAGACCATTGTCAGAGAATTGGCTCATTCACCTGTCCTGACTTCATAAAATCTAAATAAAACATGGATCCACGCTCCAACTCCATATGTAACAAACTTGCTCGATAATTAGGATTAATGAGTGAGTTGCCTTCCTGCTCAAGACATTTGCTATCACATTTGCCTTGACTTGCATGATACAATATCTCCACATCATAACCCTTAGTAAATTCCAATCATTTGTGCTGCCTCATGTTAGCTCGGCCTGAAAAATATTTCAGGCTCTTGTGGTTCATAAAGTTTTGAAGCTTCTCCTCGTATAAACAATGTCTCCAAATCTTCGAAGCGATACTACATTGGCTAACTTCAACTCATGAGTTGAGTTGAGTAGTTGTGCTCATAATCCTTTATCTGGCGGGAAGCTTGGGTGATGAATCAATCAACTAAATCAAACCTTTTTTTTCCACTCCCTTCATTTATAACAAATTACTGTATACTAGTACAATTCCTATCATGTTCCTTAATTATTATTTATCCAATTATAGTGCTCATAATTTACGAGTTCTTTTTTCAGCATTGTGCTGCATCGAAAGGATATGAAGCTATTGCTTGTTTTCTTATTGAACAAGGAGCACAAGTTAATGTTCCAGGTGAGCTTTTGAACTACTATACTAACCATTTCTTTTTTGTCTCGTTTATGTGTCCATTTGTTGTTTCATCTGCGTGTTACCGGCATTTTTTTTATAGCAATTGTCATATATAACCCCTTTAGACTAGCAATTTTTTAAAATTTTTTCTTGACTTTTTTCTTTTCCACTAGGCTAGTTCTGTTTAAATCCTTCTCTTTTTCGTATGGTAAGTGGTCTGACATTGTCTTTTATATAGAAATGCTCTTCGTTCTTTCCCCTTGCCTTAAGGGCTGGTCCATTCATTTCGGCCCCTCATTCAGTTGATGTTAATAAGCCCGATCTAATTTCTTTGTTCATGACCATGGCCCCTCATTCAGTTGATGTTAATAAGCCCGATCTAATTTCTTTGTTCATGACCATATATTTTCGTAAAGCTTTTCTTTTCTGCAAAGATCTCGATAACCCTGAACAACAATTGATATGTGTACATTCTTGGCCTATTGAAAACTTTCTTCCATTGGTAGCCCCATGTCATTTTGTGTGGTGCATGCAGATAAGTTTGGGAACATGCCTTTACTTGAAGCCATTCAGAATGGACATGAGCAAGTAGCTTCTTTACTTGCCAAAGCTGGAGCAACCATTGTTACTGATGATGCTGGTGGGCTTCTTTGTTCTACTGTCGCAAGAAGGGGTTTGGGTTTTCTGAAAGGACTTCTGGCTAATGGCATTGATCCAAATGCTAGAAACTATGATCAACGGACTCCACTTCACATAGCTGTCTCAGAAGGTTTGTATCCATTTGCAGAGGCACTTTTAAATGCTGGAGCCAGTGTCCTTGCAACGGACAGGTATGATCTATTTACGTTGATTCTAACCTATGACTGATTTAGCTACTATTCAGAGATGCCCTGAGAAAGTTGTTAGACAAGTATTCATTGATGTCCACCGTCATAATTTTTGACAATGACACTCTCTTTGAAATGTCTCTTAAACACGCCACCCAATTAGTAGAAAGAAAGTTGCTGTATGTATTGCACCTGTGTCATTCAAGCAAGACGTCACGGCTCTAGTCTTTCCTCAAACCGAACTTTTAATGATCACTTGGATTAAAATGGAATTATTCATCAAAGCTCACATATAATGCATTTGTTCATTTTCATTTTCATTTTTTATTTCATTTTTCATCATCTTAGACTATGGGATAATATGTAGATGGGGAAATACTCCGCTTGATGAAGCTCGTACCAGAGGAAATAAGAATTTGATCAGGCTACTTGAAGTTGCAAGGATTTTTCAGTTATCTGAAAACAACTCTGATATATCCGAAGAGATTCAAGGTACTAATTGATCATTTGTAAGTATAAAATGTATGCGGTAAAATCACTTGAATCTTTACTTATCCCAAGACAAATATTTTGGTGATAATGTTTTACCTTTTTTTTTTGTTTGATTATTCATGCTCCTTTTATTTTATGCATTCAAATGTGGTGGTGATTGTCTTTCTCGTTAACTTTATTATATTTTCACTTTTTACGACTATTGATCATTTTATCTTTCTCGTGGAAAACAAGAGCATACTTTGGTCAATTTGTTGTTGTGAAGAGAGATTATAGCATGAACAAAAAGAAATAAAGCATAGTACACTTTTGGTTTCTGATTTTTGAGTTTTGGTCTTTAGTTTGAGACTTGAATTTTGGCCTTTAATTGTTTTTAAAGTTTCAAAAAGAACCTTTTTAATTTTTAAAAAGTGACAATTTTATATGATGTACCAAATCTTACATTAATTTATCTATAGTGCCTTTTCCTTTTCCTTTTCCTTTTCCCATCTTCTACCACTCTTTTTCCCCGCCTTCTTCTTTTCCTTCATGGTATTATCCCTTAGGATTTGAGTTTTAGCTCACATACATACTATGAATACAATCACTCCATTTCCATTTTATTTAGAGAAAGAAATTGAGTGTGGAAGTCAAAACTAAGTAGAGATGAAACAAAGTTTTCAGGTAAACTCTAAATTTCTAAATTTCTACTGACCTGTAGCAACATTACATACTCTTATTTGGAAATAAACATTTTAAAACTTTAACATAAAACATTGTATGTTTGAAAACATCTTTACCATAAAACATTTAAAAACTATGCATGTGCCACGGTCTTTACTTGTGATGTCGTGATCAACCATACAGAGGTGTTTTGCCTTAACCTAAAATAGAAGTAGCAGCCACGGTCTTTACTTGTGATGTCAACCATACAGAGGTATCTTGCCTTTACCTAAAATAGAAGTAGCATAAGTGACCTCACTATTGCGGTTTAAGAAATACTTAGTAAGTGACCTCACTATTGAGGTCAGTAAATGCAAACACATGCCACTCATGATTGAGAAACTATCATTAAAACCATCATAGGGGTAGCCTTGAGCCCACTATATTGGGGTCAGGAAAATGCAAACACATGCAACTCATGATTTAGGGACCTATTATTAAATTCATCGTAGGGGTGCCCTCCAATCTGGACAAAATTGGATGTGTAGTACTTCCCTACACATGACCCACACGTGTGAGCGTGAGTCCCCAGGCAGTTCGCACCTACCTAGACCCATCATAGTCGAGCTAGCTGTCCGTAGCAACGTTCGGAGGTCAGCAGACCCCGAGTGTCATGCGAGGCATGATCATCATATTATACACGTCTGTACTATAATCATAAATGGAGAAGTATCCCGATGTATATGAATACACAAAATGCATGAGATCCCTATAATTTTTATCTTTAAATCATCTTTATGACAACCCTATACATCGGACACACATTATTCTGAGTAATATGAACGCATTGGCCTTCATGCATTCATCATCATTAACATCAACTAGGGTATTGTCTTTGAAAACTTTTCGTCATAATGCATTGTGACATTTGATATATGCACATCATCTTAATATAGAACATCATCATATTAAATCATTTCATCATCATATGTCTCACATCATGTCATTATCATGTCAACATCATCATATAACATCATCACATAACATCATCACATAATCATATAACATCATCACATCATCATTTAATGTCATCACGTCATCATATAAACATCATCACATCATCATATAACATAAAACATGAATGACACGTGCAAGGACCACTGGGCACGTGTCGTCATATATAAGACAAATCTTTCGATCGAGTCGATAGTAAGGTCACTTGGTTGGCCTTAGCCAAAGTTCTATTTAGCTCCAAATTTGTTTGCTTTTATCCTTCAAATTTGTTCTCACTTATATCAATGTTTCTAAATTGTGTTTGGTAGTAAAAACTGCGGCTTAGATCATACAATATAAATATTGTTTGTTATAATATTATTTTCATACAAACAATTTAAAAGCAGTTTAATGCTTTCCTAGAACACGACTATATATCATGATGTAATTTCTTAGAACACGGCTATATATCATGACGTAATTTTCTAGAACAGGTTCTTGGTATTTAATTTTGTAACTAAAATTTAAATAATTGTAACGAAATCAGGAACAAAACAAGATAAAAGAAAAAGAAGATCTAACTAATCTATTGTGACAAACTCCATGTAAATTTAGAGGCCATTTTTGTTTTCGGTTTGTTTTTGCTAGAAGGAATTACTTGTTGGATAGCTAGGGTATTTTAAGGAAGAAGTTGTGAGAGTTAATAGAATTTTTCTAAATTTTTTTTTTTTTTTTTTTTTTTTTACAGTTGTTACGTGTATCCTAAATGAATTTTATAAGGACAAGTAATTCTCTATTGCAATATCATGAAATCGACACTATTTGGCTTTTGGTAACAAGTATTAAGCACATAAAAACATGAATAGAAGAAAGATGATCAGTCAAAACATAGAGTTGATCAAATCCTATGGTCTAATGGTGACATCAATCTCAATATTAAAGTGTTATTACAAAATTTAAATTAAAAAACAATCTCATTATTGGGAGTGAGTCTCACATTGGTTAATTTAGTAGAAGATCATGTGTTTATAAGTGAGGAATACTATTTCCATTGATATGAGACCTTTTGGGGAAGTCTAAAACAAAGCCATGAGAGTCTAAAACTATCGATATGATTGGGTTGGATTATTATTTTTTTTTAACTCAACCAACTTTAAAATAAAGTTACAATTCAACCCAACCTTACCCTATCTTTAAAATTATTATGAAAATTAAAAATATTTAACTTTCGGTGAATGTTGATATTTGAACTTTATGAGATTTTAGTTATTAATATACATCTATAATAGAAAATTAAGATTTTTTAAAAAACAATAATAATAATAATAATAATAATAAAAAAAAAGAAAAAGAAACAACCCAACGACCCTATCTAATCCAAGAAAGATGATTGAGTTGAGTTGTGAACTCTATTGAAGTTGCTGAAGTTACCCACCCAACAATAATCTAATCTTCTTCGAAACCTTTGATCCGAATGGCAAGATACTCTTAAAAAAAAAATAATAATAAATTAATAATATAAAGATGAATATATAAGCTAAATACAAATATTTCTCTAACCCAACTCGTATTAAGAGTTATACCACTTTACGAGTTACGATCATGAAACTATCGATAGGATTATTGTCTGAAGACCTACCATGATTATCGTCTGCTTGAGGGGTGGACTTCAGCCATGCAATTTCTTCTTCTTCTTATATGTTTGTATTCAAAACTATCGATATACTTGAAGCATATATTTTTTTTATAGTTATACAATTGCAAAATGAGGTATATATGTCATGTTCTACAATAGGTACTAATCGACTCAACTATCCAGAATGCCTCACACTCCCTAGCTAGTCAACTTTCTTGCCTTGAATGTGGATACCACTTTACGAGTTATGAATGAAAATCGCTTTATACTTCCCCATTTGCAAATGAGGTATTATAACACTTTACGAGTTACGAGTTATAAAACAATCAAGGGACTTCATGCGTGTATATATGTCATGTGCATCATGATACTTTCCCATTATGTTATGCTAGTACGGTGCGTACCTTCAATATTTATGTTCGCCATGATATCATGTGGGCATTTTTTTTTTGTGGCATGCGGTGATGTGTAATGCGTTGTGCCCGACTAGTCAGACTTAAGGGTACATATTTGAACCCGCTTGGTGGGTTCATGTGCGCGTACGAAACCAAGTGTGGGGAAGTATTGCACATCCAATCTTGTTGGAATTGGAAAGAGTCTAAGGTCATATTACGGTTTTAAAAGATAGATCACAATCATGTTATGTGTGTGATTGCATTGCTAACCCCAAGAGTGGAGTGACTTACAGAGTATTTTTTAAAATACTCAAGTCACTTGCTACTCTCATAATTTTAGGTAAAGGTAAAGCTCTCATGCACGGATGACGGTGAACGCTGGAGAGGCCATGAAAGTTAGGATAAATCATGATAGGGTAGTAGTATTGAATTTAATTAGTAGTTGATAGGAGTTTTATTCCAATTTATTTATGTTCAAAAACTATGTTAGGTTTATTTATGTTTTGAATTGAATATTTATGTCCATTGCCTTATTTTAAAAATATTTATTATGAGACTCCGCATATGTGTTTAAAGCATGCACGTAGCGATGTCACTAATTTAGGGTAAGAAAATTAGTGGCGTTACATGATCAATAGGGTCCTACCCTCTCATTGACTCGAGAGGGACTTGGTTTATGATTAGATCACAAACAAATTCTTCATTATAAAATCAGTGGTATTTAAAGGTAAAAAATGCAATTATAGGGGTAAAATAGACTTTTGACTCAACTGTAATTATGAACGGCTTGTGAAGGTTGACTTATTTATAATAATTATATCAATGAACATAACTTGTCTTACAGTGTATAAGAGTGCAACTCTAGGTCTATAGTGGAGCGACTTATAGGTTTGAATGAAAATTGATTAATTAAGTTTTTTTATTCTTAGAGCTTATAAACGATAGATTCATAAGATTCCCAGTTCAATTTAATTAAAAGAAAAATATGAAGTGTTTAAATTAATATTTAATATATTAGATATATTAAAAATGTATTTATTAATTTGATATATTAAATATTAAAATAATATATTAATTAAAAATATATATTTAAAATTTGAATGAGTTTCAAATTAGTTAAATATATATGAGGATATTTATAACATTTAAATGTGATTTGATTTGAATAAAATATCTAAGATATTCTAATACGAGACTCTTGGGTTGAGGCAAAAGATCATTGATCTCTCTCCCTTTTACTGATAATTCTTTTGAAACTCTTTTTCTCCAATTTATTTAAGACTTTTGTTCAAAGGCCCTCACAAACCTCAGCTTTGTGTTCGACTCATAGTGTGGGTTCTACAAAGTTAGAGTTCTTACTCTTATATTTATTTTTTTATTTTATTTTTTAATAAAATCAAAACGATTCTCAATGCTTCAACTGTGAGAATAAAAGTTTATTCTCTTCAGAGCGTGTGCTAGCACGTTGTCAGGCCTAGGGGATACATATACGAGGTCTTGTGATGGGTCCATATGCACGTGCGTGGACGGTGTGTAGAAAAGTACTACTCATTCAACAATTCTCAGACTCCGACTAAAAAGTGGAGTCCAAGAAATTTTTTTATGAAAAGATAGGCTCTACCATGATTGCATGGGATAAGATTTTTTGACACCAACATAGAGCTACTAACTAAGTTTTTTTAAATACTCAAGCCATGTTGGCTATTTATTTTTCCAAGTCATGGGTAAGACACTCGTAAAAAGATGACATCATCGTTGTGGATACCATGAAAATAAAGACTTGGTAGACACATTTTGCATTTTAGTTGTAGCCCTTAGAGATCATGGTGTTTGCATTCTTCTAAAATTCTTGTTGTTTCAGCTTCGTTATTTCACTCACATTTGTCACGACCCAATTTTCAAGGCTTTGAATCTCGAATCGTGAGAAAAAATACAAAAAAAAAAAAAAAATTACAGTAAAAATTTTAAACCAAATTAAAACAAACACCACTCCAATTAAAATAAAAATGAAATCCAACTACAAGCTAGTGTTATTTAAATTTATTACAAATGGAGAATGAGTTTGAGTTACCCTACAAATAAAATACAAAAAAAATCAAAATGTAAAGATTGGACGACACCGAGTATGATCTCCATTGCTTTTCAACAATCTCCCACCTCTACTGGCAACCTACAAACTCCTAAAAAAAGGAGTAAGGTGTGAGAGTAAAAAGTACTCGGTCCTAGTTCTAGGCTCTCATTGTACTCTTATCCTAGTAAGTTACCACAAACTTTTCTCTAGGCTCTAAGAAGTTCGGGTGTAATTCTATAGATATCTAAATTCCTCAGAAAGCTTCGAAGTTCCAAGTGGTTCTCTTACATGTCACAGACCTTATCGAGGCCTAAAAGTTGTTCATGAGATTCTAGTGCTGCATATCTCTTGGATGGCGAATCACATCTCAAGTGAACCTGCTTTTTGTTCTCATACTTAGTAAGCTTGAATAGGAACATTCGGTATCCTAAGTTGAGATCTCATAGGAAAGTATGACATCTGGTCTAAACACATTTGGGTAAAGTTATTTGGTGACCCTTTCACAGGAAAAATCATACAATCAACATCTAGGGGAGCCATCTCGTGTGCCTGCCAGTTATTGAGTGTACTCGTATGGTCCATCGCCCCTCTCAATGAAGGTTTACAGTATAGTGAGCCTGTTGCGAGGATCCCTGACTCACTACCATGAGCTAAATTATTTATATAGTTCCTCGTCTCTTCGAAAGGGTAGTTTACGACTCTCTACCCGCTTCTACACACAGTAGTGAGTATTCAAGGTGATATTGTTTCACGCTGCTAGAGGTCTCGTTAGTTCTCTTAATTTTTTTTGGGTATCGTGGAGGTTTACTAGGTTCATATGGGCATCTAGGCAATTTAAATCTCATCTCGCAATTTCTAGGATTCTTAGAACTAGCTAATCGAGCTAATCCAACCTCTAGGAGCACTTAGGTCTAGACCTCTAATCGCCACTTACGATCGACAACATCACCATGACACTATTCAAGTTACATTAGTAACCTTATATTTTTAGTAGCACGACAATATTAAATTTAAAAATAAAATAATTAAAATTATTATTAAAAATCAAATAAATAATTAAAAGGGGTTAGAAGGCATAAATCCCAAAAGAAAAAAGGGCTAAAACTGGTTGGATCTGGCGGTAGAGGGGAGTAGCTAGTGGAGGGTAGCTCGCACAGAAGAGTGTGATGATGATGTTGTCAATTGAAGGCTGAGAGTTAAGTACACGTCATAAAGTTAAGTAATTTCATGAATTTGGAGATTTGAATTCAAGAATATAAAAATAAAAAATAAAAAAAATAAGAAGACACAACATAATGGAGGGATAAAGACAAAAGTGTTACTGAATATATACACAAATACATACATTGAACTAGTGGACAGAGTAAATATGCCCCCACCCCACCAGAGATATAATAAGCACGTAATCCAATATACGCCTCGAACTGTCATTTCTGTGAGGGTACATCAACAGTAATCCAAACATTCTCATCCTCAAATGGGATTTAAAGCATTGATAAAAGGGCATCAACATCATGAACAGTTAAGGATTTGGAGTTTTTCGGTACCAAAAGTGATGGAACGAATAGTAACTAGAAAAAAGAGGTAAAGAGGGGGAAGGGGCCTGTGATGATGTGTATGAATTTTTGTACTACAATGAAACCCATTATTCGAGAAACCCCTTCGAAGTGTTACTTTCACGATGTGTAAAAAGACATCAAGGAAGCGAATAGGGAACAGAAAGCCCACACTCACTGCCATCCATTTACTACTCCTCTGACTCCCACTGTTCATTCTAAAATATATGCATTTTTGCATGGGTCACTTATTTTGGCTATCTCCCAAATATATATGTGCAACTCCCTACTAGTGCTTTAATTACTCTTCTTTCTTTCTACTTTGGGGTGTTTTACCAAGCTCCAATGGACTCTGGGAACCAACTTAAAGTAGAACTCGAGCTAAAAGAGGAAGAAGATGATGGCGTGGACGGAGAAATGCTGCGCAGGAGAATTTCTAGCCACCCCTTATATGGCCTGTTGGTTGAGACTCATCTCAACTGTTTGAAGGTGAGTTTAGTTATTTGTATTCATGATAAAATTAGTAGTAATTTGTTATATGCTGTGTGCTTAGGTTGGAGGAATTGGTGAATTGGATAGAGGTTACTTAGCTATGGATTTGATGGAACAGCATGAAAACAAGATCAGATGCTTGAATACGCTTAACCAATCGGAGCTAGATCGCTTCATGGTATGGTATTAACTCTATATGATTCGGAATTCGAACTTTATAATAAGCATCTAAAAATAATTACATGTCAGACACATGAGTTAATCTTTGCACGATTTATTAGTCGTGAAACATTTTTAAGAAAAGTTACTGATCGTGGAGCATTTATAAGAAAAGAATTGTTAAGTCATTGAGGATTGTTGGGAGGGAGTCTCACATCGGATAATTTAGAGAATGATTATGCGTTTATAAGTAAGGAATAGATCACGGTTGATATGAGGCCTTTTGGAAAAGTACAAAGTAAAATCATGAGAGCTTATGTTGAAAGTAGACAATATTATATTATTGTGAAGAGCTGTCATTATTAACACGCAAAGTGAGTGTTTTTTTTAAATTTCGATTATTCGTTTGGGTGCTGTTCGATCGAGGGTCAAAATCAAAATTGTGATGTGGAATTTAGGAATGGGAAGGAAATTATATGGTGTGTTGAAAGTTAAGGAGTTATGTGTCCAGGAAAGCTACTGCTATGCATTGAGCAAGCTGAAAGAAGCAATGGAGGAGTCTCAGTTAAAATCGATGGCATTCATAAACAGCATGAACTCGCAGTTAAGGGAGCTGACGGCGACGGGTGCGGCAGCGAAGAAACCCACCGCCTCATCTTCTGCTACTACTAGCGACACAAAGTGAAGGCAATTAGGAAGTAGAGTACATAACGGATATGAGTTGTTCTCTAACCCACCCTACCTACTTACGGAGTACGGACGGAGGTCTCTAACAGGGATATGTAAGAATGGGTGTAACATGGTAGCTTCGGTTTTTTACATTTAGTTATTAATATAACATGTATCATCCATCCATAAATAGTATGAACTTTATTTAAATTGTTTGAGTTGGGTGTTATTGTGTAATAAGTGATTAGGTCAAAAATGTGTCTCGTAAGGATAAAGATGTTAGGGATGATGAGTAAATTGGCTAATTAAAGAGAATACGATGGATAAGTAATGCAAAAGGTATGTTATTTTATCACCAACTCCTCCGACGATTAAATTTCTTCGGTAGAATTGTCTTAATTATGAAAACTTAGGGGAGTACATTTCCCCTCTAGATATTTCTTCCAATTGTGGTTCTGGTATTCCAAGCTATTGTTTCCACCTCCTTAAAGCTTTCTTGAAAGAGCTTCAAATGGAAAATGTTGATTTTGGGCACTGCAAACTCTCTCTTCCTTCAGAACTTTTGCCCCTAACAATAAACTAGTCTTGAAAAAGTTTGGAGTGCAATGACATAATCTCTTCCTCTTTTTCAGGTCGCATTCTTGGTCCGATGATTCCTCCGATAGACTTTGACTTTGACCAAGGCGATGACTTTGTTACTTAGTTCTCAACCTCATGGGTTTCTCCTTAAAGGTTAAATCGTTTTTTAAAGGAAGTTCTTCATGCTCTACGACATGTGAAGAAGTGTACTTACGTAGTAGCATTGAAACATGAAAGACATTACACATGACAGCAAAGTCAGCAAAGTTAGGTGGCAATGTCATATCAAATGAGTACATAACCTTGGGATCAAGTTGTTGTTCTTATAGTACCTAGGCACCCTAAAACCTTAAATTTTTGAAAAATAACTAAAAAATTCCAAGACGTAAGGAAATATGTCCTCAAACCGTCCATGTGACTCCAAATTTAGATAGGGCCTATTAGGCACCGCGACAGCTTCATCCAACATTTGAAATTGAAGGAGATGGGCTAAAGTGGTGTAAATCAGAAGGAAGGACATCTGGGTTACAGACCTTTAGTTTTCAGCCCATGGTTCCTCCTTGAAACTTACAATGGCAATGGAGCATTGGGCCATAAAAAGGGATGTGAGGGCTACCTTTTGGTACCAACCATTTGAGTTGAGATCCTCTAAAAAGCAAGAGCCGAAGTCATTAGTTTTTGGGTATTTAACTTGTAATTTTTTTGGCTCAAATTAGTCCTTATACACTCACGGCCATTATGTTATAAACTCGTTCATGAGAAGGGAGCGACCATGTCGGATAGCCCAGTAGCTGCTCGGGATATGGACGTTGCATTCCCCAAGCTTAGGTGATGATATGGTCTTGAGGGCCCGCCCACCTCTCTTGGATGATGTTCAGAGTAGAAATTACTACCTTGTCTTATTAGAATTTTATGAGGTCGTGCCTCAACCTAGGTCACCGATCATTTACTATATATAGCAAGTTGTCAAGGTCAAAGAAAAAGAAGGTTATAGGACCTTTATAGACTCCAAGTGGGTAAGACTTAGAACATAAACCTAGCACCTCAAATGCTTAGATAGCACCAAAGACCAGGCTTGAACTTGAGCTCGTGGATATCTAATAGGTTAATGATGTGTTCATAGGCTGTCAGTCGAGATGGAGGAGCGTTCAAGAGCTGTGCGATCATAGAAGGGATCATCATTTTGAAGATTTTTATATTTTATTTTATAATTGTATTCCAAACTCATTTTTTCAATTTATGATAATTTAAATTAATAAGACCATTTAGTTTAGTTTTTATTTTATCGGTGTTATTCATGTTTTTTTTATTACATATTAAACTAGGTTTTTTTTTGTGAACTTTTAATATGGATTGAGTTATTAATCCAACCAGAATTTTGAATTAGATAAAAAAAAATAAATAAATAAATAAAAATCATTCCACCCAACCCAATCGAGGCAGATAGTAGCAGGAGGGTTTGAAGTGTGGGAAGCTACGATGTAGGTATGTTACACAAGAATAGAAACACGTGTTAAGCAGCAACGGCACGTGGGATGAGACTAAGCTCCCATGTAATCGTAAGAAATTTACACAACAATCCAACAAAACCCAAAACATGTAAACAAAGCAACACAGCCACCTTACACTTTATCATGCACAAATATTTCAAATTAATTTTACATTTATCCATACAATTTCCAGAATTCTGTCCCCAAAACTTTTCCCTCTTCCACTTTCTCCCATTTTCTCACAAAAGAATCGATCCTTATTCCCACAATTAAAGTATTGATCCTTATTCCTACACTTAACTTTCCCCCTTGTATTTATCTTTAAACTTCTTTGTATCTCAATCCAAGCATGGCAGAAAGAGATGAACAGCAAGAACACGTCCAAAAGGAGAAGGTTTTGAAAGAAGAAAAGAAGGGAGCAAGGCCATACTACCCAAAAACCACTCGGCGCTCTGTTTGCGCATGCATATCCATCTTCCTCCTCATAATTGGCGTGGTGGCTCTCACTCTCTGGCTTGTGTACCGCCCCACTCACCCTCAATTCAGGGTGGTTGGAGCCGCAATATACGAGCTCAACATCTCATCTCTGCCTCTCCTGACCACAAGGATGCAATTTACAATCCTTACAAGGAACCCCAACAGGCGAGTTTCGATTTATTATGACAGACTCACTGCCTTCGTGTCGTATAGGAACCAGCAGATAACGCCGCAGGTGATGCTGCCTCCGCTGTTTCATGAAAAGCAGAGCACAGTTGCGATGTCGCCTGTACTAGGAGGTGGGGCGGTGGCAGTGCCGTTGGAGGTGGGAAATGGTTTGGTCACGGATGAAGAAATTGGAGTTGTGGGGTTGAGAGTAGTGTTGTTGGGGAGACTAAGATGGAAAGCTGGGCCAGTCAAGACTGGGCGTTATGCGGTGATTGTGAAATGTGACGTGTTGGTGGGTCTCAAAAGAGGGCTGGTGGGTCAAGTTCCGTTGCTTGGTTTCCCCGCTTGCCAGGTTGATAGTTAGGCCATATGGTTTTTACTTCTTTTCCCCCCCCCCCCCCCCCCCCCCCCCCCCCCCCCCCCCCCCCCCCCCCCCCCCCCCATATAAATGCGTGCTTGGTTAATGCACGTTTCTAAATGTTGTTTTATTTAATAATATATAGATGTGAGGAGCAGAATGGAACTCAAATTTGTGGCTCTTTCATAACGTTTTACCATTAAAAATATAATTTTTTATAATTTGAATTTGGATTGTCATAATTGTTGAATGTTAGCAAATGGGCCTTTTCACGTGGGCTTCTCCAACTCAGGTATGGAGAAATATAAAGGCCAATATACAAAGCTGTCACTTATTTATACCGTATAATTTTGACCAATTAGAAAAGTATATATGAGAGTGTATTTGAATGACGATAATTGTTTGATTTAATTGGTCAAAAATCTTCTTTATGTTAGGATTTTTAAATAATTGACACATTTTTTTTGAATGAAATAAAATGATGAGAAAATAAATTGAATTTTAAACACTGAAAATAAAAAAAAATAAAAAAAAGGAAAGGGAAGGGCATGGGTTGGTGGTGCAAGAATTGGGTTGGTTGTGGGTTACCATTTTAGTGTGAAGCATCCTTACATTTGCATGTTGGATGTAGGAGGCAGAGAGATAAGGAGGAGGCGAAAGGGTGAGGTGAGCAACATGTTGGACAATCCCAACCACCGCAGATATGCTCCCCACGCAGTCTAGGATTACTTGGCTTGGGGTCTACCAATTTGGGCACACCACAATTTGTGTTTGGACTCTTCTCTTTGGTTCCATTTTCCACTATTTCTAACCATCTCTCTCCCACTAATATAATGTACTCATTAGTTTAGGGTCCAAATGACAGTTCTCAAAGGGGACTCTGTGACTTACAAGAATGGTAGCTGTGAGAGAACAACTTACAATTCTTATGAAAACGGAGCACAATTCTTTTCTTTTTTTTTTATCTCCTCCTAAATTCATTTGAAATCTCTACCTATTTAATTCTTATATAAGCCTTTTTTAACATTCTTTGGCCCCTACCTATATCAAATATTAAATAATTTTGATAAATAATTATTCTACCTACCATCTGTACTATTATTATAGTGATATGTACTATTATTATAGTGATACAGGACATGTATCTACGAATTAAATCTAACTTCAATTATAATAATCCAAAAGTTAGAAGAAAAAAAAAGAAGGGAAGAGAAATTTTGTTTAAGTTGAGAAGTGGGGAGTTGTCCTCCGCTCTAAAAGGGAGGTCTCTCACTTCATTTATTGCATCTCACTTGAACGGTTCGAAGCTAGTCGAAGAATACACTTTCTGGCGGCTTAAGGTCGGCTCAGCTGATTCGGCTTGGGTTTGATACGCACCGACTCTCTCTTTCTAGTTTCAACTCTGTTGACGTGTTTAAGATTAGTAGGACTATTTTTAACTAGTTTAAAATTTTCGAGTCAAAGTTTAAATTATTTATCTATAATTACGCTTAGTTTAGATTATTTATGCATAATTAGGTCTAGCTAGTTTAAATTATTAGGAGTAGGTTTAAATTATTTTATGCAAAATTAAGTGAGACAATTATCATAATAGTTCTAATTTATGATTGTTGGACTACGAGGCAGAATTAAATTTGAGAGATCAACCTTAAGTTAGCATCAAGGAGTCGTAGTAGGTTCGGCCTAGGCCAACCAAGTAAGTGGTCTTGCTATCGACATGGTTAGAAATTGATGTTGTATGATGACATGTGCCCCGTGGTTCTGCACGTGTCATATGCTTGATATGTGTGAAATGGTTATGAAATGATATGACTATGTTATGTTTATGAAATGATATGACTATGATATGTTATGTAAATGTTATGACACATGTTATGATGTGATGCGTTTGACGATATGTTTGTGATATGATATGTGAATGATATGATTTATGTTATGAAACGATGTGTTTGGCGATATATTTGAGATATGATACGTGAGTGATATGATTTATGTTATGATATGATGTGTTTGACGATATGTTTGAGATATAATATGTGAATGATATGATATATGTTATGATATGATGCGTTTGACGATGTTTGAGATATGATACGTGAATGATATGATATGATACGACGCATATTGTGATATGCTTTATGATATGATACGTGCATGGTATGACATGATATGTTGGGAGACACAATATGCTTATGATATGACACATGTGACATGATAAGATGTATGATATGAATGATATGCAATAAGATGTTTCGACATGGTTCACAACCCCGATTTACGTATGAAAAGCTATGATAAAAATGATATGATACGAAGGAAAAATGGAAAGGGTTGTCTTACATGATAACGAATAAAAATGTTGGGACCTCATGCATCGGAGAATGCTCCTCTTTTATGTTGGTACAGACACGTACACTATGAGGCAGGAAAAAGATCATTATGTTTATCATAATACTGCGACGGTCACTATACCTAAAGAGTGTTCGACATCAACAGCTCCAGAGAATGCTCAACCGACCATGAAAGGAGCCCAGGAGGTGTGCGAACTAACTGGTGGGTCCATATTCGCACGTGTGGAGAACAGTAAATACATATTCAATTAACTCGTTTCGGATAGCCGTCTAAGAAAATATAAACTGATATGATAGGTCCCACTCATAATTGTATGTGTTGACATCTAACTCCAATAGTGGGGTCACTTACTGAGTATTTCTCAAAATACTCCAGTCACGTGCTACTACTAATCTAGGTAAATGCAAGACACCCCTGTACGGTTGACGACAACATCACAACTCGTGCATGCGAGATAACAGAGACTCTCCACTAAATTTCAATACTTGCAAGCTTCCACTCGTTCTCCACCATTATACTAAAAAAGTTTCGCTTCACATTTCATCAATATTAATATCGAGTTACAATCTATCATTTTATTCCTTTTCAGAGTTTCCTTTGCATATACTTCTTGTGACACGAAAATCTCATCCTTTTCTTATCTTACCTCTAGACCAAGGAAGTAATCCATTAGCACAAACATGTCATCTCGAACTCTCGAGTCATCACTCTTTTGAATTCTTCTATCATCTCATCGTTATTCCTCATAAATGAGGTCATCAACATAAAGAGCAAAAAAGAGTATATTACCTCTCCCCTTTTATTTACGTAGATTGCATGCTCATATGGCCATTGGATAAATATTTTTTGCAGGTATTCCAAGCTCGAGGTACTTGCTTTTAGTCAATAAAGTGTCTTCTATCATTTCATCCCCTTCCTATTTTCCTCACTTCTCACATATCCTAGTAGTTGTTTTACTTACATATCTTCATCTAGCAAGCCATTTAAAGAAGTCGACTTCACATCCACTTGAGAAATTTGCCAATTAAATTGAGCCGCCAGAAGAGACGAATTGTCTCCATCCTTGTAATCGGCACAAACACCTCATCATATTTTTCCCTACCTTTTGTCAATAGTCCTTTATAACGAGCCTCGCCTTGTACTGCTCTATTTTGTCTTGAACATATGAGTAGGATCTGAATCTTAAAGTTCTGATACCAAATGATAAGAAAACATATATCATTATCCGATCTTGAGCATCGCCTTGTACAGAAAGGAAACAAATATCCGATCTTGAGCCTAAAGCTCTGATACCAAACGATAAGGAATCAACCCAAGGGAAGACTTTGATACCAAATGATAAGAAATCACTGCTAGGGAAGTAAGATTCAAATTACCTTGTTGAACGAATATCTTAAGGCAAGAACATTTGTTTGAGACTCAAATCACTCTACAAACAAGATCGATCATGTCTAGCTTAAATGATTCTAAACATGCAATCTGAACTACATAGAATTGTAAAGGAAAAGTAAGGATACTTAGCCCTAATGATAAAGGATCACTCCAAGGGAAACTAAAATTCAGATTACCTAGTTGATTAAATATCTCAAGGCAAGAACACTTGTTTGAGATTCGAATCACGCCACAAACAAGATCGATGATGTCTAGCTTGAATGATTTTACATGCAATCTAAACTACATATAATTGCAACGAAACTTAGCTATTGGCTAAAGGAAAAAAAAATGCTCATCTTACTAAATTTTTCAAGTCTATTTTGTAAAGATAACATGACTTTATATAGCCTCAAAATGAAAACTCTTGACCTTACGGCATTCCAAGAGTTCAACTTCCCTACTTTATGAACATAATTAGCACTATGTATACTTTATGATCATAATTAGCCACAATGTAAATAAGTCTTAAAATACATTAAAGAAATACATAACTCTAAATTATCATCTACCAAAAATTTGTAGCCATCCAAGAATAAATGGAGCTTGATTCTTCCTTAATGTGGCATAAATTGCAACATCTTATAATAATTTGAACAATATTTTCTTCATCTTCCTTAAAGTTTACCTTGTATGATTGATGCCTTGGTTCATATCACATTAGGAGAACATCATCTTATTTTGTCTCCTCTTTCACAACTAGATTCACATTTTCTTCCATCCTTGTCTCAGCATAGCACTCCATTGAAACGTGTCATATTTTTAATAATTATAGCGTTCACTATTTTATTTGCACTCTTTTGTATTTCATGCTTGTCGCAATTGTAGCACTCAATACTTGAATAATTTGACCGATCGCCTTTTCTACAATCATGTTCTCTTCCTCGATAATTATGTTGGCTCGACTGCGCTTTCTTCTCATAGAATTTACCTCAATCGTGACCTCAAGCACCACGATCGTTGTTTCGACCTTCATGGTCGTGCCCACTGCCACGAGAGTTTTACATGTTTTCGTATTTGATGGACAACTTGGCTTAGCGCTTCCACCAACGACTCGTTCTTCTTTTTCTTGCACTGCTTCTATGCCTCTAACGATACTGCAAGGTCATCGATAGTTAGATCTTCTAGAACCTTCAACTCCTTAATGGCACACACGACATTCTCAAAATTATTAGTTAGTGATCGCAAAATTTTCCCACAACCTGTGACTCCTTAAGAGTTTTATCATTGCTCTTGAGTTGATTCACCCTGATTTGTATGTGTGATGTAGTTGGATATGCCTTCTGACTCCTTTATCTTCATCATCTCCAATTCATCGATAGTGTTTGGAGTTGTACTTTCTTTACTCAATCGACCACCTTGATGACTTTTGTCAATGTGTCCCATGCTTCTATCTTCTCAAAATTTGACTCATCAACCGCTTGGAATAATAAGTACAACGTTGTGGTGTCCTTCATCCTTGCTTGTTTATGCATCTTGATGTGATTTACTATCATGTCTTAAATTTTCACAAATTCAGTGTTACCGTTCTCAACCATGTCCCATACATCTTGCGCCCTAAACAAGGCTCGCATTTGAATGCTCTAATCATTATAATACAATTTCACCAGATGTGGCAAAGATATGTCATCAAATAAACATCTTAAAACTTGCTATTTTTGGCTCTGATACCACCTTGTTGGAGAAACATAAAATTTTTATGGAAAGAAGGTAGAATGCTCTCAACACTCGAACCAGACTTCTTTTATTATGGGAAGAAAGAGATGTTTTATCTTCTTAAGTGATTTGAAATCTCTACATAGGTGTTCACTTAAAATCTCTACATAGGTGGTCCTACATGGGCCTTTAAAAACATTTTCCATAACCATACATGTATCAAATATATATTAAATAATAAATCTACTTTATACATTATATGTATCTTCGAAATGAATCTAACTTCAAAATGTATCCAATAAAATTCTTAGGTTTAACCTTTTTAAAATGTATCCAATAAAGTGAGTTTAACTTAATGATAATTGGTATACACCATTGATTATAAGACTAGAGGTTCAAATCCTAACCTCAAATGTTATTAAAATGATTAAAATGATGTTCACAAAATTGTCTTTGAATGCCTTGAAATATAAAAATGAGGCACGAACCTGATCAACTCTTAACACGACTAGAAAAATCGTGTTGATGTTTATGGAATGTTAAGTTATATTAGACTGGACGAAACCCTTTTAAAAAGCTTCAAGAAAAGTTACGTGGCAAATGAAGTTGTAATTAATATGGGTACCTCAAATAAACCCCAAATACGTATTTGTAAAGTGGATAATTAGAGTGATGCATAGAATATCATAAACAGAAGAATGCATGCAAATGTGATGATTAGATGAAAAAGACATAAGAGAAAGTGGTTTAGTAGCAGTATTAATGGGGGAGTGTTTGGATGAGTAGTACATAAGGAGATGAGTTGCATGTGGCAATGAGAGGAGGAGGGAGTGTGTGGTTGAAGCGTAAAGTGGCGACGACAATGGAAAACGGCCCCTTCAAAAGGTTGGCTTTGTTAGAATTAGACACACATGAGACAAGCGCCCACTGCAGCACTGCCCTTTTAGACACGGAACTATGCAGAAATGCCCTTTTTTAATGTCCTTCATCGCTAATTTAACCAATTCATTCTCCTTTGAATTATGATTAATCCATGTGGGAGGGGGCAAGGAAGACAAATATTGTGTCCCGACACATTTAATGCAAAATGAAGAGCATTGGCAGTCGGCATAGCCTCCTTCCAAATATTCATTTCAATTATTATAAACTGCCGTTTCCCACCTTTGTACCGCCAATATAATGCTTCTCTTATGGATAACACGAATATGAATGTGTGAACTCTATCCTCCCTCCCCCTTTCTTCCTATCTTTTCTACTTTCATTTTATCTCTTACATCAATTTCTACTCTCTTTTTTTTTTTTCTTTTTTTTTTTTTAATTGCACAACTCATACCCTCGATGTAAATGAAGAACATAAGAGAACACACAAAAAAAAATACCCATCTGTGACTAAGAGTTTATACACCAATAACTTCAAATAGTTATAAATAAGATAATCCATTTTAAAAACTACATAACCAAATACATCAAAGAAAATATAAATAATAGATCGAGTTCTTCATTAATTATATGACACTTATCTTGTTTCGACCCTCACTTGATTGATTATGTATCACTTCTATGTCGTCACCTTGTCTGTTTGTGAGGGTTACAACCTCCTGTTTTCATAGTATGGTTGCAACACTCTCTCCCACTTAAACTAGTCATTGTCCTTGATGAATTTCTCTATGGCACAATTGCATCATGGATTGTGACATTCTCTCCCACTTAATTTTCGCATCGTCCTGATGACGATTCGAACGTCAAATTAATTGCTAGCTAACTCTCTAGAAACAAACTGCTTTAGAATGAATACAAAAATTGAGCACTACTTATGGGCTATTCCACCGACAGACAATCTCTCGGTCTCTGAAACTCGCAGCATAAACACGACAACAATAACTAGCCCAATTTTTGTGGGCTATCCCATCAGGAACCTACCTCGCCCTTCTCTCGGACTCATTTTGGGACTCACTAGACAAACAATGACAAAACTAGTATAAGCATATCCTTGCCTGAGCTAAGGGGAGTGCGTCCCAAACGTGGCTATCTTGGCCTCAACGCACGTATGCACGAATTGGAACATCCCTCAAGTGTGGCTTGCAAGCCCAATCACAACATTTCCTCGTCATGATCATATCTCTTGCTGAAGCAATGTTTAGAAGCTTTTAACACATTTCTTTCACTTGTTAGCACTACACTTCAGCCAATTTTTTACTCAGGCACCTTGATGTGGCAACTGTTGTAACGATGCTCCTTTGGTCTTAATGCAACTTCATTCTTATGTGGCCTAGGAATGAACGTGTAAAAACTATAAAAAAAAAAAAATCAAATTAAATCAAATAAAATAGGAAACCCTAGAAGGCTTGGCTACTACCGCCACCCCCTTCTAGTATTAGAGGAAAGCCTAATCAAAACGCCAAATTTAGAAGAGATGGAACTACATTGGAGGAGACTTAGGCCTAACATAGTTGCTTTGTAGAATTCCAACAAGTATAAAACCACATAACTCTTCTTTGAGCGTGTGTTATTGCACTTGAGTTGATTTGTCGGTACTTCAAATGTACCAAGTCTAGGATGGTTAATGTTAGTTCTCCACGTAAGGACCTGCCTATTGAAACTCAAATTGTTTTGTTTTCTAAATACGGTTGGATATGTATGTTGTTATATGGTTGCATACCATTTGTTGTCATGCTTTGTTTGTCACGAAAAGCTAATGTTTTGGGCCATGTATATATATTTTTATGATTTTTAAATGCAAGCTTTATGAATGCAAGAAGTATGATATAGTAACATTATCTTTAAAGTAGAGTACTAATGGTTTCCGTCCAAAACTAATGGTAAATATAATATATTATATATTTATGTTTATACATGTTTAATTTTATTACAAATAAAATGAGTTTACAACCTATTTACTTTAGTTTATAACATGAAATTGTTCAAATTTTGAGAAATTCCATTTTCTAAATCATAAAAATTAAAAAAATTATAGGATTTGAAAAACAAAAATTTGGAAGCAAATAAATTGAATAAGAAGAAAGTTTTATTTTGTAATTAAAGAAAAAAAAAGCATACTTAGCTATCAACAAGATATTTAGTTCCACAATTGTATTATCCATAAAATATATATATATATATATATATAAGGAAATCCAAATTTGAGGAAGGTGGTAGAGATGTGAATGACGCATCACCAGGCGAGCCGCACAGTCCATTTAAATATAGGATACGAGGAGGGACCTTTTTTTTATTTTATTAATTTACTAAAAAAATCGTTTTGGATGCAAATGTTAATTTTTTTTTTCCCAAACATATCTTCCTTAAAAAAAGTTACAAATATATATATATATATGAAATCTTTGGCAGTATGTTTTAAAAATATCAATTAATTTTAAAAAATTAATTAATACTCTTAAAATTTTAGAAAAGAAAAATAAAAAAAATTAGAGATATAATATGAAATGCATTATTTATTTATTTTGTTTTTACATAAAAATATAAAATATAAAAAATATAAAAATATAAAAGTGAGGTGTATTTATAAGTTTAAAGATGTAAATGGGGTTTGAAGTGAGGCGTGAAGAATTTGTCGTCTCTCATTTGGCTTCTGAAGCAGAGAGGGAAGCAGAGAGGGAGGCAGAGAGGGAGAGAGAGACGTAGAGAGAGTCCCCACAACTGTGTCTCCGCTGATCGACAAAACTGTCACCGCCAATACTTCATCTTCCTCTTCTTCTCTCCGCTCCTCCTCCTTCCCAACACCTCAACACCGCTCACCTTCAAACTTGCAATCAAACTCTCTCTATTCTCTCTCTGTAACTCTCTGTTCTCTTCCCTTTGCATTTAATATTATTCCATAAACAGCATCAACTCCTCCAGAAATGAAGGAATATGTTTTGATATGGGGTCTCCTTCTGCTCTTTCGGTTTCTCATTTAATGATTGTGGAATGTATGTTCCTTTCCTTTGCCTCCAGACTACACTCCTAACTTACCATCCTCTGCTCTCCCCTGTTCTCCTCTTCAAATATGGAAAGCCTCCAAGGACCCATTAATCCTTCTGTATGATAATTCCCTTTTCCTATTTATTTCCACTTAATTCTTCTTCTCTTGCATTCAATGCTTATAAAAATCCCTACTTCCTCCCCAACCCACTGCTCTGAACATGCTTCTTTTCTTGTGTTTCTCTTCCTTTCAGTTTTATGCTGGCTGTTCTGACATGGGTTGCTCCAAACAACAACTCTCCAGCTTGGAATTTGATGAATTTGACGAACCCTATCTGTTTACCTCCAGTTTGGATGAGAAAATGCCGTTTCTTCACATGCTGCAATGTGTGGAGGAGCCATTCAAGGAGCCTAGCTTTCAAAACTTGCTGAAGCTGCAGCAGCACCTAAGCAATGACAAACCATGGAAAGAGGAGGTTAACTCGGCTTCGTGTAGAGTGAGTTCAGAGTGCAACCAAAGTGGAGGGTTATGCAGGACCCAAATGGAAAATGCTCCTCTGCCCACCAAGGAAAGAAGGAAACGAAAGAGATTGAGACCAGTTAAGAACAAGGAAGAAGTGGAGAGCCAGAGAATGACCCATATCGCCGTCGAGCGCAACCGGCGACGCCAAATGAACGACCATCTCAACGTTATCAAAACCCTCATACCCACCTCTTACATACAAAGGGTACTAATCTCTATACTAAAATATCGAGTTTTTAATATCGACATTGATTCCCTTGTGTTGGTTTTTGTGCACATGAAGGGTGATCAGGCGTCTATAATTGGGGGCGCAATAGACTTCGTGAAGGAATTGGAGCAGCTACTCGAATGCTTGGAAGCGCAGAGGAAGGAAAGGAAAGGAGAAGGAGATGAATTAGGGTCACCCACATCCTCCTCGGCCACGGGAATGGCCTCAAATGGGAGAATAGGAGAAGGGGTTTGTGCAGAGGTGAAGTCAGAGGTGGGTGAGATAGAGGTGACCATGATTCAAGCCCATGTGAACTTGAAGATAAAATGTCCGAAAAGGCAAGGCCAATTGTTGAAAGCCATTGTTGCACTGGAAGATCTTAGGCTCACAGTTTTGCATCTCAACATTACTACCTCACAAGCCACTGCCACCATGCTTTACTCCTTCAATCTAAAGGTATTCTTTTGTTCTTGTGAAGTCAACCTCAAGCAGTTTGACTTTGGGGGAATGGTGTTTTCCTTAACAAAGAGGGTTTTTTTTTCAGATAGAAGATGAATGTAAGCTGGGATCAGCGGTGCAGATTGCAGGAGCAGTTCATCAAATACTAAGTTTTATCAACGAAGGCAGTGAAGTCAATGAGGTGAAGGGAAATTTGGGGCAGTACAGTGGCAGTGGCTGACTATGGAAGGCTCTTCCTTTGCCTTGCCAAAAGGAAAACAAAGAAGCTATAAGCTATAAGCTGAGCTGAGCAAATAAGGATGAGTGTGTGTGTGTGGGAACCTCGATTAGTGTTGTTTGGTGTACTGCAGATGTGGTGGTCAGAGTGACAGGGAAGATGATGTTTACAGGTTTAAAAAAAAGTGGGTGTCGTCTCCTGATTTACGCAAATCCACAAATGTTCAACAAAATAATTTCAATGTTAATACAATTTTCTTCTTCTTCTTCTTCTTCTTGTATTGTTTATTGGGATTTGGGTGAGGAGTAGGCCTCATCATTACGACCCATATCTTGAGTGTTCATGATTTTACCCCCAACCATTCTAAACACCCTTCTTTTGTTTGGGAATAGATTAATTAGTAACATCATCTTTCGAATTTTTTAGAAAAATTAAAGACAAAACTATGTTTAAAGTGGACAAATATCATATCATTGTGTAGATCTATTATTCTTATCAAAATCACATTTATTCTGTAGACACGGAATGCCTCAAAATGTATTATAGAAGAATGCAACTAATTGTCAATTCTATCTACC
Source organism: Cucurbita ficifolia (assembly GCA_033971965.1). NCBI lineage: Eukaryota > Viridiplantae > Streptophyta > Magnoliopsida > Cucurbitales > Cucurbitaceae > Cucurbita > Cucurbita ficifolia. The sequence goes on along the minus strand of CM066967.1, from coordinate 6,258,787 downwards.
CAAAATTCTATGTCATCTAAGTTGTTATTGTCCTTTGTTTGCTTGCTAGCCTATAATGTTGTTTTCTATCATTACTTTCAATTCTAGTTTGAAAATTTCTTTGCTCCTATTTTCTAAAACTTTCGTCTTAAAGTGAGATCGAAGGTTTGGGGTTATGTTGTATGTGTCGAAATGCAAACACAAATTCAAATTAACTAACTCACAAATTCAAATTAACTAACTCACTCGATGATGATAGTGGTGGTGCACAATGAATGGACGGACAAGGGAGGGCAATTGTAACACAAAAAAGGTAAAAGGGGAGAGAGAAAAGGGAAAGGTAATTGGAACGTTGAAAAGTGCAGCAAGAATAGAAAGATGGTAGCTACTCTACTCTGTTTTCGAAGTCTGTCACTAAAAAAATTGTGCATTTGTTTAGGCAGCTGACTTGTCTATTTGACCACGTACCTCGTTGGGGGTGAACGGGACACTGTCTGCACTGCAACATTTATTATTAGTTTCTTTTTCTTTTTTATGCTTTAAGTTCATTACACTTTCAATCTCCTCTCTATGGATTATTATTATTAATAACTTCCAAGCTTACCTTACTTCAAAATTCATATCTTTGTAGTCCCTACGCAGAAATTCCAGCACTGTTTCGAGTCTATCGTGTTAAGAAGTGGGGCATTCATAATTTCTCGTTCTTCAAGTCTTGTTGCAAATTCACTTTTTCTGGCCCCAACTCGTGATTTCACTATTTTTATTAAGAATATTCGTAAGTTGGATTGTTTTAATCTTTTAGACCTAACTTAATTATTTTAAAGAGTCAATAGAGAACAAATAATCATTAAAAACAATAATGAAATTGTATCACCAACAAATTTATATTTTCTATTGATAAATCTTTTCCCTGAGCCATTTATTTGAACCCAAAATTTTATTCTTGGGAGTGACAGTGTAGAAGGAAGAAATAAAAATAGATGGGTGATCTCATTGAACTTAAAAGAGCTTGTTTTAGAGAAGAATGGAGTATAAGATAAGAAAAAGAGAGGGGGACCTTACCATAATTGCATTTAGGCATTGGAGACATACTTTTGAGAACTTCAATGAGAGTAATAGAAATAGGAGAGGTCAATTAGCCCCACCTGTGGTTGACCAATAGAGAGAGCCTGCAAGCTTCTTCTGGATGAAATCTCTACTTTCCAAGTTCTTTTCCCCTCCCCTCCCCTCCATGTCTACGCCTGCATGCAACAATTAATGAAAACTCAAAAACTGTAAAATGAAATGAGTTCTGATTTGGAAGTAAACATGTTCTCCTTTTAACTTACTCTTATCTTTGAGTCTCCTAGTGTTCGTACCTGGCAGCAATGACATTCACATTCAAACAAGTTCAGTAGCTGAGTTTATCCAAGCCTTTCAGTGTTGCGAATCATAAATTTCATCATAAAATATTATTATAGATCAACAATGTGTATTATGGAAGAGTTTAAATTATGTTCATGGCCATTTTTAATACAAAATTCATGTCAAAGTTGGCAGTGATGATGCTATCACGAGTATAATTTATTCAATAGCTCCAGCAACAGAACAGCAGCAGAGTCCTTGGCCTTTTTGACACTAGGCATAGGCTCTCCCACGCATTCATCTGTCCATCCCCTGTCTGTAGTATTTACCCGAACCGCAAAGGTAAACCTCTTTGCATGTGCAGGGCCACCCTCATTCACACACCTATACATCCAAAACAACTACTCCTTGTTACCAACAATATTGTACATATTGGCAGGCCTTACAGAGATAAAAAGTTAAGTTTCCTCACCTGTAAAATGGCATCGGCCAATTTCTACGCAGACAAATATCATTTAAGGTTTGTCTGGTAAATGTTTGATTGCCATTCTTCTTCTTCTTCCCATTGTTGTCTTCCATCTTTTCTTTGGCTTCATCCATTTCCTTATCCTTCAAAACAGCAAGCGCATTCCTCGCAGCTAGTTTCTGTGCCATCTTCTTCTGTGGATTCTGAGCAACTCCAATCTGGACCCCATCAATGAAAACTTCGACAGTGGCCAAATTGCCACTGCGAGTTGCTTTGTACTCCAGACCTTCTGCCTGTTGTTGGCATCGTTCTTGCAGCTCACGGACAGGATGCATCGGAAGTGTCTCGGGTGTAACCAACGGATGCAACAGTGGTTGAAATACCTACAACATAAAAATATTTAGTGTAAAAGAAAAGACGAAGTATTCACAATTTTTTTACCTAGATGAGAATATTTAAATTGAGAGAGAAAGAGAAACCGACCCTCCAGACAGCGGCAGTGTCACGTCCACTATCAAGAAAAATAGCACCAGCAATGGATTCAACAATATCACCAAGAACTTTCGGAGCTTTACAGTCTCCCAAGCCAAAGGAGTTAAAACCAGGTTTTGATAATTCATCTTGAACTTCCTTCACGAAGTCCCTAATCTGCATACATGGTAGCTCATACTTCATCGTTTATCAACTCAACCAATATGAGTCATCGCTTATGGAAAGGAAAGTATTTTCGTTTCCATTTAAGCATTTCTAATAATTTATTTTACAAGTTCAATATCATTCAGTCAGGCCGACAAATACTTCATAGTTCTAAAAATTAAGATAACATTTTGGTTTCATGATATGTTATAAAATCACTGTTGATTTTTATATTAGATAAAAGAAAGCTTATAATTTAAAATAGATTGAACTTGTAAAATTTGTAGTTCTTAAGATAAGGAGGCACATGCTGCCTTGCATATATAACAGTAGTAAAAAAGGATTATATATGATACCTGCTTTTCAAGAGCACTTGACCCGTGCCTAAGATGAATATGGAGACTATGTTTAACAGCAACTCGTGCAAAATTTTCATTGTTTACAGCAGCAGCGCGCAAGTCAGTTAAACGACCTGGGGGTAGATCCGTGTATGTAAAGAACAAGTGCCTAGTGATCAGATGATCTAATACTGCATCACCAACAAATTCCAACCGCTGATAACATGAAACTCCACAAGATGGTCGGGAAGCATGAGTGATAGCCTCTACCAGCAAACCACGGTCTTGAAACTTGATGTTCAAGGCACCCTCTAAAGCATCAAAATCAACACTTCGAAGTATGCTCTCTGGAAGATTAGATGGTCTTGTTGCACACTCGACCTCATCTGCATCAAATTCAACCTTAATCCCTATCCATCTCATAAGGTGGTTAGCAGCAATTTTTCCCCCTTCAACATAATAAACTCCAATGAGTGCTTCGACGACATCAGCAAGAGTTTTGCTAGAAAGGACTCTATAAGAACTAGAGTCACTTTCTACGTCTCTATCCTCCACCTCACCGTCTTCAAAAGCATCAAGATGGTGGTCCATCTCACTAACACCATCAGAATTTGATTTATCCTGATCAAAGAAGGATGATTCTCCATCCTTCGTATCTTCATCAAAGACAGGAAGCACACCAGGAGCAGCCCATCGAGATGGAGCAAAACGATCTGCCTGTATATAAGACTGGAGTCCTTTGCTCAATGCGTATTGATACAAGACCATGTTACTGACCATTTGTTGCCTCATTCTAGTAAGCTGGCCCTCGTGTTTTCTGGGGAATTTTAGAAAAAGGAATCGACTAACCACCCATTTTAGATAAGCATCTCCAAGCAGTTCTGCTCTTTCATAGCAGAACGTCTCCTGGCATGAGGCAGCAGTCAAAGCTTCCAATATCTGTAGGTAATAGAGCACACGTCAAGTAGTTGGCAACCAAAAAAAAAAAGACCAAGATCTTTTCTCCTTCCTCTAATACTACCTTAGAGGAAGGAACAGGGTAGTTTATCATATGTTTTAACTGAATGGCAAGCAGCATGCTTTCAACTCTCCTCATGATAGACGGTAATCTCTGTGCACCACGAACAAGTGATCCAGGCAGTGGATGTACCAGACAGAGCTCCAGGGGGAGGTAAACGTAGTATGTTTTGTCAAGAGTTTCTTCAGATTCATCTTCATGACCTAATCAAACGAGGTGCTCCATTAGCCCAAAACTACAGGTAAATAAATAGCACAGAATGAGAAAGTATAGTAAAAAAAGACAGCACACTTTCTGCGTGTTCGAACCGAGGGGACAGGAAATTCTTGCAATACGAGACACCGCGTCCCCTTATTAAAGGCTGATGCTTATATACCAGTTCAACTCCATACCTGAATAAAGAAGACAAAATAGCCAAATGCAACCCTTTTGTTGTGCAAGAAAGGAAAGCTCTTCCAGTCTGTAAAGCACCTCCACAACATTATAGTCTTCCAATACAGATTAGAATTAACCTTTCTCTCCAGCACAACATTGGCATTGCATTATGGCTATCAAGTCCACGAAAAAAAAACCTACTTGAGAAACAAGAAAGCTAGGCTAACACAAGGCAGTTTAAAACTGAAATTCTGTTATACTTTTGCTTGTAATAATCGGCATATGAGCTGTATTCCAGGGGACCAAGATACCCTTCCTTCCTAGGAAAGGAATTCTCTGCAGTCATATCATAGCAAATGGAGTCCACATAAAACCGTTTCCCCGAGTGCGCAGCTGTTACAATCCTCCCTACCAAATCTTCTGCAGCCATAGAAGAATCAGCCATCAAAAGTTTGCCTTTAGGTAGATCTGTGTGCCTTTGCAGTTCAACAACCCCTCGGTCAGGTACCAAACCAGAAGCCTTCACAACATCAAACTGAGCCACTGCTCCTCTAATACCATAGGTGGGATGATATTTCTGTCCAAATGCCATACCATGACGGAGTTTTCCAAACCCATATTCCCTTCTGTCGCCACCTAATGCTCGCTCATTTGTGCCCAGATAGACATCTGGCCGAGCACGCTGAAGGGGATTGCTCCAGACATCTGTCTGAATTATTTTTTGAACCATATCCCAATCAATTTCTTTCACTGGATCTTCAGACTTATCACCAACAACAGGGACAAATAAATAAGCCTTGGCAGGATCCCAAGGAGTGGTAGTAGGCTCAACATCCACATCCAACACAATGCTCATTAATCTTACATGAAAGCTCTTCAGGGATACCAACTGTACAACGCCACATTTCAATTTTGTTCCAAGGATCAACAGTAAAGCCAACAAAAAACATACTGTTCAATGCAATAGGTAAATTGATTACTTACCTGGCTCTCAGTAATATCACACATACCCCTGAAGATAAGAGACGCCTTGGTAGTGATAGTTCGAGCAATAAAAAGATCCATCGACATCGATAACACCTGTTAAAAGTAAATGATGTGATTAAGTGCACACATGATTCTGTGTGTGAGAGAGTGAGACATGCTTATAGACTAAATTGAAAAATAGAAACCTCTGCATCCAGCTCATTGCCAAAAAGTACTGCAAAATTGGAAACTTGAGTCAAGAATGGATCTTTAGAAGAGCCAATGTTGACACACCGAACAGTGTACATATAAAGATGGAGCAATTTGGAACCATTGAAAGTATCTCGCCCAGTTAATATCCAATCTCCCTATAAATAGAACCATGCACCCTCCATTAAATGATAAACGACGAGAGGAAAACCCTTCAAATTAAAATAGTTAATACAAATTGACTGACAAAAAGTAAATCCAACAAGGAAAACTTCCCATGACTATCCTGCACATGAACAATTCCGTAAATAGTTCTTATCTCAGAAATTAATTATCACCAAAAGTGCTGTTCTTTTGGTCATCTGTATATCAACAGAATTGGAAATATCATAGACAAAAGTAAGTACAAACAGACCTGGAGAATATTAGCTACACCTTCAGGATAGAACTCCCTGTGCCTAGCAGTCCCAGGAAGTGGATCTCCATCATCTTTCTGTTCAACCTTTTCCCTCTCCTCTCCGCTTCCCTTGTCTGGCAAGAGCATGTCAGTAAATGCTCCCATTTCATGGAGCTTTTTGCAAGCAGCCAAACAAACAGCCTGTAAATAGAGAGTTAAAGTCATGCTACAACGTAAACCTGGAATAAATTTTTTTGAATAACATGATAGCATGCCTGTTGTGCAAGGCGCATTGAGCTGCAAATTGGACCTTCAAGTTCCTCAAATGGTGCATTACAAGGAAGTTGAAGCTTGCAAGAGTACTCAGTTGGACCACCTGGTTTCTCATGCCTCACCATCACAAACTCAGGTCGAAGAATGGAATACCTAGTAGAAAGGGAGCAGATGAAAATTCATATTCAACTATCATCTAAAATTACAAAAATGGGGAAAACAATGCCATATAATATAACAACAGACCTGTCACTAGGAAGCTGTGAGCAGTAGAAATGAACAAGACCAACAGCAGAATTTAAGCTAACGACGGCACCAGTTGACTCAACTTGATACACGGTACCTCGTGTTGTGTCCATGGAAATCAACCTTGAAGTATCCTCAAGATGACTAAGGTCAGTTCTCTCCACTGCTTCTTTACGCAGGGTCTCCTCACTATTTCTGGCATTCCTTAAAAAAGCTGCATGTGACAAATTTCCCCTGTGGAGATTACAGAAAATCTCAGTCCATTGACATCTACAGATATTCGAAACACCATAAACTAAATAGAAAGCCAATAATGTTAGCCAGATAATCTTCCTAAAGAAGATATCGAACATGGGAAGTTTTTTCTAGTCATTAATATAGAATAATAATATAAAACTAGAAATCCTAGAATCTTTATCAATAATTCAAGAACCTATGGTTACAAGAGAATTAGATGCATGATTTACGTAATATTTGCAATCCTAAAAGCCAGTGAGTCGGACATACACATAGGCAAAGGAGGTACCTCTCAACCATTAAAATGTAATCTGAACCAGGCTTTCTAGCACGTCCTCTAGACTGAATATATGCCAAAACTGTTTTTGCAAGGTCAAAGCGGATCACAACATTGCATTGTCTGATATCAAGTCCTTCTTCAGCAACACTAGTAGCAACTAATAGTGTCACCTGAAAAGAGTACAAGGTCAACAATTACAAGAAATTCAATCACAAAATCCACATTTGCCTATGAAGATTGATTCATTATTGTACATACACGACCATCGCGGAATCTGGATATAGTGTCCTGCATTTGACATGTCCGCATATCTTGACTATTGTTGTGACCAATCAAGCTTGCACTTTTTACAAAACTTAGAGAAGGAAGTTCAGCAAAGACCTGCAGGATGGCCATGATACCACATTGAGATAAGAAGATCAGAAGGTACTAAATCAATAAAATAAGTATTCGGTGAAATAATCCACCTTTGGAAGAACCAAGGCAGACACAACCCTTTCAACAAAGATTATGGCACGGAAATCTTCAGTATGTTGATACTTCAGCAGAATTTTAACGAGTGATTGCACCTTTGGGGTCAATTTTCCATCAGCCACAGCAGCTCCTATTATCTCATCTACATGCTCCCCACCAGAGTCAACTGTTTGGTACAAACAGAAAAGGAAAAAATTGGGAACATCAAACAAGTACCATCAAGTTCTGATACGAGAGAATAAGGTAGTGATGCATCTGCTATGTACATAAGTGCCAAACTTATGTACACAGGGGGTATGTAAGTGTTGATTGGAGTTAAACGTAAGCCCATTGTTTTGCAATTCAGTTAGGATGTGGATAAAAGGGAACTGAAAAGCAGGAAGTTTGATCACCACTCAGGTATAAAGCTATGCTTTGAGCATCAATTTGTAAGGACTTTTGTAACTATTTTTTAGGTCATATCATTTGGAATGGAAGTCCTTTTTTATCTGGTCACTTGTTTGGCTTTTTTCTAGGATGGCTTGCTGTATGCCTCTCAATTTTCTCTTTTGTATTTTTTCATTTTCCCCAATGAAAACTTGATTTTTCATAAAAATGATATTAAAAAATGAAAGTATATTGACATAATCAATATGAGGTCGTGTCCGCTAAGTGATTGTTGCCACCCCATACCCATTCCATATCAGTTTTGTCAAATTAATGGCACTTAGCAATCCCATGAAACACAATTGATTATGAACTACACAATCCACGGAGTACTCTGCTAAGATCTGTTCTTGGAGAGAAGTAATTTATTACTATATCTTTTTCCTTCTCTTTCCTCTTTTTTTATCTTCTTTCATGTTTATGGAGACTTGGGAGTCCATACAGGGAACCAATTTTTCATTAGTTTTTCAGTTATCATGCCAACAACTTTCAAAGTTGCCGGTTAAGCGCACGTGACTTGGTTAATATGCAGAGTCCATCAAAATCAGCAAAAAGTAGTTCTATCATACACACCATGGCTGTCAAGAAGCTCTCCTTCCTCAATCTCGCCATGATCTGATATATTATTCGCAACATCTTCGTCTGAATTTGAAGCTTTGCCATCTTTGTCCGAAACAGCTCCTTCTGATAGCTGGCATTGTAAAAGAGCAACAACTTTGTTCAAATAGGACTCCTGAAACTTGACGTCAAGTTGATAGTTAGCCCTCTCATCATTCTGTAAAGCTGTCAAAAAAGACTGCGCAACCTGCCAAAATGATAGATGAGATTATTCTTTGAACAAGTTAAAAGTCTGTCTTAATAGACAAGCGTATAAATCCAAACCTTAAAAGCACACCACTGACCCAGCTCCCCAAGTGCATAATTGATCGCTCTCAACTTCTGTATTAGGTTAGCAGCACCATCACTTTCCGTTCTCTCAGAAACACCATAAACATGGCGGAGAACTTCCCTAGCACCAGCATCCCTAGCTCCCATAAGTTGCCATTTACTTCTCCTAGAACTCAATTTTGCAGCTTCCTCAACTTCCACCTCCATTTGCTTTATCTGTTCGTGAAGGGACCACAAAGTGGCAGCTTTGTCATACTCCACCACAACTTCTGATGGCATTGGAACATGTTTTTCCAACTCCTTGCGGTCTGTTATAGTGCAGACTGTGGAGTCTAATTTACTTTCAAGGTTACGGATCTTAATTGCACAATCTATTTGGTTCGAAACACCTGTAGGGAATATTCAAAGCAATAATTACAACAATAATTTTAACAAATTATATACATACATACATATATATATATATATACATACATACATATATATATATATATATATATTACTTCGACATGGAAACTAAAGTAGGAATAAGAATCCAGTCTCCCACCCTTTAAATTAACAGGCGAAGCAGTCATTCCAAATACAGATGGTCTCTTCTCCTTTGGTGTGGTATGATAAAATTCAGACATAACTAAAGAATAGGGATGCTTCTTAACAGCATGATGGCACTCATCCAAGATCAGTAGATTGATTGCTTCCATTTTTATTATGCTATGCCTCAAAATGTTCAACAGTATTTGTGCCGTCATAACCAGAACCTGCATTTGAAGTAAAGTTACATTGCATGAGCACCCGGTTGATTAGAGGACCACAACATGAAAAATCAAATAGAACTTCATGTACGACAGGCATTATAAAGCAACAAACTCCAAAATTTTCATTCTTAGCATTGAAACGTTTTGATAATAAAAAATATATATATATGTTTTAGCAAAACTCTTAAAGCTACACAGCAAACAAGAAACAGAGCAGGTTTATGCAAGGATTGATGGGTGATCAAAGCAACTCAGATAAACTCTCACTTCCACGAAATATAAGGCACCAGAACGCATGATATTTTTTTAATGAAAAACACTGCTTTCACTGCAAAAGATCAAAGAAGACAAAAAAAACACCGCTTTCACTGAGAAACATCAAAGAAAACAAAAGAACAAAAACGGCATACCAAAAAAAATGCCTGAGAAAGAGAGCCATAATAGCTTCAAAGTGTGATCCCACAACAAAGGAGCATACAGGCATCTCCTACGGATATGATTAAAATCCTTGTTCATGCACCTATAGAGGATGCAACAATCTGGTCCCACCAAAAAAGACTAATGTTTCTGAATACATCCATCATATTCATCTTTCCAAGTAGCAGCAGTCACAAAAAAATTTGACCTTGAAAAATTTCACCTTCCAAAAGCGAAGAATAAAGATGGAGCCTAGGAAAAGAGGGTTCTCTCAAACGAAGGAAAATAGGTTTACAAGGAACCCTCACTGACACACCGGGGGCCCAAAAACGAAAATCCCTCCTCCCTGAAATAATTGAGAAATCCCCCAACAAAACACAACGTAAAAAATCTCCCTGCTGACCAAGACCGAATAAAACTCAAGGCAAAAAAAGCCCACCAAGATAGAGGCCACCATATGTAACCTCAAACGAACAATACAAATGAGGGGAAGCGTCGTAATCACTTAGACAATTGGGCATCCTTACGAAGTCTAAGATTACCAAACCTCCCTGTTCCATTGATTTAGACACAATCTCCCAACTCACTAAATGTAAGCCCCACCCTCCTCAACACCTTCCAATAGAAAATCCCTCCGAATTTGGAACCAAAATAGGGACTAAAGGTTGTGGATCGAATTTCAACCCAAAACAAATTGGATGAGACTTAGCCTACCTCCTTGAGAGAAGAAAGATTCCTTCATAGAGGAGAGGTGTTTTTTAATCTTTTTCACAACGAGATTCTAAACCATCAAAGCTTCTAGGATTATGCCCCATAGGGGGGCCAAGATAGGAGGAAAAACTACTCACCTCACACCCGACTACCAAAGCCCAACGAGTCAGCGTAGAGGAATTACAATTTAGACCAATAACCAAATATTTCCCCCAATTAATCCTAAAACCCACTACAGCCTCAAAGAAGAACAAGAAGCTATTAAGATTAACGATGACGTTTTCCAAAGGAGCAACCTACCGCTTCCTATCTGACCCCGCTCTATTACACCTCTCCCCACTCCACTCGAGATCATCTTACTAAGCACATCCACTACAAGTAAGAAGAGAAAGGGTGAAAGAGGATCAACCTATCTAAGACCACTAAACGCAAAAATCTTACCCCTTGGCTTTCCATTCACAAGGATGGAATAATTGACAATTCTTATGGAAAACCACATTTGAAATCTCCATTTGTAACTAAATCCTGTCATCCCCATTTGTAACCAAAGCCTGTCGTCCCCAGCATCTTTTCAAGAAAGTTACAATCCGTGTGATCATAATAAGATTACTCAAAATCAATCTAGAAATAACTTATTCCTACTTACAGTTTACATAATCCTCAACAGTGTCATTGGTAATAAGATCTCGATTCAAAATCTATATGGTTATGACAAAAGCCCCTTGAGAACTAGAAATCATATGAAGTGTTTTCGTCAACCAATCAGCAAACACCTTGGCAATTATCTTATAAATACTTGTGAAAAGGCAAATTGAACAAAAATCTTTGACCTTTCTAGCTCTCTGCTTCTTAGGAATCAAACAAATATACATTCCATTCAAGGAAGAGTCTATATCTCTCTCTAAAGAAAAAAAATAACTCCCCAAACATTTTTCCCTAACCGTCTTCGAGACTTTACCAATTATCCTAAGAGAAGGCCATCACACATAATTGATTAGTTTGTGAAGGTTTCATTTGCAGAAGCTTTTGAAAATATATTTATCAAATGAAGTTAATGAGAAAGGAGTTCTTGTGTCCAGCAGAGTAGTTTCACCTTCGATTTCTTCCCAAATTCCAGCCAAATTTTATTCTCTTGTTGAGGTTTGTGGATTGCAAATGCAGACAATTATCATCTAGTCACCAACAGTAACAATTCTCTAGTATTCTCGGTTGCTCAATAATGTAACTATTCTCATGGTTTAGTCACCAAAAGTAGGATGCTTGAAAAATCTCCATGGTGCGGACTCTCAAGCTTGTTTGGTGGCCCTTCTTCTCATTTCCTCTTAAGTTGGTTTTGTCAACCGGTGTGTGGAGCAGTTTTTGTTCAACCTCTTTTTCAAGTTCATTCTCATAGTTGGGCAGGTTTTGTTTTTAGTTCTAAGCTCAGTAATCTGAAGGACGTCTTCAAGGTTTGGTTTTCTGCTTTTGAAGAAGGGAGAAATAAGAAGAATCAATCTCATATCTGATTTTATTTGCTTTGCCGTTAAATTTGTCAGTTTCAAAGTTCAGAAGTTGTCTGTCTCACGGCCTATTCTTGGATCTTTCTATCGAAGACTTAACCTGAATTTAATCAATTGGATTGTCTTTATTTCCTTCTTTATTGTTTCTTTTCGTTGTTGAGTTATGCCCTTTTGTTTCTTCTTTCGTCCTTTGTTGTATTTGTTTAGGGTTTAAGGTTTATTGTATTTGTTTTGTATTTGTTTTCTCAGTTTGGTCTTGTTTTGTTGTCGACTTCATCTTCCCTCCCTTGTGGAGATTGTATTCTTCAAGCATTAATCTATTTTTCATTTTTTCAATGAAATGTTTCGTTTCTTGTTCAAAAATAATAACAAATGAAAAGGTAGGAGTAAGCTTGTCTCGAGCAATCTTGAAGCAAATACTTTTCCTTTAGGAAAGGTATTTATTTTATTTTATTTTATTATAAGAAACTTTGAGGTGCATAAAATCCAAAAAAAAAAAAAAAAAAAAAGGGAGACAATTTAAGGACAGGGGAAGAAGAGATAAGACCCTCCGTAAGATCTACTTGCAAAAAGTCATCCCAACCTTTCAAAAACATAGATATAGGGTAATTACAAAAGAATTTTGTATTGGTATACACTGCCAAGAAGCATGAAATTGTACATTGCTAAAAATATTGCTAGTCTGTAAACAATGACTTCCCTTATTAAATAAGATTACACAAATATTCCTTAAATCAAGGTCATTCCTTCAACCGTGTTTGATACTTGGAAAAGCGCCTAGATGACATTGCTACCAAAACTAACAAGATTAACGCGGAAGCTTTCCACCTAGATGGGATGTCAGCCCAAGAGTTGATGTTCATGGTGAGACCCTAAAACAAAATCACATGACCTGGTGGCTTCAAGCGTAGGATAGGAGCATTTCATAGATATAGACAGCTCCTAGAAAGCACTAGTTCAGATGATTTCAAAACTTTTTGGTGAAGTGAATGTTTCCCTTAATGTTGTCGAGGCGAAGAATTGAATAAAGAATAATAAGGCATTTATTCTTTCTATAAAGTCTTATTTAAGACCTCTCCCGACTATCCTTATAGAATGTTAGTTTTCTAGATAATATGAATTGGATGGAGCATCTTTTAATTACACTGAAGAAAGAAGGTCTCCTTTTTCTATTTGTGCATATGCGAAACTAGTTTTAAGGCCATTTGCTCTAATGGCAGATCTGAGCATATCTGAGAGTCAGACTTAGCCTCACCATGAGAGCGGTAGAAAACCAAATCCCAACAGGAAGTACGATTCGATTCAACAAGGTAACAGTTAAAAGAGCCTACGCCCTTTGGTGAGGTTCAGATACCAAGGCTCTAAAGAACTTTATCTTCGATCTCAAACAGTACTTCTAAGCCATGAATACAGTGACAAAAGAAGGAAAGGTTACATTGGTGACAATGCACCTAGTTGACGATGCAAAATTGTGGTGGATATCCAGGACGGTTGATGCACCATAGAAAACTTATCCAAGTCTGAAGAATAATTTGGCTGCTTTACACTGTCTGAAATTAGCCGTCTTGCTTTCTCATTAGTTTTAGAAAAGATTACCTTGGTGCATGACTAAAATAAAGAAACTATCAAGTTCCAGGCAATTTAACTCAACTTAGATTCATTGTCCGAGTTTTCATCACTGGAAGAGGAAGTGTCATTTGTTGGACTGATAGTAGAAGAAGGATGTATGAATTCCGCAAAATTAGTTTCATCTGATCCAATGTTGCATTAATCAACAATCGAAATATAAGAAGTGACCTTTGGAATACCCTCAATAGTAAACAAGATTTCACTAGGAAGTAAAAGTCTGGAACAAGATTCTTCAATATTATCAGCATTGAGAAGATAAGTGCTAAGGCACTTAGAAACACTAGGTCATAATCTTTTCTCTTTGGGTAAAATTTCGAATAAATATCACAAAATCGATCTCTTACCTCTTTAACGCTCGTAGGAACTAATGAGTCGAAATTATTTGGGAGAATGCCATTAGACAAGATGGGATCGACTATACTATCAAATAAATTGCAAACAATTGTTTAAACTGGGATTCAATTCTGAAAGTTGCTATCATACACAAATCCCAAAAAACTAAAAACATGAAATACAACTTCGTTTTCAAATTTATGTTTTCCAAACACTAACCTTTGAAATTTGCTATCACACATAAATCCAAAAGAAAAACTGAAAACAAGAAATACAACTTTGTTTTCAAATTTATGTACTCAGAACACTAACCAAACGCACCCTAACTTTTCTTTCGTTTCTTTAACTCTTGTCTGGTTCCATTTTTATTCAGAAAAATGATATCAATGGAAAATCTAATAAAATTAACCTATGGCAGCCTTGGTTATACATTCCTCTTAATCTCAAATCTAGGAATAAATTCTTTGGATATATTTGTGAGTGAACCACATAAAATTCCAACTAAAAGGAGGAAATGATTTCTCATTGACCCAATTAGAGTAATATGCCTCACACCATTGCTTCAACTAGTCCCCATGTTTCTCAAATGAATTTCTTAGTTGCTGAGAGGGTTTCTCAAAGACAATGCATGAAGCATACCCAACAGCACTTACTAGGGCTGCTAGATGCTCCTTCCAGGAGAAGCACGCTTGGCACACTGCATGCAAGTACAACTAGAAATGTTCAGTTGGTTTGCTAATATGGACGATCGAGGCCTCTTAATGGTATTTCTATAACAAATGCTAACCTCATCTCTACCTGACTTTAGAGGTTCTCTTCGGAGGAAATTAAAAAAAAAGCTCTTTTGCACAAAATCGTAGGAAGTACAGACCAAAAGAGTCGAGATGTTTGCCTCCCTTTAAAAGTTGACCCTTGCCTTTAAAAGGCTCTCGGGAGTACATTTTTCAAAGGCAAAGCAAAAGTTCTTTAGAATTGCACAGTCCCCTTTGGCATATTTGGAAGCAAAGAAACCATAAGATTTTTTTAGATAAGCCGACTTTTCAGGATTGTTTTTGTAGTAGTGTACTGTACACAACTTCTCAGTGGTGTTCTAACTTTAAGAAAAAATTTGTGATTATAGCTTTCTTGTGACCATTAAACAACTCAAAGACTTCTATTTTAATCTTTTGTAGTTTTTGAGAGGAGGTTCTCTTTAACCCTGGCCCTAAGTTGTTCCTCCTTTTTTGTGATTAATACACTGTTTCATATCCAAAAGAACAAATTATGGCCCAAAATAGTCTAATTAGTTTTTTTAATGCAACTATAAAATACCTCTTTACCTTAGTCTGGTTGGTTTCACCAAGTGTTGGATTCTAGCTGGATAATTCTTCTTCTGCACAAACTAGTATGATTTATTTATAATAGCCAGATTTAAGTTTTCATCCAAGTACGACTAGGGTATTTCTTCTAAGCTTGTAGATGCTTGACTTCGGTAGAAATATAAAGGATTTGGAGATAGAAAAACACTTCTATTAATGCCAAAGCTAAAGGTCTCTCTTTTCTCCTACCAATTCAAATGAAGATTACTCTAGTTACTCTTACAAATATTTTTTTTTTTTCCTAATTCCACAACTGTTGACTCTTTTATCCTTAGAGATGGTGAAAGGCACGAGGAGGTTTAAATAATCTAAGAAGGTAAAAATGTTTCTACATTGTTTTTCCTTGGAAGCGTTACACCAATGGCAAAATCCAAAGTAGGAATTTGAGTTATTCTCTTTAGCCGAGTTGCTGTTCTCTCTGACAAAATCCTTGAAAGATGCCTAACATATGCCCTTCCCACTGGTAATGGTTAAATAGAAATACTTACAGAAGTTGCAGCCCTCTTGACCAATCTTTGAGGGCGTTCATGTCCTCAATAAAAGTATAAAGAGAGTAAAAATCCTTTGGTTAAATGCTATTTCAGGCTTTTTTTTTGGTATCTCTGGTTAAATGAAAGGTTAATCCGTAAATATGAAGATATTCTACTATGGTCATGAAGATCCTACTTAAAATTTATTGTACCAACTTACAACCACCAACCAAGCTTAGGTTTTCCTTACAAAAGAAACCTAGAAGATAGCTATCAAATCCATGCCTTCAAACAATCCCAAATGGAGTATGTTGTTCTGAGGTTGAAGATAAACTTGATTTGTAGAAAGGTTGATTAGTCAAGTCGTTAATTTTGAGAAAACAAAGACAAGGTTTTTTTTTTTTTTTTTTTTTTTTGATAAGAGAAAACAAAGACAAGGTTTTCAAGGGATGAATTAATTTCTAACATTGAGATTTATCGCTCCTTGAATCTTTTATTGGTATTTTCACAAGCTCAAAGCTACATTTTCAATTGGAGTATTTTTTTAATCATAGGAAGAAAAGAATTGACTTTCGCAATTCGTGCACCGCTTCCCAACTTCATCTTTTAACTCGAGGATGAGTTAACTTGAGCTGAAAGGTGATCTAACACCATATTTCTCGGTCAAATCAGTTTCATTAGCCCTCCACTAAGACAGAAGAATGTCGGCCTCAAGGTTGCAAAACCTTCTCCAGGAAGGATTATTCCCAAAGGAGAGTAATTTTTTACTTTGAGTAGCTGATTTCGGCAGCATAAACACCCTAGATAAGGTCCAAAGAAGGCTCCTTTACATTCATTTCTCCCCTCAAACTTGTGTTGATTTAGTGAAAGAAATTATTTGTGGAACAACTTTGGGAGAATTATTAGCAATTACGCTTGTGGAGCAAGTTCAAGAAAATAGTTAGTGTTTTGTTTCGGAGAATTGTTAGTACTTATTAACTTGAGGAGAATGATTCGGAAAATGATCAGCATTTTCTCCTCTATAAATAGTCTTCAAATGTACGCTTTATTCACAACAACAAAAAGAAATGAAAAGCATTTTGCTTAAGGTTCTTCAATTCAAATAAACTCCCCTCGAGTTGTTCTTTCTGTTTCAGTTATTTGTTTTAGTGTATTTCGATCAAGGGTTTAAACCAACATCTAGTATCAGAAATGCAATGTCGAAACAAATATCGTCATCACACAGTCGTCGGAGGAGATATGACGACAATAAAGAGCGGAAAGGAGGGGAGTGTACTACTCTGGTACCCGTTACTCACGAAGAATAACTACGTAACACGGTCGATAAAGATGCGTGTTAATTTACAGCACAAGGCGTATAGGACGCCATCGAACATGGTGACGAAGTTGGGGAGCATAAGGACAGGATGGCTCTGACCACCATCTACCAACCACTCCCGGAGGACATCCTTCTCATGATGGAAGAGGACTCAGCAAAGGCAACATGGGAGACGCTGCAAACAATGCATATGGGTGTGGAATTGGTCAAGGAAGCAAAGGTGCAGACCTTGAAGAGTGAGTTCGAGGCTATTCGTATGAAGGACAGTGAGTCAATAGAAGACTTTGTCATGAAGTTGACAATGATTGTTACCGGCATCCGTTCGTTAGGTGACAAGGTGGAGGAAATCTCCATCATTAAGAAGTTCCTTCGAGCCACCCCCAAGATTTATGCAGATTGTTACCTCCATCAAGCAACTCGGCGACCTCAAGAACATGTTGGTTGTGGAGGTCATTAGTCATCTTAAAGCCCACGAGGAGAGAATTCGTGGTTACAACAGTAGAGAGGAGGAGAAGCACCTCTTACTAACACACGAAGAGTGGCTCACACAGACGAAAAAGAAAGATACAATTGATTCTTCCTTTTCAAGTACAAAAAAACGTGGCGGTCACAACAAAGAAAATAAAGGTCGTGGGCGTGGCCACGATTGTGGCCGCAAATGTGGCAGCAGAGGAGGTCATGACAATGTCTCACAAACCCATGACGATCCCAACCCTTGGAAGGACAAGAGTATGATCAAGAGTTACTCTTGTGAAAAATACGGGCATTATGCGACGAAGTGCCGCAACAAGAAACACAACAAGGAGGCAAACCTCACATTCACACATGAAGCCGAGAAGATGTTTAACCTCTTGATGTTGAATGAAGATAAGGTTATGGTAAACCTCCTCACAAATGGCAAAAACCGAGAGGAGACCAACATGTGGTATCTGGACAACAGAGCGAGCAACCACATTACTGGAGATAGAGCAAAGTTCAAGGAGCTTGATGAGAAGCTCATTGGAAATATGAAGCTTGGCGACGGATCAATTTTACCGATCCAAGACAAAGGATCCATCTTGTTCCAGTGCAAGAACGACGATCAACATCTATTAACCAAGGTATATTAGATCCTGATGTTTGAAGAGCAAGTTATTAGCCTTGGTCAAATAACAAAAGAAGGCAGCAGAGTTGAGTTAGTTGGGTCGTTCTTCAATATGTTCGACAGGAACGAAGTCCTATTGATGAAGGTAAAATAGTCACAAACCATCGGTATAAGATACTAATGAAAAACCATCAACATCTACCGAAAGGCTCCATTGGTATTGGCGGCAAGAAAGGGAAGAAGAAATAAATGGGTCGAGAGAAGAAGGAACCAAAGGACAGAGCTAAGAAAAACCAAAGGTAGTCAGCAAAATGTAACCTACAAGTCGGTGTGCTTCATCAAACCTACCATCTCAACTAAGGAGACCTAGAAGAAGGCCACCCGGGCATAAGAAAAATGGGACATCGAACTTGTCATCTCAACCAAAGAGACCTAGAGGAAGACCTAAAAAGAAACAAGAATCCAATGATGACAAGGGTGACAAGGGTGACAATTACCAACTTGTTCAGGCCCTTTTTATTAAATACCCAGTTGGTTCGCCCAACTTGCTTCAGACTGATGTTGTTCCCAAAAATTCGGAAGAACTTTCTGGGTTAAGAGACAGAGGAGTACCTCACAAGAAGTTTCTATATGCAAGTCTGATGATGGAATTCTTGCACATAAGAGGAGGGGAAGAAATTGCATGTTACAGAATTGAAATTTCTTCTAAAGAAGACGAAGTTGATCAGGGACCAAGCAAAGGTGAAATTAGAGAGCGACGTGCTGATATTCTCACCAAGACCCTAGCAAGAATTAAATTTACAGATATGGGGGTTACTTGAAGAGAAAAATCACGAGCAAAGTCAAGCGAAAGGGGGAAATTCTGAGTCAATAAACTTGACTTAATAGAAGTTATTTGTGAAGCAACTTTAGGAGAATTGTTAGCCATTAGCAACTTCTGAACCAAGTTTGGGAAAATGGTTAGTGTTTTGCTTAGGAGAATTGGTAGCTATTAACTTGTGGAGAAAGTTCAGGAAAATTGTTGGCGCTTTCTCCCCAATTAAGATGTACGCTTTATTCATAACAACAAAAAGAAATGAAAAGCATAGTGCTTAAGTTTCTTCCAAAGAAACTATCCCCTCAAGTTGTTCTTTCTACTTCAGTTATTCGTTTCCGTGTATTTCGAACCATTAAATTTCACTTTGAAGGTCTGGACTTCCGCTCATAAAAGGTTTGGGTTAGAAAGAATGATGTTGGAAGGCAAGGCAAGCTGGTTGGTGGTTCAAAGACAAAACTAGAGTGTTTTAGTCAAATGCCTTAAAGAACTTTGGTGGTACGTTTAGATGGAAATAAACTCAACTTTTCAAATAAGTACAATTCTTCTAACTATACTAGTGACCTTGTTTAGTTGATGCCTCTAAAAAGAGTGCTCAACACGATAACTTTTCAAATAAGTAGAATTCACCTAGTTTAGTTGATGCCTCTAAAAAGAGTGCTCAACATGATTTCTTTTTCTTTTATTTCTTTTCTTTTTTTTCTTTTTCTTGTAACTACTATACTAATATGATCAATTTAGATGGAAGGGCTTTTGTTTGTCCTCCTATTTTGGAGAAGGGACTCTTGTTCCTTCGTCCTTTAGGTTGTTTTGGTGGGCTTTTGGCTGTTCGAATGATATCTCCTCCTTGTTTCTTATAAATTAAATAAATAAATAGAAGTTTTAACGGTAAAATCACCAAAGATTAACAAGCATAAGACTAAGAAGGAGAAAACAGCACTTCTGCTTCATCCTGATATGGATGACTTCAATTAGATCAAAAGGATTAACATAACCTACTATTAATTGAATATGATTAAACAGAGTAACAAATCAGAAAAACATAAGACCGACTTTTTGTATGAAGGGTCTGTTCAAAAGTTAATACCTGATAAAAAAAAAAGGGGAATATCAATTTTTACCATCAATTTTGACCCTAAATTTTCAACTTAATCAAATTGGACCTTCAATTTTAATGTGTGGGGAAATTTTAAAATTGCAACAGACATTTTAGTTTAGGACTCGATTTGATATACCTGCCAGGTACAGAGATAAATTTTGATTTTTTTTTTCTTGTACTTGCAATAAAAATATACATCATGAATAATAAGATTCCAAATAAGAGGTCTTACCTGTTTAGTTTCAAATTCACGCTGCCACCTTCTAGCATCCCAAAAATCTTGACCCATTTCACCACAGTAATGACCTACTTGATAGCCAGTTCTCTCACGAATAACCTCAGCTTGCTGAAATTACAAAGAATGATGATACAGTCAACTCCTTACACAACGAAAGGCTACTAGAGCCAATATTGCTATATTGAATATGATTTACTTATTTTACCTGATAGACAAGTGGAACTTTGGGAACTAAAAATACAGCAAGCATCTTCTTATTTTGTATTTGTAAGTCATTGGAAATACTTTTAATCAGAAGAACAGCAATAAGTGTCTTCCCAGCCCCAGTTTCAAGAAAAGCTATAGTATTTTTCTTCTTCGCTTGTTCAAGAACATCCAACTGATATTGACGAGCTTGTTCCTCGGGGATTTTTTCCTTAGTTTCCTCGGAACTTCTATCTGTAGTTCCCTGGAATTCCTGATTTTTTTCATTATCAGCCATTGCTTCTCTGTTACGATCAGCTTCCCACAAACCTGAGTGAAAAACCATCTCATTTGATCCTGATTTGTCCCTCTCCCAATAACCCTTTTGTTCCCGCTCCCTCGAGTCCCTATCTCTTGCGTCCCTCCCACTTGTTCCATAATGCTCTCTCCTTCTATAATAACCCCTATCCCTTCTATCACTCTCATCTCGCTCACGCAACCTCTTTCTAGAGACAAACTTTTCTCTATCTCTAGATGGACACTGCCCCCTGTTTGAGTAATGCCTTTCATTGTTACCATTGCTGAAACGAGGCCTCTTATTGCTTCTTTCTTCATTATCACAACCCCAATCTCTCAACGGCACATTATTACTCTCCTCATGCTTTTGAACTCCATTTCTGTTAGGGGTTTCAACAACGCTAAGCCCTTCGCATCCATTTGGTTGCTTGAAGCCATTCTCAGATTCATCGCGCTCGCAGATACGACTACCATCACTAAAACTATCCTTGCTCAGCTCATTACATTGAAGAATTTCAATCTGTACGCCATTCGCCTGCATAGTTGAGGTATCAACCAGCATATCACGAACCCCAGATGCCTGGTTCTCAATATAAAAGTCCTCCCCAACAGTTGCATCACGATCGCCATTGCAAGTTACCGGAGAGAGAGTCCCGCCGTTCTTAATACTATCAAGAATGTGATCAATTCCACCAAAAAAATCGTTGGAGAGGTTGTGTTGAACGGAAGTGTTTTCGACTGAGGATTCGGGAGCAATAGACGCGTGGAAATCCACAAAATCATTGATGAGTTCGCAGGAAATGTCCTCACAGGCATCTAGCCAGAAAGAAGAAACCCCAGATGAACAAGTTGGGTCGGCGGTAAAACTTCCAGGAGTCCTAGTATCATCCTCCATAGCAGACTAGTATAACAGAGAGATTATAAAACCGAACAAGAAGTTCAAAAAAACAAAGAAAATTGCAAATTTCTGGAAGTTGAATAAATTAAGGTAAAGGGCATAAAAGAAAAGGGAATTGAAGATAAAATCTGAAGAAAAAGATAGAAAAGCGGTGGGCAGTGAATGGTTGAGGCAGAGAGAGAGAGAGGAAGCTGGGGAGAGAGAGACGCAGAGAGAGCGAGAGAGAGAGAGAGAGAGAGAGAATAAATTGCAGAAAGCTAGGAGAGTGATAGACGGTATGAAGCACGCAAAAAAGTAAGGGTAGAGAGAAACCCTAAAAAGCCATGGAAGTTTGAGAGCGTGATTCTACGAGATTGGAGGGGCTATCAAACGCCTTATTCTGCGTGTGTTAAATAGTTGTTTGAATTTGACCCCACGCACTTTCGTCTTCCCCTCTCTCTCTCATGTCTCTGTCCCTCAGGTTTTGCCTCTGCAACTTCCCCTGCTTCCTTACTTTCTCCCAAGCTCCTGCTGCTGCGATACCCCAAAATAAGCTCCCAACCACGCACACACACACAGACACCCTCTCCCTCCCACTCTTCTTTTTTCCTACTTAAACAATACAAATACGATTATTCATTCATTTTTCCTCCTCTTCCTTATTTTTTCTCTCTCTCTTTAACACCCATTTATAACGCCTCCTCTCACTCCCCGGATCTTCTCTCTCTCTCTCTCTCTCTCTCTCTCTCTACATTGATTCTAGTTCCCCTATCTACGTGGATATTTTTCAATTTTTTGTTTTTTATTTCTCACCTTCAAATATTTTAAATTAAAAATGATATAATCTATTGAACAAGTGTTTTGAATCATCAAAAAAGTAGATAGATCTTTATTTGAAGTAACTTCGAGCGCTTGTTCCGTAAATAAAGTTTAACTTGTATTTAATGATGCATGAGTTGACTTGAGTTAAACTTTAATCAAATTTGATATCGTTTGATCTAATACGAGTTAAACTAAAGTTCATCATAAACTAAACTCGAGTGCATCTAATGCAACTTCCTTTTGTTGTAAACTTTGATAGCATGTAGGGTTCCATAGACACTCTCGGATAAGAAATGTTTACACGAAGGCATCGAATGCATATGAATTGTGAATAGAGAGGAATTTACAAAAGACACTCTCGGATAAGAAATTGACGTCTATAGAATGTTTTACGGAAAAGAAACCACTTTGATTGTTGGCGTTATTCTTTTTTGTTGATTCAATTTTATATGTACTAGTTGGATTGTGGGCAGCATAGCCATAAGAATATATTCGTTGCAACATGTATTCAAAATTGAAATTAAATGAAATTAAAATTTACTCGCGCAAAAAAAATAGAAAATTTTCCCAAATTTCAAATGCATGAGAACAACATCATGAGATCATTTTTTTTTTAATTTTTTGAATTCAACCCTACAATCGATGTGATAATATTTGATTCAACCGAGCTGTGATAAAGATAGATATATAATCAAAATTTAAAATTGAAAGATATTGAAAAGGGAAATTTGGTTTATAGAACATAGATACAACAAGTGGTGAACAAGTAATTAAGTGTAAAAAATATACAATTTTGGTTTGTGTGTTAGTCATAAAGTGATGTGGAGGAAGTGGAATGGCAGTGGCAAATGGGGGAGGGAATATGTAAAAAATGGCGTTTGCTTTCTTTAGGAGGCCTCCCACTGTGTACTCCAACAGACTTGCCCAATTTTGATAGCCATCTTCCACGCCCTCAATAGCCTCTAAAGCTAGCAGGGGTTGACAAAAATAGAATTCCCTCAAACCAAAAGTTAAAAGGAAAGAACATATGCCATTGCCCACCTCAAAATGCCCGTCTCTTTCACACTACAATCTTCCACATTCATTCTAGCTTTTTCAAATTTCAAACTAATTCTATTGGAGAATTTGGAAAATGCAACCATCTTTAAACGCATTTAATGTCGGATATCCAAGAAATTGACGAACAAATTATTTGGTTTCAGACTTTTTAATACGTTTTTCTTGTTGAACCGTTGATGCATAATTTTTATTGTATAAAAGACTTCTTTAAATACAGAATTTGTTTAAGTTTAAATTAATTATGAATGACTTTTTTCTCTTTATCTATCTTATCCTTCTTAGGTGTATATTGTCGAACAACATCACTCTCATCATCACTATTTTTCTATATCTTCCTCTTCATAAATAAACATCCTCTCCTCGAATGTGATACATCGATAGTCATTCAAGATTGTTTGACATCGTATTGTCTTTAGTTATTGGTGGAGGTGTGCTGGTAAGAGAGGTTTAGACAACATCATGCTTTGACATGTGACTTAAGTCTAGGATTTCAATTCAAATTTACCGGATGTTCTCATGCATCCCTAGCAACATGGTCACATTACTTATTTTTTACTTTTATGAGTGATAATTATTCTCATTGACCAATATAGGTTCTTTTAGCATGTTTTATCCTCACTCACGTACATATTCCTAGGAAGTCACTTAACATATAATTATTGTCCCTTCTTTACCTGGATCTCACAAAATTAAATATATTTTTAGAGGTAACTATGTAGATGAGCTTCTTCTTTTCAAACTTGACCAACTTCACCACTATTTAATTACACAAATGTGAGTATAAATAATTATTAATGTATAAAAAAATACCCAGCTTATTTACCATAAAACCCCCCATGTAATATGATTTAAGAAAAAAGAAAAGAAGGATGGTTACAAATAAGGAACCATAAGATAACTTACGCCTCAAATAAGGAAAGAAATGGTTACCTAAAAATGTCTTCCTGCCTTCGTATTCCTTTATTGTTCCTACTTCAGGCCTATTTCTTCTTTCTTTTTCTCTCGTAATAACCCTTCACGCGCTCCCTCTCTGCAGCCACTAACCGCAGATTGTCGGAAACATGGCTGAAGTACCTCACAACAAAAACTTCCACCGATGCCCATGGCGCAAAGATGTCTTCAGGCACTGACGTTGGATTGCGAAGATGTTGTGAGTGACAGGTTGGATTGTGTCGTTGCTACTCATGAGTGTCGTGGAAAATTGTGTTGAGGATTGTTTGTAAAGGAGCCCCACATCGACTCATTAAAAGATTGATCATGAGTTTATAAGTAAAGAATACATCTCCATTGGTATGAGATCTTTTGGAGAAACTAAAAGCAAAGACATGAAAGCTTATGCTCAAAATGGACAACATCATATGTGGAGAGTCGTAGTTTCTAACATGGTATCAGAGTCATGTCATTAACTCAGTCATGTCAATAGAATCCTTAAGTGTCAAACAAAGGATGTACTTTGTTCAGGGCTCCAGAGAAAGGAATTGAGTCTCGATGGTTCGAAAGCTCCATAGGTCTTAGGAGAGGCTGTATAGTATAATTTGTTCGAGGGGAGGATTGAGGGCCTTTTGGGAAAACCAAATTTTTTTTTTAGTAGTAGGGTTTTATATGGTTGAATAATAGTTTCATACCATGCATATATGGTCAAATAACCATCATACATGACCTCCTATCAAATTGGCAAGGTTGGCCAAGCAATAGGTCTCCAACAAGCATGAATAGCATTACAAAAAACTTTATCTTTATATTTTCCTAAAGTAAAAGATATTAAAACTTGAGAAACTACACGCATTGTTCATTGGCATTGAGCTATTGAAGCTTCTAAGGTTTAAGGTGATTTTGGGTTGGAATTTGCAACCTTTTGATCAACATGGTACTTACTAGTAAAACTTCCACTATCAATAACAAGACTGCAAGGGTCCCCTTGACTAAACACCGTGTGTGAAATAAATTGTCTCTTTGATTATCAACATCATTCTCTGAACTTGAGTTTTAAGAAGTCTTCTTGTAATAAGTGTCAAATGACTCATATTTCCAATTCCTCCTCATTCTCGTAGACTTCTTCTTAACTAGCTCATTAATCTCCCCTCCATTTTCTACGTCTTGATTCATGATTATACAAAAGTAGTTAAATATGTTTAGGACCTCACACACTCAACTCACCGATTTTACGCTCAGGAACACTTGTGTTTATTACCCACAAAGATAGGTTATTTGGGAAGGTGACTAAATTACATGGATAAAGCAATTATTATAGTAACTAGCTATTCAAGACCATAAATAATAATAATAATTATTATTATTATAAAATAAAAACCAAATAAAACAAAGAAAGGATGGAAAAAAACAAGGTACACAGATATTTTGAGTAAAATTGTTCATTGAAAATAAATTCCAATAAAAAAGATCGGTTATAATTTTGACTAAATGCTTCTTAATTATAAAATATAAGAGAATAATCTAACTTTTTTTTTTTTTTTTTTATGGAATTGGAGCAAAGGGAGAAGTTATATTCGAGTTAGAATTAGGAAAGAAAAATATCAAACAAAAGGGTTATGGATTTAGATTGTTTAAGCAAAATGTGAATTGAAGTGGGGTGATTGTAAGATCCCATATCGGTTGGAGAGGGCACCGAAGGGGGGGTGGATTGTGAGATCACACATCGGTTGGAGAGGGAAATAAAATATTTTTTATAAGGGTGGAAACCTCTTCCTAGCAGACCGTCTTAAAAACTTTGAGGAAAAGTCTGAAAAGAAAAGCCCAAAGAGGACAATAACAGCTAGCGGTGGGCTTGAGTTGTGACAACAACGATATTTCTAAACTACCTGCTACTTCATATCATAAAGTAAACTACTTTTGACATCTCTTGGGTTAGAATAGTATACTACATGTCTTAGGAAAAGTAAACTACCTGTCATATTGCCTTTTCAGGCTATGACAATAAACTTTCAGTTCACACTCCCTCTCAAGTTAGAATGGTGTAATACCATGGCTCCCCACTAGGCACAACCAAGATTTCCTTAGTAGTATAACCTTTGTGGAGTCCAGATCTAAGTTCTAGGACTAATATAACTAAAATAACAATTTATACTCTATCATAGTCGTAACATACATTCTAGAACACATAATTCAATAATAATATTGGGCATAGACGAGTTCCCAAACCCAAAATTATACATTATAAATGTAAAATATCATTATGCTCAACATACTCAAACAAAGGATACTAAATCAACCAAGGTATGCTCGAGAGCTTATAAACCTATTAACTCTATTAGGGTTCTCCTAATCGACCTCTCCACTTGAAACTTGCTCCATATGACTACTTACATATTTGGATATTTGGGTGTGTTCGAACTCTCTGTTCACGACCTTCTTGAAGCTGGATTTTCTTCAAATTTCTTAGGTAGGTGGCAAATTGTGTCTAGTTTCTTGAACAACAAACATCTTTATGAGAACCATTCGAAAAAAAGGTGAACCAATCCAAACAATCAACAAAGTTCGTTCCATGTAGTGGTTTACCCGTTCAGCCGTGTTCAAGATCACTTTTCATGACCTTCCTAAAGTTGATTTTTCTTTAATTCTTGGGTACGTCCCAAATTGAGCATATTTTATGGAACATAGTGTGAGAACTAGTCCAAACAGTGAGTAAATGTCTAAGAAATTAAAGGGGATGACTTAGTCGGTTCTGGAACTGCCACGCCATCATCGTCTACCTTGAGATGGTGACGACCCAAGAGCGTGTCTGCTTTTACCCTCTGAAAGTTAAGCTTTTTCCATTGACCTAGTGCCTATTTGCTCACGATTTCTTCACCTACTTTGCAGTCTTACACACCATAGATCGTTTGAAACAAGTTTCAGCTCATTTGTTAAAAAACCAGCAAGATATATCGAGTCAAGTAAGGTATCCGAGAATGAACTTACCCATATTTTCAACTTGAAGTTGCTCCTTGTTTAAATGATTGAGAAGTCTCTTCACGAATTCTTTAGCAAATCTGTCCCTTATTTGCCTTGAAGCTAATGGTACAGTCATATAAAAAACAGGGAAACGGAGGTTCAGTCATCTCTTGGCCTCCACTCACATCTGTTGAATTAAAAGCTTGCTCTATACTAATTTGTTAAAATTAGAAAGCGCTCCGATACCAACTTGTAGAAAATAGACGCTCGCTCTGAAACCAACTCGTTTAGATAATTCTCACGAGGCTGTGAAGGGGATGTCGGGGAGAGACAAGGAGACAAAAAATTCTCAAAACCCTTTTTCAGTGTACTGCTCTTTTTTTTATTATAGAAGTAAAACCTATTTATAAGTTTTGTAAAGTTAAAAATGGCCATAACTATCCCACTTTTTCTCACTCATAAACCCTAAAATAAATATTGTCTTTTTCACTCAATTTTAAAACTCAAAATTAATAACTGGTTCTCTTTTTTTTTCTCATTTAAATTTATTTCCAACAAAACTCCCCATAAACTTAAATGCTCTATTCAATGGTTCTACCTGCGCTGTTTTCGTTTTCTCGAGCTCAGTCGTGGTCTCTTCAATTTTCTCATCTTGTCCTCTAGCGGCAAACTAAGGTTGTCCTTCTCTGATGAGATTTCATTTGGATCTTCTCGAGAATAGCCCATCTGAGACACCAACTCTTCATTTTTCCCGTTCTCAGCCACGCTTGACTCAGACATCATGGCTTCGTTCAGTTTACTCAATTCCCTTCGCAAGTCCACAGCAACATTTACAACTAGCATTTTGAGTGTCTCAATCGTATGTCGTAAATTCACTACCTCCTGTTGAACTTGATTCAGGTTCATGTCGAGTGAGTCTCTCTGTTGAGTCAGCATTTCTATATCTTTCTCCTCCCTCACTAGCTCGTCCACTAGACCCTCAATCTCCATGAACAAGTCTTTTTCTTTCTCCACACCTTCTTCAACTTTCTTCTTAAGATCGGAGATTATCTTCTCATTCTTTTCCTTCTCCTGTTTTAGATAGAAGAAACTCTTACTCAACTCAGCCATTTCTTTCTCTAACCTTTCAACTTTTGTTTCTAATTCTTTTTCTTCAATTTTCATCATCTTTCTTCTTTCTTCCTCGAATTGCCTTTCCGGCCATTGGAGCTCTCTCTCTTCGAGCTCGGGTTCTCTGTTATTCGGTTGTTCATCTTTATTCGATTTTCTCATCTCCGCTATCAGGATTTCGCCACATCCGTTGTGCATCACCTCATTTCTAACAGTTTCTACCACCTCAAGACTACCGCCATCATCTTTCGCGCCGCCGTCTCCTTTTGTGTTCGGCTCTTCGTTTTGGGTCATCAAGAGAATGCCTCCATTTATTGGGTCATCCAAGGCCAGGTTGATGATTTCTTCCACCTTTTCTTCGGCTCAACAATCTCTTGCATAGTGACCCATTCTGCCACAATTGTAACATTTGTCGGTGTTACAATAATTTGCATAGTGGCCATATTTCTGACATTTATAGCACTGGATGTTGGAATTGTATCCTTGACCGCATCCTTGATTGTGTCCTCTTCCACGCCAATTTGCTTGGCTCGACCGTCTCTTCTCCTGGTAGTTTTCTTTGTAAGTTTTACCTTGACAACCTCGACCATTCTCGCGACTTTCACGATCTCTACCTCGAAAATTTTGAGAGTAGAGTACCTTTTCATCCTTTATTGATGTCTTCGTCTGAAGCGCTTGATCGAGTGGCTCCTCCTTTTTCTTACGTTGCTCGTGTGCCTCGAGAGGACCGGCAAGCTCATCGACTGTGAACTTCGCTAGGTCCTTCGACTCTTCTATGACACATACGACATTCTCGAAGTTGCCTGTTAACGACCTCAAGATTTTCTCCACAACCCCCGTCTCAGGTAACATTTCTCCGTTTCGATTTAGCTGATTCGCCACGGTCTATACATGTGTAATGTAGTCAGATACATTTTCTGACTCCTTCATCTTCATGCTCTCCAACCCGCCACACAGAGTCTGGAGACATACCTGCTTGACTCGGTCGGTTCCTTTGAACACCTTTTCTAGAGTGTCCCACGCTTCTTTTGAAGTAGTTGCCCTTGCAATCTTCTCAAAGCCCGACTCGTCAACAGCCCGGAACAGCATGTATAATGCTGCCTTATCCTTTGATCGTAATTCCTTTAGCGCCTTGTTTTGCACTGCCGTAAAACCTGTGGTATCATTCGGTTCTTCGAAACCTTCTTCGACCACCTCCCATGCGTCTTGCGAACCGAGAAGAGCTTTCATTTGGATGCTCCAATTCTCGTAGTTCGTCTTCGTCAATCGTGGTAGCGGCATTTGTCCCATCATGTTCGTCATGCTCTGATACCAATTTGTTGAATTAAAAGCTCGCTCTGATACTAATTTGTTGAAATTAGAAAACGCTCCGATACCAACTTGTAGAAAATAAACGCTCGCTCTAAAACAACTCGTTTAGATAACTCTCACAAGGCTGTGAAGGGGATGTCGAGAGGGGAGAGACAAGGGGACAAAGAAATTCTCAAAACCCTTTTTCTATTATACTGTAATGCTCTTTTTTAGTCTGGTTGCTCTACTTGCTCTATTATTACAATCAGGTAAAACCTATTTATAAGTTTTCTAAAGCTAAAAATGGCCATAACTATCCCCACCTTTTCTCACCCATAAACCTCTGATTTCCTAAAATAAATATTAGTTTTGACTAAATTTTAAAACCCAAAATTAATAATTTTTTTTTTTAAAGTTTATTTCCAACAACATCTACCAACACGTGTCATCATAGTATGAATGTAAGCCTGTGTTTGTCTACATAGAATGCTATAAGTGCTAACTAAAGCTCCCTTAGTAGCCTTCTATCTTGTATAATGAACTATAGGTTGGTGAATACACCTATCTTGTTACTAGGTAAATGCTCACCAATCGAGATAGAGTTCACAATTAAGGGTTGAATTTGAATCATTTCCAGTATAGGACTTTTAAGTAATCATAAAATCTCATGACACCGATAGTGGGTCATAATCAGACAGCAATATGCACAGTTAAACGGTAAACGGTCTGATATGCTTGTCATACGCCTAAATTTACATCGTATCTAGTAAATTTCATCAGTGGGCCTACATGTAGATATCATCCACTAACATGCTTTTAGACAGTCCAATAAGACTTCTTTAACTTAAACGGATCAGAAGGTTCAAGAGACAACATAATATTGTCTAATCTAAGTCTCTCTCAGGTTGTTCGGTTTGTCATGGTTCAACATAGCATTGTTCGGTTTGTCATGGTTCAACATAACATAGTTATGCCTAATTAAAGTTCTAAACAATTCATTCTGATCATGTGTCCAATCACAACTTATTCTTGTTTAACCTATATTGAAATTTATGCCATTAATTAGTTTTTAATAATCATTTTGATTGTTTTATTTACGATTTAATATAATCTATTGTATGAAAAATTCAAGGATATTAATCTAACGTTCAACAATATGTGGTTAAGATATATGAGGATTATGTTCAAGTAATAACCTAAATAGTTTATATTAAATGGATAAAGTTGGATGCCTTATCTTGGTAACACATTGATGTGACTCACTTTGTAATTATTACATATGATTTGATCCAAATCGCTCGTATGGAGACATGTGAGTGGGAGTATCATATACATTGAGTATGTATAAAATTGGATGATCATATAGGACTTGATCTTAATCATGAGTGAGTAATAAACTCTTGGTTCTGAGGGCTTGTCATTTAATTTACATGGGTGAAGATGATTTTGAGACTTAACCAAATAGGAAGTTGAGAACATAATTTCTTGAGATGACATTCGCTCCTTTCGATACAGAGTATGTAGATGAGTAGTTCTCTTAAATGCTGATTTTGAGACTTGAATAATGGGACTCACCTTCTTGACCAGAGAGACTTAGTTTATAATTGAATCATAAACAAATTATTTATTAGAGAATCAGTGATATTTAAGGTGAAATATATAATTACACGAATAAAACCAACTTTTAACCCTGTTGTAGTTACTAACAACTCATGAAGGATCGACTTGCTAGTCTTGAAGGTGTAGTCAAAAGTGAGGAATACATCTCCATTGATACGAGTTTATGCTCAAAGTGAACAATATCATACCATTGTAGAGAGTCGTGATTCCTAACATTGTATAAGCATTCTCGGGGTCCAAATTTCTCAAACTCTCCCAAAAAAAACTCCTAAACTATGAGATATGTTGAGCATCCTTAAAATCACATTAAAATTGTTATCCTCTCTCGAAAGAAAACTGGTTCAATAACTTCTATGGATATGTTAAAAGCTGGTGGAGGCTAAATTAGCTTGGAGAAGCTCACCAGAGATGTGGGTAAGTTTCTTTATTCTTTTCGTATGATGGGTGAAAAGTTGTTCACGATTGGTGTAACGGCCCAAGTCCACCGCTAGCACATATTGTTCTCTTTGAGGTTTTCCTTTCGGGCTTCCCCTCAAGACTTTAAAACGCGTCTGTTAGGTAAAGGTTTCCACACACTTATAAAAGATATTTCGATCTCCACCCAATCAACCCAATCAATGTGGGACTCTCACCATTGGCTTTTGCTTCATAATATTTATCAGTTTTATTATACGGTGGATTCAGAGCAGAAATGAGGGGCTTTGGTTGGCAACCACTGAAGCAAGGACTGAGGGGAAGGAATTTCTCACAAAAACAGGTGTGGAAACTTGGGTATGAATCTAAACTCTTTTAGCGATCTCCCTCAAATGTCCAAGGATTTTCAAAAGATTTATTCCTATGGTCTCGTGGCACCAAGCTTCACGTCAACCCCGCTCATTCTTGTCACCTGAAAAATATGAGAAAACTTGAATGAGTACAAAAACTCATGAAGTAGTATATTTATAGGATCTTAATCGTGTCCTTAAGGTGTGTTAGGCTACCACACTCTTTCTTATCATGTTCTTGTTCTTGACCTGAGAACTTAGGCTCTTAGATTCCATTCTTGAGTCCGAAGTTCTTAATATTGGTTGTTGTCTAAGGGTCTTAGTTCCAAGATTCTAGATTCTTAGTTATGAGAACTTATCTTGATCCATGTCCTAGTCCTGATCCTTAGTTTTTAGTCCTTGTTGTTGTCCTTAATCTTATTCTTGGTTCTTACCCTTATATCTTGTTTTTTTTTTTTTGTTCTCGAATGGTACCTAGCAATATTCATATCTTAGAGGGCTTGGGACTTGTATAGTGCTACTTTAAGGAAGGGGTACGTGTTAAACTTTCTTGTCTTGCTTCATGGAATAAGGTAGCACATTGATTACTTGAAAATCAATAGCTACATTGGAGCACCATCATGATTACTTAAAAATCAAAAGTTGTCCTAGATCTCATCTTGAGTTAGGGTAGCCTCCGGATTACTTGAAAATCAAAGGTTATCCTAATACTTATCATGAGGCAGCGTCTCGATTACTTGAAAATCAAGTGCTAACCTTGAGCTCATCTTGAGTTAGGTAACTTCTTGGTTGCTAGAAAACCAAGGGTCGTCATAAAGCTTATCATAATGTAGCATCCTAAACCTTGAGCTCATCTTGTGTTAGGGTAGCCTCTAGCTTACTTGAAAACCAAGGGATAAACCCTAAAGCTTATCATGAGGTAGCACCATGATTACTTGAAAAACAAGTGCATATCTTAAGCTCATTTTTAGTTAGGGTAACCGTCTAGTTGCTTGAAAATCAAGGGTCATCCTAAACTTTATCTCAATCTGATTACTTGAAAATCAAGAGATAACCTTGAACTTATCTTGATTTAGGATAGCCTCTTAATTGCTTGAAAACTAACACTATCTTAAAGTTTATCCTGAGGTAGCATTATGATTACTTAAAATCGAGAACGACTTTGAACTCATCTTAACATTCAAGACCTTAAAGCGAGCACAGGTCATATTAAAATCTTAGATCCTTTGGATTCATTTACATCCATAAATCATATGGTTAACCATGGGGAGTATCTTAGTTATTTCCTTCAAGCTTTAAACCTTACACCCCTATTTTGGTTTATGTTGAACTTAAGGCATAAGTCTTAGTTTCTTAAATCTTCTGAGTCATGAACATCATGCATAAGATCATAACATATTCCTTGAGCATTCTAAAAATATCATGAATCTTTGGAGATGAAGAGAAAGAATTTTTCATACTTATAGCGTAAGAATTAGAAATTGTTTTAATTTTATTGAGAATTAAAATAAAATAATTAATATGAGCAATCTTTGATGTATTCCAGAAGTTCTTTCTGTTTCCTTGTACTCTTCATATTTTTTCTTCATATTTTGTCAATCAAGGGTATTTGTGAGGACATCTTTGTGAGGACATCAGCTAGGTCCACAGATCATTTATAGAACATTTGCTTTAGTTTTTGAGATAGTCCCAGATTTTTTTTCTTCAGTGCAATAGAATTTTATTAATTTGCATGCATTTGACTTGATTCTAATTGTTCAATCATCCATTGCAATTGTGGAGGTTGAAAATTTGTTAGCTAGCTAAAAAGCTATGACTAAGCTAATAGGAGACATAATGTTGAAGAGTGAGGAAGAAGCGATGTACACAAGTAAAAGTCGGAGCTACAAAAAGTCACCCACCAAAATGGATACAAAAATGTTGATAAAGGAACAAGTCGCCAAGGAACTACAAAACTCTCCATAGCTCAGAAGAACAAAAGCTACTCTCACAATTCAGATAAGATTCTTACAAGTTAGGCATGTTGAAGTATTATTGATCCACGAAAAAATCAATCAAAAGTAATGCGGTAACCTCCAAAAAGGAGATGGAGGATGAATGGAATGCAAAAATACTGTGTGTCTTAGAAGAATATGAGCTAACACTCATGACAATGATGGGAGAGCTTATTATGAGAATGACTAGATCATTGATTCAGGATTCTCAAACCATATGATTGGCGATTAGAGGAAAATATGAGGTAAGAAAGAGTACAAAGAAAGTCGTGTCGTATGCACAACCAACAACTCGCAATTACCGATTATTCGGATCAACAACACGATAAACGTGTCTGGTAATAAATCTGACATGATGTCACTACATAAGGTCTATCATGTATCGGGTATAAAGAAGAACTTGTTGTCAGTGCCACAATTAACAATATCAGACAATTACATCTTGTTTGAGTCAAAAGATGTGAAACTCTATAAAGATGTTAAGATATTGAAGAAATTCATAGTAGCTCTCGAAGAAGAAAGTTCTACTAGATTCGAACAATATTGAAGAAATTCTACAATAAAAAATAGAGGCTTCGACATAGTAGCCATATAATCAATACAATACAAGGCCTGTGTTAGGCCGAAGACAGATACATGATACGAAAAAGCTTAAGACGAGATTGAGACAATGCTTCATGCTAATCTTTAGCGCCTGAGTCGGTATAGCACCATGTCTCGGGCAAACATTACTAACATCCCAATGCCTAGCAATGCTTTCGCAAAATAGACCAGTGGGTGTTGACGGGAGTTGTGGAGAATGCGTTGGGTAGATGGCTGGGGTGGATTCACAATTTGTGTATGTGTGTTATACCCTTGAGCCTGCAGAATTGAAAATCATAGTGTAAGACTGTCGGGAAATCATCTAACATTGTATTCTCACAACAATAATAGCTTCTACACTATAAATTCGCGTATCCCTTCACCTTGTATCCGGACATCTTTGTAGTTTGTGTTTCCCTCGACAATGGGACTTTTTGTGGTTTACTTCCTTTGGGTACAACCTTGTTGGAATTTGGTTGACATGAGCCTCTTTGTGGTTTACTTCCTTTGGGTACAACCTTGCTGGAATCAGTGCTGTCACTGCCCATGGAAATGCCACTGCTTCCAGATACCCTGCACGTCAAGAACTTTACAGTTTTGTGTTCTCTGCGCAACTTTCTTACTCTGTTCTGGAATTTACAAGTAAACAAATGTGAGAAAAGAAGAGCAAAGGATGAGAAACTGTGTGGCTGCAACCTTCAAATTCAATAAAATAATTTTTACCCGATCATTAGTATTAGTGTCGCTGATAAATCCATCAAATTCATGTTCAGAATCTGTGTCATCCAATTCCTCTTCGCTGTATCTACCAACGTGGTTGTTTGATGTCATCACGTCCGAGTTTATAGAGTCGCCTGAGACCGATTTCATAAATTGATCATAGAGACTAAAGTCACTCGGATTCTGAGTGAGATTATCTGGATTTTCAGAAGTTCCAGCTCCAGGCTGTTAAAAATTAAGGAGGTCATCTCAAGCTCTGCATACAAGTTTATCTTCAAAATGTTCAGATTGGACACTCTTACCTTCTGGGTTGCTCCAACCTGTGTGATTTTCGTCTTTTTCGTTTGAGAAGCAACGCTACTGCTCTGTCCATCTGCATTTTCATTCTTCAATCTAAAAATGACGAATGGGAGCTACATGGGCAGCAGTACATAAGAGGGACAATGTTACCACAAAAAGCTCATTACTTAAAAATACTCATCATATTGGGAATAAAAGAAGCGTGGGAAATGAGACCAGGGAAGGGATTTTAGTGTCTGGGTGAAGCTTATACTCGTGAATCACCCAATTGGTCTTTACACCCTTGGCTCCCAGCCCTCGATGGAACACAAAGATTTGTCTACTTCCGATCACTTCATTGGTTCCTCCAGCCTTGATTGGGCGGGGTTCACCGGTGGATTTCCAGCATCCAGTAGTGGTGGTTCTTTTAGTGTTGGAGGTGTTGGCCCGGAAGAAAAACCACTCAAAATTATCAGACGTGACAAACGATTTGTCTGCACAGGGACAGGGGAATGGAAAGAATCAGAGGTGTGCTCCATCTTGAAAAGCTAAAATCAGGGTGGGGGGAATTTCATAAATACATACCTGGGAGTTGCTCGGGTTCGAACTTGTAGAGATCAATCTCCTTGATAAAACCAACAACAGACTCGTTGCCAACATTCTTGTTGTTCAGGTAGTGGGTAATGAGCTGCTCCTCCGTGGGACGGAAAACAAAACCAGCCGGCAATGAA
This sequence comes from Cucurbita ficifolia, assembly GCA_033971965.1. Lineage (NCBI taxonomy): Eukaryota > Viridiplantae > Streptophyta > Magnoliopsida > Cucurbitales > Cucurbitaceae > Cucurbita > Cucurbita ficifolia. The sequence continues at coordinate 6,222,290 of CM066967.1, read as the reverse complement.
GAAAGAAACGAAAATTCAGCGGTAGCGGCCATGGATTTGGTAGGAAGGGCGTCGGTGGTGGTGGTGGATGTTTATAAGTATAACAACGGAGCAGGAGCAGGGAGGACTTGCGTTGACTGGGTGGAGTGGAGTGTTTAAGTTGTCAAGGGAGACCACTTTCCTAGAAGGTACGCATAATTAGATTTAGGTGCTGCCATGGCACAAGTCTTCCCACAAGTCTTCGCACTACACTCCAACAGCTTTGAGCTCCCTATTTGTTTGTACTAGATGTTAATGACATTGAGCTCATTATTTCATGTACGGATCACAATAATTTTTCTCCAATTTTTGTTCTTGGTCCATTGATATCAAGGTTATTGAACCCAACTCCACCCACATTTTTACTCAATTCCGTCTCCCTCACTAATCAATTTTCTCCTTTCGTCCCCAATAGCTAATTGTTATCTTAGAGCATTACGGTTTTTCTCCAAACTCGAAAATATGCTCAACTTATTAGAAACATGCTTCACAAGTTAACTTGATGAACCGGAAAATCAATTTAATCAACTTAATATACTAAAAACATGCTTAAGGATCCATTACACCTTATCAACTTTTATCGTACCATCAAAGTTTCTATTATGTGATTTGGGACTCTAATCATGCATACTGTTAATGTAAAAGCTCAAATCATTCCTAACCTTATAAGGTCTAATCAATTCCTGCAATTATAACTTATGAAGAATCCAATGTGCCTACTCACTTATTCGTATATCTCTGAGACCTCAATTTTCATGTCCATGATATTCCATATTTCACAAAACTCCTTGAATAAGTCCTAATTTGATGCAAAAGAGAGGAAAAGTGAAAATGGATAAAAATAAATTGATTAAAATTGTTCAATATAAGCCAAAACAATGTAAGGGTAGGAAACCGATCCATGGTTGTGATAAGGATGTAGCCTACTTGTAGACTCTTGATTATGTCCATGATAGAGTACCATATTTTAGACCTGAAGAAAGATATTATCATGGTTTTTGTTCTAAGGACCTTGGTCGTAGGTCGTGGATTCTGAGTCATAAAGCTTGGTTTGTTTGATGACTAACTCTAGTTTAGGCACTTGTATGATCCCTCAACCTTGGATGAGTTTAAGAAGTGTGGATCTCATCTGGTCATCCTCTTTCACTCTATACACGATCCATAACCCTAGTTTTAATTCTAAAACCTTTCCACTAGAAGACCTACTAGGTCACATGGTTGGTCAACAACATGAACTTGAGAGTATACCTATGTTTGAGATTCAAACCAAGATTTGGAATCTTTGTTTGGCCAATGGTTGCCTTGGCATTTCCCTGCATCCCCCGTGACATAATTTGAGTTTTGACATCCTATAAAGTATGGCATCCTATTAGGTATTGAAGTAAATCATCACATTGAATTGAAGTAGATCATCACATTGAAGTGAGAAAAATATATGATCATAATGTACTATATTATCGAGAGGTTTAGGGTGCCTTAAGGGAGGGTTGGGTTGAATGGTTCCTAGCAATCTGATGCATATTAGGCTTAGGATTTGGGTTGTACTTATTTTGAAAACTAGCCTACTTGGCTGGACTCTTAACTCTAAGGATCTTTTATGAAAACTTAAAGTAACCTAAGCAAAAATCATATTATAAGATTCCAATAATTCATTTATAATGTCATAATTAGATTTCATGCAAAGTTTCATGCATTTGAAGTTTATTAAAAGTTATAAAATATTCATTAACGGCACTTTCGTTATTTTTAACCTTATCGCTGGTTTACGTCTTACACACATTTCTATTACATTTAAATTATGTATAAAACATTTATAAGATTATAAGTAAATCTCATCTAAAGTTTCAAAGTCTTTTAGACAGTGAAACAACACAGGGTATAGCAGGAGCATTATGGTCATTTTACCTATAATGTTGGCTTATAACCTAAACATGCTCCTATGACATTCAAATTCATCATGTATCAATATTTCATTTATTAGGTCATCGTTTAAAATTTCATGCACAGCCGATGTTATTATGTGGGTAAATTTCTTAAATTACTTGACATTAAATCCTATTAAGGTATTCCTACTAAAACATCCATTTGAGGTCCTTTTAAGTGAGGTTCTTAGTCTAATCCTTTCATAATTACTCTAATATGAGTAAACCTAGTTTTTTAGAACAATTCTAAGGGATCCCTATAAGTATATCTTGAGAAAAAAATGAGATGGCTACTTAATTGTTCGGGCGCGTTCGGGGTCTCAATTCAAGTCCTTCCCAAGGTTAATTTCTTCCAAAATTTCTTCGGGGGGTCTCTTAATGAGTTATCTTTTAAAAACCATTGGAATTTTTTTTATATATAAATTAGTCATTAAGAGAGTTAATTTTGAGAAAATTTAAGGTGGGGTCAAGTGAACTATGGCTTGGTTAGTTCAATTGAACCGATTACATCGTCATCTTTTCCATTAAATCAAAGAAGACTGGCCAATGTTTACCTCCATGGTTTGAAAATCTAGTCTAACAGCCTCATACGGTGGTCCTTTGGGGTTGTTTTCTTTACCAAATTTGGAGTCCTATCAACCATGGAGGTGTAAGAATTGACTTCACTCAATTTGGTGCATTGTAGCGTGAGATATTGAGTGGGGAAGGAGGCTATTCACCTTACTCGATGATTTGAAAATTTTCTTCTTCCTCGTCTCCATGAGGGGGCTAGAAGGCTTAAATCTTCTCGATGTCTTCAGCAAGAATCCACATTTTTCTCCCCTGATCCCAACAGTATACGCCTTCCAATGTGAGGTCAAAGTCCTTGAGAGAATAGGCTATAGTTGTTTTTCAGTCTTTGAGGTCTTCTACAAAGTTGTTGTAAACTCGATTTTGAACGTGTATTAATTGGTTTAAGCCAAAATGGTTCAGTGTAACTCCCTAATTTGGCCAAAAATTGAGAGATAAATACCCAAAGTCTAGCAGCTTGCATTTGAGAGGGTCTTAGCTTGAATTTATTGCACCAAATGGAAGCCCTTGAGTCTCTTTATAGTTCATAGGTGCACAACCCTTGACAAGCTCTAGAATGTGTACTAATTTGGGTCTAAACTTTTAAAAGTATGAAACCATAGCAAAGTCTAATAGGTCATATACAAAATTGGGGCGACGTGAATGGTTAGAGATGGGCACGGGCATAGTAGCCAACTCCCATTATTATCATTATTATTATAAAACTTAACTGCTATAAATTACTTGCTACAACTTTATTTTTTGGTAGTTTCTGCAGGAACAGATGACCTTTGATATTTGGAAGATCTCAAATCCGTGTTACCTTCATTCTTCCTCTTCTTCATACAAAATTTTCCTATTTTCTCTGATTTAATCTTTTGTTCGACAATAACATCATAATAATCCGCATTAGAAGATGGGCAATTCATTCCCTCAGAGACGCCAGAACCGAAATTTCTAGAACCCGAGCCCTGAGACGACGCTGGCTCGCCTGAGAATTCATGATCACTACCACCGCCACCATGCTCTGGGGAAGGACAATTTACAATCCTCGAACTCTTCAAGTCCCATCCACCAGAATGAGTCAAAAAACACTCGCTATCCGCGATTTTTAATTCAGAAGATTGATAGTTTAGAAACTCACCTTCATCGGGGGACTACTTGCATGAAACCGTTTTGATCGAGTTGAGAAAGTCGTGATTCCAATTCAGCCACTTTGTTGGGTCCTTTACTCTTCTTTTGACAAATATGTTGGGTCCTTTACTCTTCTTTTGACAATATGGACGAACATCTGATAGAAGAGTTTCGTTTCCAGTTGCATGATGAGAACAACCAGGATTGACAATCCATTCTTCATTGTAGTCTATAAAGGCATGAGCATCTGTAGAGACATCATCTTGATGTACAGCTGAAGTCACGTTTGTTGGCTGGTCAAGAACTTCAATAATTAAACAGTGTTCCCAAATTTGATCTAAAGAATTTTTACTTTCATGTACAGCATTTGCTTCTGTTTCTTGCATTTTGACTCGACAATTTGGCTTAATATGGCCTGGCTTTCCGCAACGATCACACACCACTTTCACTCGACAATCTCATTTAAAATGGCCAGGTTTTCCACATTTGTAACAAACTTTAAATGACTTCTTTGACGACTCCTCACTTCTGAATTGATTCTCATTGCTTGATGAATGCTTTGAATGAAAATTCTATCTCCTTTGATCTTTGACATACAACACATCTTCTGACTTTGGAGAAAACTCGTTGCTGCTAGTCATTTGCTTAATCAAAGCTTCTCGATTAGAAATCAAATTCTCCAATTCAATAACTGTAGTTATTTTGCCCACCATTGTATTGAGGAAACAAAGGGCATAAAGTCTTTTCCGTAATCCACGAATAAGATAACGCCGTAATCGAGCATCACTCACTGGCTCCTCAGCATCAATTCTGAAATTGTAGAACACAGATTTTTCACTTTCAAGAAATATTCTTCAACAGAAAAATTACATTGAGTTACTACCGCTAGTTCATTCTCTAGAAATTGCAATCGAGCTGTATTTTTCTTAAGTGTTTCCCACACTTGCTTTGGTGACTTTAAATCACGTACATGATCAATATATTGCTTGCTAATCAAAGTTCGCAAGGTAAATAAAGCTTTTCCACATTTGATCTTCCATTTTCGATGTAATTCATCATTCTGTGGAGTATCTGCTGGAATTTATGTGTCATCACCTTAAATTAAATCCCACAAATCTTGCTCCGATAGATAAGCTTCCATACATAACTTCTAATAATTATAATTATTGCCAACAAGCATTTCCACCATTCATCTCGTTGAGTAATAATATCAAACCCTTGGTTACCAACCTAGCACTGATACCAATTGACATAATATCAACCGGTCAAAAGTGTGAATAGATCTGAAAATATTATTACTCAAGTAAACAATACAGAGAAAACTGAGTGTTGTATAAGAAATAGAATTGGGATCGAAGGTTCAATTTTCATTGATATTCACAACGTTTCAATACGATACAAGCTACCAACCAATACCTACCAATAAGAAAAATATAAACTAACTAAATCTTGAGAATAAAATAAAATATACTACTAATTAAATTATAAAGGAAAAGTATTAACTGATTACGAATATCTAAAATATATTTCATATCTAATATATTCTCTAAATATCTTACCTAATTCAATTAATCTAAATTAAGTTAATCTAAATTGTGACAATAAGTTAATCTAAATTAAGTTAATCTAAATTGTGACGGTCTGTTGCTTGTGTTGTGTTGTTACCTTCAATCATGTGAATAACATTTCAATGAATATATAAAATTTATTTTTTCTGCTTTATATATTCATCATATTCTTTAAAATGAGAGGTAAATTGAAACATGAAATTTAGTAAAGAAAAGTAATCCCCTAAAACTGATTCATTATTAGATAATTGATTTTTTAAACTTCTTTTTGTTATTAGAAAATATAAATGTTTAATAACTATAGTATTTTGAATTATAAAAATTTTGATTTATAAATTTGCCAAGTAGAAAGAATAACATTTTAGTATATTTTTAATAACTTTCGGTAATTTATAGATTTGGAACCACAAAAATAGAAAGAAAAAAAAACGACTTATTTGTTCCGAAATATATTTCTAATCACTTTTGATATATTAGGCTTAGGACTTGTATTGTGCATTTTTTGGAATCAACGTACTCTTAATCTTAGCACCTAGGTTCATAAGCTTATGGATCTTGCCCTAATGGTCTATCACGGAGACTTAAGACACAACTTTGACATAAGTCATACTATAAGGTTAATAAGCCTTAATTTAAGCATATATACTACAATCATATCAACACCTCAAAAATTTATTCATAATGTTATAAATAGGATTCATGCAATGTTTCATGTCATTGGGAGTTTATTAGAAATCATAAAATTCCATAAAATATTCATTAAGGGCATTTTCGTTATTACCCTTATCGTTGGTTTATGCCCTACACATACTCCTATTACCTTTAAATCATGCATAAATCATTCCTAACGTTACAAGTAGATCTCATTATAAAATTTTAAGTCATTCGGTGTTCATTTAGACAGTAAAATATCATAGGGGAATACTAAGGGCGTTACGGTCATTTTAGGCCACTTTGTTTGCTCTCATTTACACAAATGAAACTTTCCTTCTCCTCTCTCAAAAATTTTAATAGAGCAAAGATTGGATTTTAGATTTTAGGTCAATTAAAACTAATAAATAAAAATCAAATTGAAAAGAATGCAAAGAAAACATATATTCGATCTTGAGCCTAAATGTACGATACCAAAGGATAAGAAATCAATCTAAGGAAAAACTCTTATAGCAAATGATAAGAAATTAACCCGAGAGAAAACTCTGATCCAAATGGTGAGGAATTATTAAAGGGAAGTAAGATTCGAATTACTTTGTTGATCGAATATCTCAAGGCAAAAACATTTGATTAAGATTCAAATCACTACACGAGTAAGATTGATCATGTCAAGCTTGAATGATTCTAAACATACCATCTAAGCTATATAGAATTGCAAAGAAACTTAAAAACAAATCTTTTTTTACTAGATTTTTAAGTCTAATTTACAAAAATAACATACCTGCTTAAGTCTCACAATGAAAACTATTAATCTTCAGTAATTTTAAGAATTTATGACTATAATTAGCCACTATTTATGCCTTGTGGTCATAATTAGGGCTATATAAATAAGTCTTAAAATAAATTAAAGAATCATCGCAACTCTAAATTAACATCCACCCAAAACTTTTTTAAGAATTTATGATAAAGGGAGCTTGATTCTTCTTTAATGTGGCATGAATTGCAACATCTTGTGATAATTTGAACAACATTTATTTCAAATCTTCCTTAAAGTTTATCTTATATGATTGATTTCTTGGTTCATATCAATAACCTAAACATGCTCCTATAACCTTCAAATTCAACACGTATCAATATTTATTAGGTCAATATTTAAAATTTTATGCATAGCGGATGCCATTAAATTGGTCAATTTCTAAAATTCATTGCGTTAAGTCTTATTAGGGTATTCTTGTGTAAAACGCTAATTAGGAAGTGAGGTTCTTCGTCTAATCCTTTCATAATTGCTCTCTTAGTTTTCTCATTAAGGGACCTACCTGAGATGCCTACTTACTTGTTCGGGCGCACTCGATGGCTCGATTCAAGTTCCTAAGGCCAATTTCTTCCAAACTTTTTTAGGTAGGTCCCTTACTGAGTTAGCTTTTAAAACTTCCTTGTTCCTCGTCTCTATCATGGAGCTAGAGGGCTTAGATCTCGGTGATGTCTTCAATAAAAATCCTCCTTTTTGTGGTAGAGGGCAAGATAATTAATAGAAAATTGTATATGTTTTATTGATTTTTTTATTAAAAATAAAAAATAATTAAAAGGACTATTTGTGAACAAATTATTGGATTATTAAACAGCAAAGTTGTTTTTTGCAAAGGAAAAAAAACAAGGAATAAGAGCGTTTGCCAGCTTCATAAATGGTGACATTTTAACTAATAAAATACTTTTTCAAATTATTATTTATTTAACTTTTCTTTTTCTTCCTAGCCCATTTTATTTAGCTTTAAATCTTATTTTATTTTAAAATATTCTACCTTACCTCTTAAATTCCATTTAAAATACTTTTTATTCCTTAATTTCTATTCTCTACTAAAATCAATTAACAAGCGGGTGTGTTCTTCTTTGCCCGACTTTTGGTGCTTCCAGATCTGCGCCCTCTCCGATTTGCGTACCAACCATGTGTATGCTTGACATTGTTGGTGCCCTTGGAATCCCCCTTACTCCTGCCTCTCTCGGCGGTGTTCTCCCTCTGCCTCTCTCTGCAATGTGAAGGAGGGTGTAGGTAGTTTCATTCTCAGATCTTCAACGACATTCAAATTTTGAATGATTTTTTATTTATCTTTTGTATAACCCACTGCTGTTATAGAATAGGATATAGTTGTTTTCAGTCCTCCAGGTCTTGTACAAAGTTGTTGTAAGCTTGATTATGAACGTGTATTAATTGGTTTAAATCAAAATGGTTGAGTGTAACTCTCTAATTTGACCAAAATCGAGAGAAAAATACCAAAATCTAATACCTTAGTTCTTGCCTTTGGGAGGGTCTTGAGCTTAGAATTTCTTGCACAAAATGGAAACGCTTGAGTTGCTCTTTATAGCTAATAGGTGCACAACCTTTGAAAGCTCTAGGATGTGTACAATCTGACTGTGAACTTTCCCCTCCCATTTTGCTACCTCTCGCCAAACCATTCAATTTCAACCGTAGAATGGTAGAGTCTTATAGGTCATTCAATTTCAATCCTCGAATGCAACCACGGCAAGAGTCTAATAAGTCATATAAAAATTTGAGAAATAGACAACCACCCCAATCAAAATTGCAATATGCTTGTAATCTTAACTTGTTTTCCAATGGTAACCGGAACTCTTAACCTAGAGTACCTTTGATGTATTTCAGAACTCGAAGAGTTGCCTCTCAATGTGGTCTTCTTGGTTCATGCACAAATGATTTACTATAGGATTGGTAATTTGTCTCATTTAATTGGATTGGAACAAGTGAATATTCTAACCGATAAGAATGATCAATGTAATAAGGATGTGTTAAAGCAACCTCCGAAATTTTGAACCTGGATTTGGTTGATTCCGCCAAAAAGGAAATTTTCATATTTAAGAACACCAAGATCGATGTTTCACTTGAATCACTTTAAAGAAGCTTTTAGAGGATAACCTAAACAAGGATATCTCATCACTTTGGTTAGTAGACTTACGTAGCTTTCATGAAGATCTTGCTTACGGCCCAGAAGAAGCATTGGAAGGGAAAACAGGTCGACAGGTTCTTCTAATGAGGGGCATGTGCCAAAGATCGTTGTTAGTGATGATGGAGATAGATCTTTTAGCTTGAGAGCTTGCTCATCATCTAATCATTCCATCATTGACTTCAGTAAAAATGTTGCGAAAAAAAATAATAACATCTTTAGCATACCACCTCTGAAATTTTGCGAGAAATTTGGAGATTCTCATACCCTAGTCTTGATATTGGACCACGAGAACAGCTTGACACCAACCACAGTTCTATGTACAGGAGAAAAAATGATGGAGAATATTTGTAGCCAATTCAAGATCCAAATTGAGATAAGGAGGCTAATAGCTAGCCACAAACATCACATAACTCTTGCCTTCTTGGAGGGTTACTGTTTAGATTAGGGATTCCACCAAATTCAGAATTAAAAGCTTGTTTTGTGAAGCAGTGATCACAGAGTGAGCTCAGATGGATTGGTACTTGTTTTTGTGGTCATGGCCCCAAGTTTTTGGCCACAAAGCCTCTTGAGAAATGAAGTTTAAAGATGGGCACCCGCATAATTGCCAACTCCCATTATTACCATTATTGTTATACAAGGCTGCCTTGTGTTAGACAGAAGAGAGATACATGATATGAAAAAGCTCAAGACAAGATTGTTCTTCAGCGCCTGTATCGGTATAGCAGCACATCTTGGGCAAACATTACAAGCACCACGACACCTAGCAATGCTTTAGCAACATAGACCAGTGCGGGTTGACTGGAGTTGTGGTGAATGCGTTTGGTAGTTAGGATATACGAAAACCGAATTAAGGAATGTTGAGCAGTTTCCCACTTGGTTGCGTTGTTGCCCGCTTCACTTTTCAGCCCATTATTAGAATCTGTCACTGATAGCTGCGGTGAATTCCCAATTTCTATATGTTTTTCATCACTGAGCCGCAAACGCCTTGGAGGGAGGGGGGTTCTTTCCAACCTTCTCATTGTGTGATTATACTGCAATACATGAATTATGCAGATAAAGTAATGAATGAGATACACAAGTATCTGGACTGGAATTTACAAGTCAACAATTCAAGTTAATTCTTCTTACCGGCAACCCAAAGGCCGTATTGGAGTTAGCCTCGCTACTAAATCCACCTTGAAAATGACAAAACATGTCCTCATTGTTGTAGCTGTTAAATTGGTAGTTTGATGTCATCTCGTCCCATTTCTTATCATCGCAGACGAAGTTCATCCAGCGATCCAATGTACTCTCAGATGATTGGTTATTTACTCCACCATCATTGACATTGGAAGGTTGGATATCCACTAAAGCTGGTTCTGGTTCGGAACGCAATGGGGACATACATATCGTTGAGGTCGCATCATGATCTAAGATATCATCCCAAATTATATTCGAGATAATAATGTCTGTGACATTTGCATCTTCAGAAGCTCCAGCTCCAGGCTGTATTGGTTGCATATTTACTTCACCATCATCATTATAGGCATTGACGGATTGAAAATCTGCCAAACCAGGTTGTTGGGAAGAACTCCCTAGGGGCTGACAGACAGATAATTGTTCGTCTCTGTTCATCTGTGTTGAAAAAATTATAAACAAACTAGAAGTAAGAGGCCCATCTCAAACTCTGCATACAAGTTCATATTCAAAATGTTCATATCAGACACTCTTACCTCCCCGATTGCTCCTCCCCGTTTGACTTTCTTAGTCCGGTGAGAAGCAACGGTACTGTTCTGTCCATCTTCTTGGTCACGTTTTGAAACATGTCTCTCTTCTGCATTTTTCTTCAGTCGAAAAATGATGAAAGGGTGCTACATGGGCAGCAGAACACAGGAAGCACAATGTTATAACAAAAGGGTCAGTTGTGAAAAATATATGAAACGCACTCGTACTCATCATATTGGGAATAAAACAAAAAATTGCTGTATGTGTGGGATATAGACTAACTATAGATCAGCAAGTACATATGGAAGGCGAGATCAAATAACCCATGAGAAATGGATATAAACAGAAATGAGACCTGGGAAGGGATGTCTGTAAGTGGGGGAAGCTTATATTCGTGTATCACCCAATTGGTCTTAATAGCATTGCCTCCCTTGCCTCGATGGAACACATAAATGTGACAAGTTGCGATCACATCGTTGGTTCCTCGAGCCTTGATTGGGCGGGGATCACCAGTGGATCTCCAGCCGCCAGTAGCCGTGGTTCTTTTTTTGTTGGAGGTGTTGGCCCGGAAGAAAAACCACTCAAAATTATCAGACGGGAAATACGATTTGTCTGCACAGGGACGGGAAAGGAAACAATCAGAGCTGTGCTCTATCTTGAAAAGCTAAAATCAGGGTGGGGGGAAATTGATAAATACATACCTGGGAGTTGCTCGGGTTCGAAGTTGTAGAGATCAATCTCGTTGATAAATCTAACAAGAGGCCCCTTGCCAAGAATCTTGTTCTTGAGGTAGTGGTTAATGAGCTCCTCCTCCGTGGGACGGAAACCACAACCAATCGGCAATAAATAAAGAAACGGAAATTCATCGATAGCGGCCATGAATTTGGTAGGAAGGGCGTCGGTGGGGGGATGTTTATAGATATAAGAACGGAGGAGGAGCAGGGACGACTTGCGTTGACTGGGCGGAGTGAAGTAATTTGAGTCGTAGAGCAGGTCAAGATAGTGGAAAGTAAAGGATAAATTTGAGCTGCGAGGGAGTGGGGCTTGAAGTGGCCGACTCGAATCAAAAAGCAGCCGTCTATTCATATGTGATTGAAGCGGATGAGCGGCCTACAATCGTCTCTGCAAAAATACAAAACAAATTATAGTATTGCATTTCAGCCGTAATAGTTGGAGCTTTGCGCTGCCGTCCACATTGGGCCAAAACATACTTTTTTTTTTTTTTTTTTTTTTTTTTTTTTTTTTTTTTTACCTAACTCAAAAATTTTCTGGATTAAGTACGGGCTGTGAAATAATTGACTGCGGAACAAAAAAGTCTAACGATAAATACAGAGCGAAGAAGTCCTACGAAAGTGGAACAGAGTGTCGAGCGGAGAGACAGTCGGCGACGATGTTCGACGAGAAACACAGAGACGAGGTCGAGAGGAGAAATGGGAACTAAGAAGAGAGAATCGAACGGAGAAATAAAGAGGCGAGCTACGTCGACGTCCGACAATACACAAGGACGAGACGAGAGTGAAATGAGAACTGAGAAGTCGAACGACGACGAACGAAAAAGACGAACGTTGTGATGCGAGTGTGTGAGACGTGAGTGCGAGAGCTGAGACTTTATCTTACTTACCCGTTTCTAGGAAAATAATTAGAGTAGGATAAACATTAAATTATTATTTGTAAAATTATAAATTATAGTAGGTGTACATTCTTAATTATCAAATGTAATATTACAAAAATATCTCAATCAATATAGTTGTCCTTCTAATTTCACTCTTCACTTTTAAGCATGCATACATGAAATTAATTTCTACTTATAATATACCATATTTATCAAATATCTATTTTCAAAAAACACGTGCTGAACGAATCTAATAAAGTATTGTATTTCTGACAACTTTGCCATTTGGTCATATGTATTTTTCTTCGTGATTTTCTCTGATTTTCTCTCTAATAAAATGGTAATGCACCTCCATATACTTTGCTCTAGCATGAAACCTCGAAGTTTCTATTAGGCAAACTGCAGATTGGTTGTCACAATGAAGTGGTATTGTACCGTCCATTTTCTAGTACAAATTTTCAATTAAGAGTTTCAGTCATGTACTTTATTGAGCTATTCTAGTCGCTGCTCTTTACTCCGCTTCTGAAGTTGACAATGATATTGTTGGTTGTCTTTTGCTACACCAAGAAACTGTTTTCAAACCGAGCTTGAACACATACCCGAGCTTGATCTTTGGGTATTGTGATATCCTACATAGTCAGCATCACAATATCTAACTAACTTGCAGTTTTCGCTTCTATTGTACAAAAGACCATAGTCGATTGTACCTTTGACATATTGCAGGATTTGTCATGTTGCATCCACATGAGGCTTTTTTAGACTTTGCATATACCAACTAACTACTCTAACTCCATTTTCAAATCCCTTTGGTTGGTTCATGCAAATCTCTTTGTCTTTTTCGTGCAGCAAAGCATTCTTCATATCCGTCCGCCATAATTTTTAATTTTTACTTATTGCAAGTGCTAGCAGAACCGGTACGATAATGGTCTTCGCCACTAAACTAAACTTTTCATCATAGTCTAGTCCATCCGAGGGGTGCTTTATTTTGTAAACCCACTTGCAAAAGATGTGATATGAACAAAGAGACATCAATCATACAATATACTTCAATTAAGATGTGAAGAAAATATTGTTCAAAAGATATTTTAATTCATGCCACATCGAAGAAGAATGAAGTTTCATGTCATAAATTTTGGGTAGATTACAATTTATAGTAATTTAGAGTTATTGTATTTCATTAATATATTTTAAGACTTTTTATTTACTTTAGCTTATAATTACATAATGGTTAATTATGACTATAAAGTATTAATGTTACAACTCTTGGAATGTCTTTAATAGTTTCATTTTGAGGGTATATAAAGTCATGTACGTTGTATTTGCAAGTAGACTTGGAAAATATATTAAAAGAAGCATTTGTGCTTTCCTTTACCCAATGGCTAAGTTTCTTTGCAATTCTATATAGTTTAGGTTGCATGTAGAATCATTCAAGTTCGACATGATCAATCTTGCTTGTGGAATGATTCGAATCTCAAACAAGTGTTCTTGCCTTGAGATATTCAATCAACAAGGTAATCTGAATCTTACTCCCCTTGTAGTGATTTCTATATCATTTGGTATCAGATGTGTTTGACATCTTCTAGTATTGGCACTAGTTATCAGATTTGATTTTATCAACGCTATAAATTCTTCCTCTATTACCTTATGCCAAGTCGTATTTTGTGATGTTTCTTCATACATTTCTAGCTCTTTAATTTTGTCTTCTATAATAGCTGCTTTGATTCACTTTATATTGACTTTTGAATTCTTTCTGACCATCTAAGTTGTTGAGGTGTCATTCCTTTTCACTAAGTTCGCTTGGTTGTGTCACTTCTTTCTCACCAACATCAGTGTCCCTTGGAATTCCAAGCACATTAACACATAATCAAATGTGTATAGTTTGCTCCCCCATCCTCTATGGTTGAATTTCTTCAATATTGTCAAAGTCTAGTAATACTTCCTTCTCCAAGGACCAACCCGCTTCCATTGTGCCACTCTAATCGTCAGTCATGGGGTTTGAGCATCCTAAATCAATGATCTAGTCATTCTTGTAATCAATATGTTCTCACATCAATGCCATGAGCGTTAGCTCATCTTCTTCTATGGCACATAGTACCTTTACATCCCATTCATCCTCCATCTCCTTTTTGGAGTTTGTCATATTACTTTCAACAGACTTTTTCCTTGACTAGCAATTCTTGGACATGTGACACTTCTACCCGCAATTGTGGCAAATACCTTCAAATCTCTTCTGAACTCTTGTTGTCATTCTTTTGAACTCTCTCAAGTTGTGTAGTTCCTTGGTAACTTCTTCTTTTGTCACCATTTTTGTATCCACGTTTGGTAGATAGCTTATTGTTACTTCGACTTTCACTTGTGTAGAATGCTTCTTCTTCACCCTTTAACGCGATGCCTCTCATTTGCTTAGTTATGGCTTCTTGGCTAGTTAACATTTTTAAACTCTACAAGTGATGGTTGAACGGGTCATCCTTGTGCAGTAATAAAGAAGTTTCTATGCAATTCGTGGATAATGATCATCTTCATTTGAGTTTCTTCAATGACTGATTTCGGGTCTAGTTCAGTAATCTCCTAGCAGGTTTACTTGACCCTATAGAAGTACTGAGCAATCGTCATGTCACATTGTGAGATTGATAATATCTCGTCCTCTAGAAGTTTTAGCCTCGTGTCGTTCTTTGAGAATAGCATCATGAACGAGACTCATGTTTCTTTCAGTGTCTTGTCATCTCAAACATGTTCTAACATCTCTTCTTCGATTGTGCTCTTCAAGGCAAACATTATTTTGCATGTTTTGATTCTTCATTTGTGCAAGGCACCATTAGAATTCTCCTTTGGCGGCGTAGTTTCACTCCCGCCAACGACCTCCCGAAGGTCCTATCCTTGTAAATAGAACATCATGCATGTTGTTCATTTGTTGTAGTTATTGTTGAGTTTCTTGATTTGTCCAACTATTTGGAAATCACTATCGTGTTGGCTATACCTTAGTAATATCAAACAAGCTTTTTCGACACAAAAGTTGTAAAGTTACAGACTACTCATGACACAAAAAAACTCACACACTAATAATCTCAATAAATCATTTATGATGTGGAAGATTAGAGAGCTGCAACTACAGACATACTAAGAATTCCAAGAGATTAGATAATCTACACTAATCTCGCTCTTATGCCAAATTGTTGAACACAACTGTAGGAGATAAAACTAATTACCAAGACATTACAATACACTCTAAACAAATGAATTTAAAGCAACTTATAAAAATGGAATGCATTTTTTTTATTTGAGAATAATGTGTATGATTCTCATTCAACTAGAATACTTAGCTTCAATAGGTTCCTCTTGGTTTAAGCTAAACGGTCACTCATCCATTTTTTCTTTCAGAAGATAATGATTGAAAAAATAATTATATTATTATTTTAATATTTATTTTATTTTTAAATACCTAATCATTATAAAATAATAATATTTTTATTTTCTATTTTTTAAATACCATATGATTAGAAATAGTGGGTGAAAGTGTAGCATGTTTCTTTTTTTTTTTTTTTTTTTTTTTTTTTTTTGTCCAAATGTTGATCTAAATAATTACAAGTGATATTTTCTTTGAATAAAATTGCTATGTAATTTAAAACAAAATCCAGTTACAAATTCAAAATCTAAAATTTATAATTAATGATTCCATATGATGTCTAGATAACCTTTGATAGGCTATAGAACGTCCACAACGACCAGAACCTCAAAGACCAACCATCTTCTCAAATGTTTATACCTTCGTTATTATGAGATTTGTGTTGTCACAAATGGATCTTGAGCACTATATTGAGTGCACCATAACTTACTTTTTCTCTAGTGATATTTTTGGATTCTCAAATGAAGGAAAGGTCATCGTAAAGGATATATATATCAAGAAGTATGGATTCTCCAATTGAATAATCATGAAATGGACCATTTTAATGTTCAATTAAATAATTTTTTATTCTCAACTTATCATTTCAATCGTCTTAACCTTGAACGGAATTATAGGCCTTTTGTGGCCGCCCAAAGTAAAGCCATCAGAGTTTATGCTCAAAGTGGACAATATCATACCACTGTCTAGATCCGTGATTCCTAACAGAATCTTCATATTTGCTCAATATCCATATTTATTATTGTTCATATTTGCTGAATGTTGAATCTTCATAGAGTCGAGAATTAATGGCTACTGCAATTGATGCAATAGATTGGAAATCTGTGGTTCATGCAAAGTTTAGTTAGCGCACGTGTCAAAGAAACTAGTTTAGGTCTTAGAGTACTTACCTCATCAACCTCGTATAGACGGCCACTGTCCTAAAAGTGGAATGTTTAGGAAGCCATTAGTAGCTTATAGCTGCCATCTCTTCCAACCATGTACGGGCATCCTCACTATTTTAGCGGGAGTGAAGTCTTCATCCTTAGAACAAAAACTTTAGGAATTAATTGGATTTTATTAAGAATTAAAATAAAATATTGAATAAGAGATAAGAAGTCTAGCATGGTACAAATCATAGGTTACAAGTGTCCTTTGTGTGTGTCAATAATGTAGAAGTTTGTAACAACCGAGCTCCGACGAAAATTAATTTCTCAAATTTTCTTTCAAAATTTTAACTTTCGAGATTATATTGAGAGTTTTAGAGGTTCGATTTCAAGATGAGATAGAAGAAAGAATGTTTAGAACAATCTTATGAACTTAAGAAAAATATAAAAGAAAATAGTGGCAGAGATGGACTTGACAAAGGCGGTGTGGGAGACATTGCAAACAACGCATATGGGTGCGTGCAGACCTTGAAGAGCAATTTTATGGCTATCCGCATGAAGGATGTTAAGTCGGTAGACGAGTTTTCCATGAAGTTGACAACGATTATCATCAGCATTTGTTCATTAGGCAATAAGGTGGAGGAGATCTTCGTCGTCAAGAAGTTTCTTCGAGTTGTCCCTCAAGATTCATGCAAATAGTTACCTCCATCAAGCAGTTCGACGACCGCAAGAACATGTTGGTTGAGGAGGTCGTTGGTCGTCTTAAGGCTCACAAGTAGTGGCTCACATGGACGAAAAAAAAAGATGTGGCTGATTCTTTCTTTGCAGGTATGAAGGGACGTGACGACTAAAACAAGGAAAACAGAGATCATGAGCGTGACCATGGTCATATATGTGGTAGTAGAGAAGACCACGATAATCCCTCACAAATCCATGACGATGTCAACTCCCGAAAGGACAAAAGCATGATTAAGTGTTACTCTTATGAAAATTACAAGTATTATATGGCGGAGTGTCAAAACAAGGAGCTAGATGAGGAGGCAAACCTTACATTCATGCATGTTAAAGATTACGTATTTGTTTAGATTGCTGTCATCTGATCAAATCTTTTTATAGTTAGGAGTTGATTTAGTTTTGATTTGATTACGGGTTTGTTACCAGATTTTATGCAGATTTTTAGGTAGATTTCTAAAATCTTTTTGTATTGTCTGTATATATATAGAGCCTTCTTGCTCTTCACAATATAATCTTCTTATCAACCATTCAATCGCTTCGTCTTTCACTAACAAATTGGTATAGAGCTATCTTCTTAAGGGATCTGTGAGATCAAAATGGGAGGAGAATCGAGTTTTTCACCTGTTGCACCACCCGTCTTCAATTGAGACAAGAGACTTATTTGGAGGCTTTGGATCTTTGGGAAGCAGTAGAAGAGGATTACGAGGTCCCTCCACTTCCAGCAAATCCTACCGTAGCACAAATCAAAGCACGAAAGGAAAAGAAGATAAGAAAATCGAAGGCAAAAGTTTGCTTATTTGTAGCTGTATCTCAAATGATCTTCATGCGAATAATGTCCCTCAAAACAGCAAAAGAAATCTGGGATTACCTTAAGGCTGAATATGAAGGAGATGAGAGGATTCTTGGAATGAAAGTCTTGAACTTGATCAGGGATTTCAAGTTGCAGAAGATGAAGGAGTCTGAGTCGGTGAAAGAGTACTCTGACAGACTTCTCAGTATTGCCAACAATGTGAGATTGCTTGGTTCTGTGTTAAATGATTCGAGGATCGTTGAAAAGTTGCTGGTCACTATTCCAGAGAAGTTTGAAGCCACCATTACTACTCTAGAGAACACCAAAGACCTGTCAAAGATTTCTCCGATAGAGCTCTTGAATGCTTTACAAGCACAAGAGCAAAGGAGGTCTATGACACAAGAAGGGGTGAATGAAGGTGCCTTACCTCTTAAGCATCAAGACAACAATAAGTATAAAAACAAGAAAATTTTCAAAAACCAATCGACGAATGGAGATTCATTTGCCAATTATCAGAAGACAAAAGGAGGAGGTTCCAAAAAAATCCTATCCACCTTGTCGTCATTGTGAGAAGAAAGGTCATCCACCATACAAGTGTTGGAGAAGATCTGACGCCAAATGCTCCAAATGCAATCAACTTGGACATGAAGCTGTGATCTACAAAGTCAAAGGTCAGGTGAAAGAAGTAGATGCACACGTAGTTGGTCAAGAAGAAGAAGATCAATTGTTTGTGGTCATTTGTTTCTCAGGCAAAAAATCAAGCGAGAGCTGGTTGATTGACAGTGGGTGCACAAATCATATGACATATGATAAGGAGTTTTTTGAGGAATTAAGAGACACTGAAGTCAAGAGAGTGAAGATTGGTAATGGTGAACACTGAAAGTCAAGAGAAAAGGCACAGTAGCTATAACAAGTTATGAAGGTACAAAATTTATTCCAGATGTTTTATTTGTACCTAAAATTGATCAAAATCTTTAAGTGTTGGTCAGTTACTTGATAAATAAAGGCTATAAGGTGTTGTTTGAGAATAAGCAATGCTTGATCAGAAATGCTAGTGGCAAAGACTTGTTCAACGTCAAATGAAAGTAAAAAGCTTTGCTCTAATCCGATGGAGAAAGAGCAGATGGCCTTTGTATCCAGAGCTAGTGCCACTGAGATTTGGCACAAAAGACTTGGGCACTTTCATCATCGAGGTTTGCTTCAGATGCAGTCAAAGAAGCTGGTAGAAGAACTCGCTGACATTGATGATAACAGGCCTCCTTGTCGTGCTTGTAATTTTGGGAAGCAACATAGGCAACCCTTTCCTAAACAGGCATGGAGAGCCTCGAAAGAAGTGCAGTTGGTTCATACTGATCTTTGTGGTCCTCAACGAACACCATCATTAAATGGTAATCTTTATTACATTATTTTTATTAATGGTAAAAGTCAGAAGTTGCGGGTGTATTTTGGAAATTCAAAGCCAGAGTTGAGAATGAAAGTGCATGTTTGATTCAGACTATAAGATCCGATAATGGTAAGGAGTACACTTCAGAAACTTTTAACAGGTTTTGTGAAGATGCTGAAATTATACATCAATTAACAGCACCATACACTCCTCAATAGAATGGCACCATACACTCCTCAATAGAATGGCACCATACACTCCTCAATAGAATGGCACCATACACTCCTCAATAGAATGACACCATACACTCCTCAATAGAATGACACCATACACTCCTCAATAGAATGACACCATACACTCCTCAATAGAATGACACCATACACTCCTCAATAGAATGACACCATACACTCCTCAATAGAATGATACCATACACTCCTCAATAGAATGACGTTAGTGAAAGGAGGAATAAATTCATAATGGAGATGACAAGATGCATGCTTCATGAGAAGGATCTTCCAAAACGTTTTTTGGAAAAAGTAGCAAACACTGTTGTGTGCTTGCAAAATCGAATTTCAACAAAAGCTGTGAAGGATCTGACACCATTTGAAGTTTGGTATGGTTACAAACCTTCTTTAAAGTTTCTTATAGTATTTGGGTGTCTTTGCTTCACTTACATTCCACAGGTCAAGCGTGATAAGCTTGACAAAAAGGCAGAAGCTGGCATCTTTGTTGGGTATAGCACTATATCCAAAGCTTACAGAGTTTTTCAACCACACACTAGTCGTGTTATTGTGAGCCGAGATGTTCATTTTGCTGGAAATGAGCAATGGAATTAGGAAGAACTGGCGAAGGTGAATCAGATTTCTAATGCACCAAACAATTTAATCTTTGGTAGCATGTTAGAAGAGTCTGAAGATGAACGACAAGAAGAGTCTGAAGATGAACGACAAGAAGAGTCTGAAGATGAACGACAAGAAGAGTCTGAAGATGAACGACAAGAAGAGTCTGAAGATGAACGACAAGAAGAGTCTGAAGATGAACGACAAGAAGAGTCTGAAGATGAACGACAAGAAGAGTCTGAAGATGAACGACAAGAAGAGTCTGAAGATGAACGACAAGAAGAGTCTGAAGATGAACGACAAGAAGAGTCTGAAGATGAACGACAAGAAGAGTCTGAAGATGAACGACAAGAAGAGTCTGAAGATGAACGACAAGAAGAGTCTGAAGATGAACGACAAGATGCTTTGGTTGATGATGCACCTGTCAGAGGAGGAGCCTTCGGTGATCGAGAAAAACAAAACCAGGGAGTTGGTTGATCGACCTAGAGTAAGATGGGTGTTCAAAAAAAAGCTTGGAGTTCACATCATCTAAACAAAGAGGAGTGTTATGCAGATTTTTAGGTAGATTTCTAAAATATTTTTGTATTCTCTCTATATATAGAGAGCCTTCTTGCTCTTCATAATATAATCTTCTTATCAACCATTCAATCCCTCCCTCTTTCACTAACAATGCATGATGCAAGAAAAGATTATGACGAATTTTAGATACGACCAAATAGAGACTAACAGAGCAAGCAACCCCATCATCGGAGATGTAGATGGTGTTCAAGATTTTTGATGAGTTAAAAGGCAATCACAGAATGTGGCGGCTGCAAAACTTGGTTCACAATGAAAGGGACTAAAAATCTATCTCAAAAATCTTTATAGACTTTGATGGATGTGTATGTTTCTTTGTGTTCTCCATATGTTGTCAAGGGTATTTCTAAGGATCTCAGCTGGGGTGCATACATAATTTACACAACATCCTTAACACGGTTGCTTTAATATTTCAGATCATTTTTCTTCCGTACAACCAACCGAGAATAATATTCGTCAATTTGCATGTACAACGTTTGACTTCTGTTCTAATTTGTTTGTTTTTTGTTACTTCACAAGCAAGATCGATTTCACGGTATTTTATATTTTTTTTATTTTTGTGAAATTTTTGGTCACAAAGCTTCAATCCTTGTGTTAGGCAGAAGAGAGAGACATGATATGAAGAAGACCAGATTAATATAACGCTTCATGCTAATCTTCAGCGTCTGTCTCGGTATAGCACCAAATCTTGGCAAACATTACGATGCCTAGCAATGCTACAGCAACATAGATCAGTCGGTATGTATTATTGGTATTAGTGTCTCCACAATATCCACCTTGAAGTTGGAGACGTCCACTTTGAAGTTGATGAGTCCTCACTGTTTTGTTGTAGCGGCGGTTAAAGTGGCTGTTTGATGTCATCTCCTCCCATTTTTTATCATCGGACACGAACTTCATCAAGTGATCGAATTCACTCTCAGATGATTGGTTATTTAATTCACCATCATTGACATTGGAAAGTTGAAAATCCATTAAAGCTGGTTCTGCTTCCAAACGCAATGGGGACCTACATATCGTTGAGGTCGCATCGTCATCTAAGCATCCATCCTTGATTAACGAGTTAACAAACTGTGTGAGATTTTCATTTGCAGAAGCTCCATCTCCAGCCTGTATTGGTTGCATATTTACTTCACCTCCATCATCATAGGCATTTACAGGTTGTTGGGTACAACTCCCTAGGGGCTCACACACCGATAATTGTTCGTCTCTGTTCATCTGTGTTAAAAAAAAATTATAAACAAACTAGAATTAAGAGGGCCATCTCAAACTCTGCATACAAGTTCATATTCAAAATGTTCATATCCGACACTCTTACCTCCCGAATTGCTCCTCCCTGTGTGACTTTCTTAGTCCGGTGAGAAGCAACGGTACTGTTCTGTCCATCTTCTTGGTCACGTTTTGAAACATGTCTCTCTTCTGCATTTTCCTTCAATGGACAAATGATGAATGGCTGCACAACATAGGAAGCACAATGTCATAACAAAAAGGTCAATTCTGAAAAATACATGAAACGCACACATACTCATCATATTGGGAATAAAACAAAAAATTGCTGTATGTGTGGGATATAGACCAAATATAGATCAGCAAATGCATATGGAAGGCGAGATCAAATGACCCAGAAGCCAAAAGAAGTTAGCGATACATGAGAAATGGATATAAACAGAAATGAGACCTGGGAAGGGATGTCTGTAAGTGGGTAAAGCATATACTCGTGTATCACCCAATTGGTCTTTACAGCCTTGGCTCCCCGCCCTCGATGGAACACAAAAATGTGTCTAGTTGCGATCAGTTCGTTGGTTCCTCGAGACTTGATTCGGCGGGGTTTACCGGTGGATTTCCAGCAGCCAGTAGTGGTGGTTCTTTTAGTGTTGGAGGTGTTGGCCCGAAAGAAAAACCACTCAAAATTCTGAGACGGGATAAATGATTTCTCTGCATAGGAACAGGGGAATGGAAAGAATCAGAGCTATGCTCCATCTTCAAAAGCTAAAATCAGGGTGGGGGGAAATTGATAAATACATACCTGGGAGTTGCTCGGGTTCGAACTTGTACAGATCAATCTCCTTGATAAATCTAACAAGATACTCCTTGCCAAGATTCTTGTTCTTTAGGTAGTAGGTGATGAGCTCCTCCTCCGTGGGACGGAAACCAAAACCAGTCGGGAATGAAGAAGGAAACGGAAATTCAGCGGTAGCGGCCATGAATTTGGTAGCAACTGCGTCGGTGGTGGTGGTGGTGGATGTTTATAACTATAACGACGGAGCAGGAGCAAGGACGACTTGCATTGACTGGGTGGAGTGACGTAATTTGAGTTACACCGTGTCACAATAGCCTTTTTCTTGGCGGCAGATTTGGCTATTGTGCTGTACTCATTCTCAGCACCGAGTGACTTAAGCCAACTTCGGATCGTGTCACTTAGCACTGAGTGACTCGAGCCAACTTCGGATCGCGTCACTTAGCACCGAGTGACTCGAGCTAACTTCGGATCGCGTCACTTACTGTGAGATAACCTATGCTCAAGTCTCTAGCCCCGATTTGAGAAGAAGGTTTTAGAAAGCGGGTTAGAGAGAGTTTGAAAGCAAGATTGAGTGAGAGATTGAAAATGGTGCTATAGAGCAAGTAAAAAGTAACAACAATTGTATATAACTTTTCGGATAGGAAGAATTTGACAACTAGTTACATCTCTCTAATAACACATTTGGAGACATATCATGTCCAATAGACATAATAGACATAGACATGATTTGGTAGAAACGTGTACACTTAGAAAAAAAACAATACAATGAAATTATACAACATTAATGAGTGTTTGCACTAGACGCCAACGACTTTGAGTCCACCACTTTGCACCATTTCATGATTGTATTATTATTTTAATTGTGCGTTTGTTTGCTTTCCCCAAAAGTTGATCCAAATAATGGTTGTTCTTTTTCTTGTAAATAAATTGCAAACTAATTTTAAACCTAAATTCCACTTGCAAATTCAATATTCAAACTTCACCGCCCCAAAATCATCCATTTCAACCAAATGAAGATTCAGTCTTGAAGCAAAAGCACGTGAAAGATTTAATTTTATTAAGAATTAAAATATCATTCTACCTTCATATAAATCGCAAGTTGATAAGACGGTTGATAAGACTCGTGTGACTGTGCAGAAGTTTTCCTCAACATCTTCCTTATTGTGACCCTAATATATTTATATTAGCTTATATGA
Source organism: Cucurbita ficifolia (assembly GCA_033971965.1). Classification (NCBI taxonomy): domain Eukaryota; kingdom Viridiplantae; phylum Streptophyta; class Magnoliopsida; order Cucurbitales; family Cucurbitaceae; genus Cucurbita; species Cucurbita ficifolia. The sequence goes on along the minus strand of CM066967.1, from coordinate 6,198,372 downwards.
TCTCTTTTGATTTTTGATTTTTACGAGTGAGAATGACTTTTGTGAACAATTCAATATACTTACCATTTCGGGAAGTTTCCCCTCTTTTGAGCTCTCGTGTCCAGTCTTGGCCTTAGTTTATCACCTTTATCTTTCTTAGTCTTCTTTTTCTTTTTGTTGTCAACAACGGCTGAATTAGGGTTCTTCTTTCTCATTTTCTCTAGCTTTTACAGAAACAGAACCTTGTGCGTTGTCTTTTCTGTTTTTTTCCTCTTTTCCCCTTTTATATTATTTATTTCTTCCCATTTATGCTGAGAAATAATAATTTGTCCGCCTAGGAAGTTTCTAATTAGGTAGTCAATGATTCATGTGCTTGGTGATTTGGATTATCGTTTCTATGTCATCTCCAAAAAATTTGCTTTACGAATTACTTTAGCATCAGGGTTATTTCCAACTTTTCTATAGCATCATGATTTAGCACAAATATTCTAAAATTATACTAAATAATTCAATTAAATGTACAATTAGACTCGATTTATGTAAATTGATCCCCTTTTCATGTTGAACCACAATGAACTATTTCATGCTTACTAATTAGAATAAATTGAACAATTAATGAGAAAATGGTGTGAATGCAAAATTAAATACAAAAATGTTCGGTACAACTCTAGTTTAGAGAGTTATCAAGAATATATATAGTTCAGTTTACCCTATATATATATATATAGTCATCTATTATATATATTATAGATATAGCCATCTACTATACATGACTATTTACGACTATTACATGTATAGCTATTGAGTAACCTACTAGTAAGCATCAAATTCTATAGTCTAATGGTCTCTATTAAAATAATATATAGTCATTTATCATGTATAGCCCAAACGATGGATTTAATAAGTTCTTGCCAATAACCACGCCCGCTGAACAGAAACATTAAACTAAAAGCCCATACAAAATAAGCACCTAGGAAAAACGCCCATACAAAATAAGTACCTAGGAAAAACAGGCCCATTGAGTAACCTATGAGTAAACATCAGATTTTATAGCTTAGCGATCTCTATTAAAACAATATATAGCCATCTATCATGCATAGCCATTGAGTAACCTACAAGTAAATATGAGACTCTATAGTCTAATGGTCTCTACAAAAACAATCTATGTGATTATATTAAAGTAGTCATACTTTTCTTATCAAAAAGTTGTTATTTTTGGATTACTCATCACTCATCATAATCAAATTTGCAAGTTCAAATAAGTACAGGCACAAATTATTAAGGACTAAAGCTTTTTCGCACCTTTCGTATGAACAAGCTCGGGCTAATTTCACACCGATTGAACATGAGTTAAGAACGAAGTTGGAGAAGATTGAGTTAGTAAGTCTTCCAAATGTCTTGAGGGCCCATTACAAATTAAGTAGATCAATTTGAGTTAGGTTCTTGACCATATACTTTGTTGTTTTTGGTTGACAAAGAATTATGCTGAATTAAACAAGTTTTGGATTGAGAGAATAAGGGACCTTCCTCTTAGATTTAACCATTTTTGTTTATTTAAAATTGTTAGGATATACATTTACATATATAACCAATGATTGTGAAATGTGACCTATTTTTGTGCCCAAAATATGTTATGCCAAAAATGATTTTATGGTTAAAAATTATACATTGGTCAACGTCATAAGAGAGGTGATCCAGGTAATCATATGGAGTGAGTCAAGTTTAAATACATGGTTATGTACGGATAATCACATGGTGTTTTGGGGCGTTATGGATGATTCAAGATTTTTTAGGTGGCTAGTGCCTTCCTGTGCTGGTCAAGATCGAGTTAGACAATTCTGATCCGAGGCATGTCATCATTTTGAAATAAAAACCAGTCCCTTAAATTTTACTTGCTAATTCTATGTGTGTATGTATATCTAACCTGAATATGAGAGTTTCTTACTAGGTATTTTCAATACTCAACCTTTTACAAAATGTAATTACAAAAATCTTTGATATGGACAACGACCAAGGAATTTTCATACCTCAAGGTCCAATTATAAGTACTAGAGCCAAGAAACTACAACAAACTTTGTACACTTATATTTAAGGTATGGTGAGCTCATCTAAGAAAATTTTAGAAGACGTTGGAGACCTCCCTTATATGTTGTGCAAAGTTGAGCTTAAAAAAAATACATTAAATACATTTTAATTTGCATTTAATGAACTCAGTTAAATTTATGAAACTAGTCCAATAATAATTAATAAGCACATTTTATTTATTGTATTATTTAAATATTTATTTGTCCTGTTTAACCTAGTTTTTAATATAGGAGTGAGTTATATTGTAACTCATATAGGTTACCATCCATTTTAATATCGAAGTTATAAGTATTTCTCATTAACTAGTTAATTTAATATGAAGTTATGGGTATCTCTAATTGACTAGCCAATTTAATATGAAATTATGTATTTCTCATTAACTAGCCAATTTAATATGGAGTTATGTTTTTCATTAACTAGCCAATTTAATATGGAGTTATAGGTATTTCTCATCAACTCACCAATTTAATACGGAGGTTAGGGAGCTTATGTGTCACATAAGTTAAGGTTGTAAATGCTAATATAAAGCCTTCCTTTTTTCATAGACATCACATTTTAGA